>JAKSZT010053770.1:28016130-28364420 GCA_026826555.1 Tolypeutes matacus
AGTGGACTTGATGGTATTCTCTTGCTCACATATGGTGATTCTTGCAATGCAAGAAATTATAACAATGAGGTGGAGCCAGTGGCCACTTGACACTTTTTGGGTAGGGAGGGGATGAGCAGTTGAAATACAGGGGCTTCTTTGGGAGTTGGAGGTTGTCCTGAGTACTGTTGTGGCAATGGATGTAGGCCATTTTAAATCAGCACACACCACTCATAACTGAGTGGGAGAGAGTGTGGTCTACAGTGTGAACTGTGGTCTATGGTTGGTGGCAAGGCTCCAGGATGTGTAAGTTCATTGAGGTTGGTGGGCCACACTGTGGGAGATGTTTGTGTGGGATGTGGTGGGAGGTGGGCAACATGGGAATCTCAGTGGGTTCCGTGTAATATTTTAGGTAATCTAAGCACCTCTTAAAATATATGTATATATATATATATATAAATCACATTTTTGTAAGCAAATACACATATATGCATATATATTTATATATCATTTTGCAAATGTTTGTATGTATTGTGAGAATTTTGATTTTTACCCATAATTTAAAAAAAAAGAAAAAAAAAAAAAAAAACCCTTTCATATATAATGTTTCCCCTTTTTGGTCAAGGTATTTTTCCAAATGCATCACTGGTTGGCGCTTGGTAATAATCCCTCAGTGCCAGGGAGGCTCATCCCTGGGAGTCATGTCCCATGCTGGGAGAAAGGTAGTGAGTTTATTTGCTGAATTTGGCTTACAGAGAGGCCACATTTGAGTAACAAAGAGGTTTTCAGGAGGTAACTTTTAGACAATAGTTATTAGTAGGCTAAGTTTCAATTTTACAAAAATAAGGTTCATAAGTACAAGCATTAATATTGAGGGCTTGATATATCAGTCTGTTTTCTTTTATTAGGCACTGCCTATAGAGATTCTTGTCACTCTCTGGAGTTTCTTGTCACTCTATTTGAGAATGCAGTAGGACTCCCCAGGATGGGAGTTTAAAATTTTGTTAGTTATTGTATGGTTCTCTACCCACTGAAATAACACCCTATGACAAGATGAACACATTCATATTCCATAGAAGCATGTCCTAGGTGCACCTTTCCCCACATATCTCCCCCCCCCAACACCCTGCACCAGTGACCCTTCCCTGCCATAGTTGCCAAAAGAACATGCCCACAATTGTTTTCTCAACCGCAATCCTCAACCTCCCCAGAGTTCACCTGTTCCTTCCTCCAGCCCTCCCCCCAGCTCCTTGGATAGCCCAACCCACCTTCCCAACTCTGCTCACACATTCCAGCACCATTGACCCCACTCACATTGCTGCACTGCCATCACCACTGTCCACTGCCAAAACACCCCCATCCATAGATTCTGCCCAGATTGAGCATCAGCTCACTACCTTCTACTTCCTTTCTATCTCCTGGTAAACCATCTTAGAGTCCATGTCCATTTTTTAAAAGCAGAAATCTCTTCAAAATTAAAAAGAAATCATGAGGCTAGGTCTAGTAGGACAAGCAATTGATATTATGTGGCAATTGTTAGCTAACATTGATTTAGCACCTACTACATGCCAGGTGCTGTTCTATGTATTTCCCTTGTATGAATCTGATTAATTCTCATAATTGCTTTATGAGGAAGGTAATATTTTCATATCCATTTTACAGAGGTTAAAAATATTGCCCCAAGTTATGAAATTCTAATTTCATAATTAGACATTTTAAAATTTCTAATTTCAGAATGACCTTCTGGCCATTAAGGGAAAATGGCAGCCTGAACAAGGGCAGGGACAGTAAGGCTGGAGAGGAGGAAATGGAATGGAGAATATTTAGGTAATTCCTAATGAAATCCATGGAATTGTTGATAGTTTGAATGGGGGACAAAGGTGAAGATGTGGTTAAGGATGTTGCCCATGCATCTGGCTTGGTCTGGGAGGTTTATGGTACCCTCAATGTTTCTATCTTCTCCCATGGTCAAGTCACATAACAGGGCTATGAAATACTAATTTCTGTTCTGTATTTTGGCATTTATTGTTGTACTTTCTCTTCCTGGAAGTGATTTTGTCTTTGTGTCCTCCAAGCTCTTTTCATTCCTCTACTCTTATGACAGAGTATGTTCAGCATCCCTTCATCCACTCTCCCTCTCCAGAGGTTCATGGCAGCTGGAGGCAGGCTAAGGAAGCTCCATTGGCCTACATTTCTGTTTTCACTGTTGCAGGTAATTTGAAGTTTGTAGTATTCTGTCTCCTGGGAATGCTGAATGCACAGATGCTGCAGTTTTATTTGTTCTCTTTGTGGATTTTATAGTTTGTTGTTTTTTATTTTTTGATGGGGTGGGATTCAGATTTAAATAACTGTCTTTGTTCTCCAAACACCAAACATGGCTTTCTCTTATTAATTATGAAAGAAGTATCACTGGTAGAGATGGACATCTGCTGTTTCAAGCCCTGCAATCCAGCATATAGTTGGTGGTATTTATAACTACAAAAGACAAAGAAAAGGAATGTGGTAGCTGTTTGGCCTCACCTGCTTTCGTGTCTTTTCTGCCTGGTTTGTGGCTTATATTCTTTATAACTGGTTTACTGATACCCCACAAATGACACCAATGATAAATTTTAAGGGTGCAGCCTCATTGAGGATCCATGCAATCTGATGATCACAAAGTTATGTGACAATTTTGTTTATAGGCTATAAGAGCAGTAGAGATAATGGAACCTCCACTTGTCTCATTGTCCTCTTAAGGCCCCTCCTTTTCTGAGACTTCAACCTACCCTCACTGCTTAGATAAGAAGTTTTTTTCTCCTTCAGTCGTCAGTGTGTTTCAGTCTCTTATTATCTATTCTCTTGGGTTACAAACTTTTGATTCTCATTTTTACCAGACCTTTAGTTTAGTAACAGATTTATCCCAATTTACAAATAGAAAGGGATGTAGAGAGGAAGGTCTTATAAGGAACAAGGGGCTAGGAAGGAGGCAGCTGTGTGAGGCAAGTCATGAGCTACTTTATAGTTGGGAGAACATCAGGGAAGACCCACTGCTGTTCATTTGGCTCTCAGGTTGACCCAGGAATGCTCATTGAGTCTATAGATGTGGGTCTACTCCAGTTCAAGTGGGCCCGAGTGTGGGAATCACAGTCCTGAACTCCAGACCATCTGTTTGGAGAACTGACAACTCTTAGAGCTAGCATGGAGCCTCTGTATGGTCAGAAAGGTCCACAGGTACCCACCTCTTTTAGCTCCAGTACTTGTCTGAACTGAATCTTCCTCTCCCAGAATGGCCTGTGGCCAGCCTGTTCTTCTGGGCATTTCTCTAGAGTATAAGAAAGGTTGGGTTCATGTCCCCAATAGCAAGAACTGGACTTCTCTCCAGTGACTCTTTTCTAATCTTAAATTCTTATTTTTAGTCACTAGCCTTTCTGACTAATTATAACATACTGTTTATGCAAGATTCTCATCAATCACTTTCATCACTTGTTAGATTCCACTCCCTAGTGGTCAATCAAAACTGACTTCAGTGGCCTTTGACACATACTGACCTATAAGGCCATTGATGGATTAAATGAGCTGGCTCCACATTGCAAAAAAAAAAATTTTTTTTTAACTAACATTGATTTCTATCTAGTTTCTGAGATTAAGTCACTCAGGAATTATCAAAGCATGATATTTCAATAACTCCACCTCTTCTCCAAGGATAAAGTTATGTTTATGGGTTACAAGGGAAGCAACAAACAGGTTCCATTTCCAATGGCCTGAATCCTTTGCTTCTGGTGCAGCAGAAGCTCTGAAATCTCCTATGTGGGGCGGTGGGACTTTCAGACGTCTAGACACTATCTCTTGGCCATATACTGCTCAGGAAAATTCATCACCTCATCCAATGCTCCAAGTTACCATTAGGAAATAATTAAATAAATTGTCAATGTGAATATGATGAAGATCCCAGAGGGTCTCACGTTCAGAATAATTTTACAGGGTCTTGGCAAGGGGGATCTGATACCTCATTTTTGAAAAAACATTACCTTCCCCACAAAACCTGGAAAAATTAAAATCTTTCTTATAGGAAGCTGTGCTACATGGCTATCCATGCCAAGAATGGTCTTGCAGGCTTTATAGCAAGCAACTTACCCTCAGGAGACCCAAGGCATCTGGAATCACAACCCCCTGTCAAGATACCTAGGCACTATTCTCCCTTCAAAGGCTGTGAGCAAAAGAAATAAGCTCTGTTGCTCTGACACTAGTGTGTTCCCAATTGTAGAAGCAGTTCAATAGAGTAAGACATTTGCCAGACTTCAAAGGATTTGCGATTTGACAGCTTGTCAGTTTCCCACAGTCTGTAAGGTTCTAAGAGATACTGGAATCATAGGTACCATGTTTACTTGGATGAGAAACTGCTGAAGCTGAGAACACCCCATGCTGGTCCTGGCTTATTGCCCACTCCCACTGGGCAGAACCATTCTTGGACTGAATTGCTGCTCAACTCGCTAAATGAAGGCACACATCTGTTATTTTCATGTTGAGCATCCACAGAGAAGAGCTATAAGAGAATGTGTTAAAAGGAAGATAATCCTTAGGAGGCCTCTCCCACCCCTTAAGCTGCCCCTGGAGCTATATAAAATAAAACTTGTAAGACTTAAACAAAACCTGTCAGATTGTCTGAAGGCAAACATAAAAAGGCAGGAAAAATAAACATCAAAATTCCACTGTCCTACTAATAGCATGAGTTTTTGTTTTTGTTTTTTTTTTCTCTTCTTAAACATAAGTGCCAATCTGTTTTTGATACCCCTTCCATGCAGCATGCCTTGGCTTTGCTCACTGTACCTCATCTGACACAAATTGAGTACTTGGTAGTGCCCTATCTCACAGGAGCTATGATTTCTTCACACTCATTAACATATAGTTTCTAATAACCCCATCAACTTCCAAATAAATCCTATATATTTTCTCATCAAGCCTTCATCACATTGAAGGTATTGTTCCTAGGCCTTACTGGGGGTTATTCCAGTATCTCTCTGATTCCACCTTTGACAGCCAAAGCCATAATTTGTACAGGGTGTTATGTTTGCCAAGTGCTTTTAGAGTACATATTTTCTTTCCATCTTCCAATAAGCCCATGAGATAGGTAGACGGTTGTTTTTATTATCCTCGTATAGATAGGGTTAAGTGATCTGCTCAAAGTAACATAGACACAATTTCAAATCCCAGGTTTTGTAATTTTTCTACTAGATCAGCAGACTCCCTTGATTAGATCACTTCTTATTACATTATATCCCCAAATGGGAGGTCAAAACAGCACTAAGTTTCATGAATCCATTATTTCCTAGAAGAGTTCACAGGAGGACAGTGTGACTTTGTCTTTACAGTAAAAGTGCTGAGTTACCATTTTGGGGGGAAACAATGAGAAACAGAACATCAAGTGAGATGGCTGGCTGTGTAAATAAGAAGTCTATCAACTCTCTCAGGCTGGTTATTGTAGCTTAAGTGACTTCCCTGCCCTTCTTGTCCCACAAAGATTCATAGAAGAATGTAAGGTAGTTGTACCATTGGGCACCCAATTTTTTACTTATCTTAGTGAAATGGAAAAAAATGTGGATTATACTACAGGCCACCAGAAAAATACCTGATTGCCCTTTGGGTAGCTTTACTCCCAATTTTATTTTGAAGAGAAAGTCTAAAAATTGAAATTGCTCTGGAATTTTTTTTCCACAAATCCTAATTACAAAATATAACTCAAAGATATTTTGTTTTGGTCTTTCCCTTGTCTTCCTTCCTTTTAGTTTTTCCCCCTGTATATATTCCCTTCCAAAATTTAACCTTTTCTGTCCTTTAATTGCTTCCCTCTTTGATTTCATTTTTTGTACCTGCCATGCTTTATATTTTAAAAACAATTCCCTTGTTTTCACCAAATACCCAGCATCTATGCAGATAGGAAGTCATCAGGGTTTACAGACAACCAGAGATGTACTGATGAGTTATGGTGGCAAGGCCCAGACTTTCCAGCTCAGTGTGACCAAACCATAACCATTCTCACTTGCTCTTATGTCTAGTGGGAACAAGGCCACCTTTACAGGAGTAGACCTCTACACCTCATGGGATATATAAGGCCCCCAAACTGGAGTTTTATATTCAATTTATAACTTAAAATTGTGGAAGTTGTATTTCAGCCTTTGAGGCAACCAAGCATTATTCCAGCAAATGAGCAAGATAATCTATTTCAGCAGGAGAAGAAAATATTAGAACTTTTATTTAGATTTATTTTTATCTCATATATTTTATTTCTATTTTATGTTTTATAATGTACAATACATATTGGAACAGTTGTGTGTCTACATAATTTACAAGTTACATCAATATACATTTATTGGGAGTGCTGCTTGAATTTTTTTTTTACTGTGGGGTACATGATTTTTAAAATGTTGCAATCATAGCCTTAGAGAAGTGAATACAAATAATAGTACTAGCTACCATTTACTGATTGCTTACTATGTGTCAGATACTGTTCAATTGCTTTGTTCTTAACTGACTCATCTAGTCCCCCCAACAACTCTATGAACTAGGTACCATATTATAGTGTCATTTTATTCCCATTTTGAAGATGAGAAAACTGAAACATAGAGAGGTTGGGATTCATCCGGAGAACAGAACTTCTACAGAGAAGGATCTGAACTCTGACCAATGGGCCCCCAAACCCTATGCTCTTAACCATCCCAGTACACTGTCTCTGAGAAGTTATTGAACAAAGTGAGAGGAAGAACTGCACTGAATGTTCAAAGGGCAATTTGTGTGAGCTCATTCTCCTCACTCTTATGTTAAAAGGCATTTGCCCCATTTCCTCAAGACACTCTCCCATTTTTAACTTCTGCATGCCAAGTATGGGGCCACAAAGATAAATCAGATGTGGATTCTGCCCTCAAGACAAGTATATAAATAGCTATAATACAGGTAGAAAGTGAGAAAGCCAAATAAATAAATAAACAGCTGTAGGAATTTGGAAGAGACATTTCTTCCAGAAGGAAGAACTGGGGAACACCTTATAGAATAAGCCACATTTGAGCTGGCTTGAGGCTAAAGCTTATCCCCCAAATCACCATACTCTTGTAACAAATTTCATCATGAAAGTATATTTAGAAATATATTATGGGCCTTGGCTTTGCCCCTTTCTCCTTTCATTGAGTCTTCTCTATATTTAAAAGCAGTATGCTCCTTGCTTATCCTAGTTGTTTCTCTCCTTCCATCCCTGCTCACCCCTCCTCCCCCCCCTACACAGAGAAGGTGGGAATGCAGGAATGGCATCTCACCAGGAGGGGCAGCCCCAGGCTCTGCATAGTTTGCTTGTGGTGACAAGGCCCAGACTTCCCAGCTCACTGTACCCAGGCCACAGCCACTCCCAGTTGTTCTGATGCCTAGTGGGAACAAGGTCACCTTCAGTGCAGTGTAGCTCCACATCTCATGGGATAGATGAGGCTCAAAAAACTGGAGTTTTATATCCATTTTATAACTTAAAATTGTCGAAGTTGTATTTCAGCCTCTGAGGCAGCCAAAAATAACCATTACAGAAAATGATTCTTGACAAAACAAGATTTCTTCAGAATTATCAACAGAACAGAAAAGAAAAAAATTTGGCATTCCAGTTAATCAGGACATAATGAGGCAAATAGTCAAGAGATGGTGTCATGAATAAACACCAGGAGGTGAGTTTTTTTTCAGGCTGGGAGCTGCCACCTGTTAAGGTGGTTTAAATCAGGGTTTTGGCAGAAGCACATTATTATGATAGTCAGCAAATGTGAGTGAAACTCAGTGTCCTCTATATACCCAAAATAGGAATGTAGTCATTAAACCTCCACACTGTGACTCAGCTTAGTAGACACAAAGAAGAAATTATTTAGCTCACTAAGAGATTTGGAGGTTTTCTTCAAGACTATTAACCGACAGCAAAATTAGCTGATATATGCAATACATGATACATAATGGGAGCCAAACTTGATAACTTTCACATCTTCACCTCCTCTTTACTGTAAAAGATTTTGACTTGCAAGCTTAGGATAATACTTTCCAAGAAAAGAAAATAAATAGCATTGATATATGTATATATGATTCTGCAGTACTAGAGCCAGAAGTATTTATGATAAACTTATCTGTAAGGGGGAAATGGAATTTCATGAGGATTATGTTGAAACATGCTCCAAGACTTAACTACTTAATATGTGTTACATACCTCTAAAGGAAAATATGAATTATAAGAGAGGAAAAGTCCTGACATTAGTTCTTGGATCTGCCACTGATTAACATTAAAACCTTGGACTCATATTTTCCATGGATGAGAATAATTCTACCACAAATGTATCACAGGCTTTTTAATCATTTTTATAAGTTATTCATTAATTTAAGAGCTCAGAGAAAGTTCAGCATTAAAGAATACTAAAGCTTGAAAGGTTTAAAGCAGAACTGATTCAAGCAGTCCAAGATATTGATGGGTGATACTGCAAGGGATTTTCAGACACTAAGAGCCTTCAATCTTCCCTTAAAGCTTGTTCTTTTAATGAATTATTCTTATAGTTTAAGTATTTTTTCCTTTAAGTTTTCTTGGTTGCTTGAACTCTCCATTTTCTAAGTAGAAAACAATGTTATCTTATTCCCTACAACATAAGAATCCTTGTGTTATTAAATAGAATTCTTCATATTCTTGAACACAGTTATAAAAGATCAATCAACCAACTAATATTTATTGAGAACCTACTATGTTCTAGATATGATGCTTAGGGAAAAAAGGGTATAAAAACTAGCAGAGGGGGCTCCGGCCCTAATCAAGATGGCAGAGAACAATGTTTCAGGGCTCTGTACCCCAATGGAAGCTTTAAATCACCAGCAAGAACTGGCAAAAATAATATTCTCAAAGCTCCAGGAAATAGGTGAAGATTGTTAGAACTACAGTAACAAAGTGAGTACCAAATCAAGAAAAAGTCTACTTAAAAGTGTGTGGGTGCATAAATATTTAGTATAGTCATTTCTTCTTGTTGAATTGGGCCTTTTATTAATATATAATGACTGTCTTCATCCCTTATAACAGTTTTGCATTTGAAATCTATTTTGTCCGATATTAGTATTGCTACTCCAGCTCTTTTTTGGCTACTATTTGCATGGAATACCTTTCTCCAACCTCTCACTCTCCCGCCCCACCCCAGGTGGCTCCCTTGTCTGTTTTGCTTGTTGTTTTTGCTCGTTGTCTGCTTGTTTTTATTTTTTCTTTAGGAGGGATCAGGAACCAAATCCGGGACCTCCCATGTGGGAGGTGGGCACTCAACTGCTTGAGCCACATCCACTCCCCCAACCTTTCACTTTTAACCTGTTGTGCCCTTACATCTGAGGTGTGTCTCTTGTAGACAAAACATATAGATAGCTCATATTTTCAAAATCCATTCTATCATTCTATGTCTTTTGATTGGGAAATTTAATCCATTAACATTCAATGTTATTACTGTAAAGGTATTATTTACTTCATCCATTTTGTCCTTTGGCTCTCTGTTGTTATATTGTTCTATTGTCTGTCTTCTTATTCTTTAGTTTACCCTTCCTAATAATCTTCATTTCTAAACTCTTCTACAAATATCTTGCCCTTGTTTTTTCCTTTCAGGCTGCAGCACCCTCTTTAGTATCTCTTGTAAATCTGGTCTTTTGGTAATATAGTCTATCAGTTTTTGTTTGCCTGTGAAGATTTTGAACTCATTCTCATTGTTGAAGGACACTTTTGCTGGATATGGAATTCTTGGCTGGCAGTTTTTCTCTTTCAGTATCTTAAATACATCATACCACTTTCTTCTCTCCTCCTGGATTTCTGATGAGAGGTTGGCACTTAATCTTATTGAGTTCCCCTGTATGTGATGCTTTGTTTTTCTCTTGCTGCTTTCAGAATCCTCTCTTTATCTCCAATATTTGTCAGTCTAAATAGCAGGTATCTTAATGTAGGTCTATTCAGATTTATTCTGTTTGGATATTGATATTTATGTCTTTCATAAGGTTTAGGAAGTTTCTGTTCATTATTTCCCCAAAATTCCTTCTGCCCCTTTTCCATTCTTTTATGCACCTAACCTGGATGCCTCAAAATACATGAGGAATACACTGGCAAAACTGAAGGGAGAAACAGATGTCTCTAAAATGATAGTTGGAGGGGGACGGATGTGGCTCAAATGATTGGGTGTCTGTCTCCCATATGGAGGGACCCGGGTTCGATCGCTGGGACCTCCTGGTAAAAAAATAAATAAATAATTAAATATTTTTTAAAAAAATAATAAAATAAAATAATAGTTGGAGACTTCATTACACCACTCTCAGTACTGGATAGAACATCTGGACAGAGGATAAATAAATAGAGAGCTTGAATAATATGATAAATGAAGTAGACCTAACTAGAACACTGCACCCTCAAACAACAGTTTTGGGTGCATCAGGTGATGGATAAACAAACTGTGGTGTATACACACAATGGAATATTATGCAGTAGTAAGAAGAAATGAAGTCATGAAGCATATGACAACATGGATGAACCTGGAGGACATTATGTTGAGTGAAACAAAATACTGTATGATTGTACTATTATGAACTAAATATATTGTGTAAACTCATGGAGTTAGTAATTAGAGTATAGATCACAGAAAATAGGAAGGTAGAGAATGGAAATCTGAGAGTTAATCTGTGCAGAATATTTAAAATGTTTGTAAATCTTTGGAAATGAATAGAAATGGTTAAAAGCATATCATAGTGTTTGTAACTAGCAGTGCTATTGGATGGGTAGGACATTGGTTGGAAAAGGACAGTCTAAGGTCATGTATATTACTGGAAGGAAAACTAAAAACTATAACATGGAAATGTATAAGATAGTAAAACCTCATGTAAAACATGAATTTGGGTGATATAAGACTGTTTTTATAAAATATAAATACAAATATACTAGAGAGAAGGAAAAAGAATAACAGCTCTGTATGCCAGACAAGGCATAGAGAGATTGAGAGTGATGAGTTTTGTTTGTTTGTTTTTTGTTTATTATTATTATTGGAATAATGAAAGTACTCTGGGAGTGATTGGGGTAATGAATGCACAAACATGTGATTACACCGAATACCACTGATTGCACTCTTTGGATGGATTTATGCTTTATTAATATGTATCAATAGAAAAAAATGCTTAAAAAAGAAAAATATGAATGTACAAAATAAATTAGAGAGATGGAAATGAAATAGCAACTATGTATTGCAGGAGAAGCTGAGATTGAGAGGTAAATATTAAGGGGTACAGTTAGTTGTTTATTTGTCTGTTTTGTTTATTATTACTATTAATACTGGAATAAGGAAAATATTCTAATGGTGATTGAATTGATGAATGCACAACTATGTGATTACACCAAATACCACTGATTGTAAATGTTGGCTAGATTGTATGCTTTATTAATATGTATCAATAAAACTGATTATAATTTTAAAAATTAACTTTGCAGAATAAAGCAGCTGCAGGTTTAAAATAGAAAGTGGTTGGGTCTTGGGGCACCCTGGCTGGCACCTGCCACATCCCTCACTGGCTTGTTGTGAGCCAGTCCATTCTCCCATTATGGACTCTTGGTCCTGGTTCTGGAGGAAGCAGAGTAACCCTTGTGCACATATCGGGAGCATGTTTATCTGGCCCAATCTATCTGGTGGTAGCCTGAGGGCCTCACTGTCCCAAAACCTGCCCTGCAAATAGAAGGCAGCTCACAGAAATTTCCACATAATGCTGTGGGAGAGCAGTCAAGTTGTGCTGCCTGGGGCAAGGGATTGCAGGCTGTAGGACATACTGTGCAATGCCTTGCACAGTGAGGAAACTGTTTCCTAAGAAGAGGGGACATCAGGAACTGTGTAAATGGGGGAATTCCTGGGGCCACATGCACATGCCCAAAACAAGATTCATGCTTGGAAAGATATGCTTTGGCCTGGAGCTATTCTCTAAACTCATGGTATGGATAAGCTCTGAAGGAGAGCACTTAGACCAATCAACAAGGACTGTCAAAGCTGTTTTCTTTTTCATCATCATCATCATCTTATTTTTCCTTGACAATCAAGGAAGGTCTGTCATAAAATAGCTGGGTACAAGCTTAAGGAACAGCAGATACCTCAAAGTCTAAATTCCAGCAATAACACAACAATACATCAAAATATTCAGGTTTCATCAAAAGGTTGCAAAACATACAAAGAAACAGGAAGGAACAGCCTAGGCAAAGGAGGAGATTAAAGCATTAGAAACCATCAATAAGGAGGACCATAACAAAGACTTTTAAAAAATGGTCCTAAATATGCTCAAAGAGCTAAAAGAAAACATGGACAAAGAACTAAAGGAAATTGGGAAAACAACAGATGAACAATAGAGAGATGGAAATTATGAAAAGGAAATAAACAGATCTTGAAATCCACAGTAAAAGAATGAAAAATTCCCTAGAGGTATTCAACAGCAGATTGGAGCTAGCAGAAGACAGTATGAGAACTTGAAGATAGAACCATTGAAATAATCTAGTCTGAGGAGCAGAAGGAAGAATGAAAAACTGAACAGACCCTGAAGAAACTGTGGGACATCATCAAGCGTAGCCATTTATGCATTGTGGGAGTCCCAGAAAGAGAAGAAAAAGGGGGCAGAGAGAATATTTTTTTAAAATAATGGCTGAAAAATCCTCAAATTTAATGAAAGACATGAATATACATATCCAAGTTGCTCAACAAACTCCAAGCAGGATAAATCCAAATAGAAACATTCCATGCCATGTTATAATCAAACTGTTAAATGCCAAAGACAGAGAATTGTGAAAGCTTAAGAGAGAAGCAATGTCTCTCCTTAAGCCAAACGCAGCATATAAATGCACTAACTTCCCCCCAGTGTGGGACATGACTCCCAGGGATGAGCCTCCCTGGCACCGAGGGATCATTACAAGTGCCAACTAGCAATGCATCTGGAAAAAGACCTTGACCAAAAAGAGGAAATGGTAAATACAAATGAGTTTTTATGGCTAAGAGACTTCAAAGTGAGGTGGGAGGTCATTCCAGAGGTTACACTTATGTAAGTCACAGCAGGATCTCATTGACTGCCACAGCCAAACAGTGTCTCAAATAGCTGGGCTCCAGAGGGCTCTAGAGACATCCAGAAACTATAAGTAGGGCAGACAGCTCAGGAATTCGGTGCCCTGTCAGTGGGTCTTACTTTGGAATTTATGCTCCACAGTGTAACAGAGTTAGACTCATTTATAGGTTCTGTACACCTGGCTCTTCTGCCCCTTTTACTTGAACCTATAATTAGTACTATACTTGATAAATGTGTCCCAAAGACTTAAATCTTTGATCTGTCCATGTGCCAGTTGAGCCCTGAATTTCAGCAGAGTTGCAACACCTACTCTCCAGTTCATTGGACTCATCCAGGACAACTAACAAGGAGATGGTGATGGACAACACCCATCCCAAGGAACAGAAAGTGTCTGCAACTGCAAGCAAGATAGTTCTGTCCATTCGCCCCATGGGATCTAAGCTTCCTCTCATTTAGAAGCAGAGTGGGCATCACCATTCCAAAGTCCTCAAGACTGAACAGTAGACTAAAAGTAGACTTATTATTATTCTACTGTATACTTATTATTCTAGCAACAGAAGAATTCTTATCATTGATATAAATGCAGTAGCCACTAGAGGTTCTGAGGGATGGGAGAAGGAAGAATAGGTGTAATATGGGGGCATTTTCGGGACATTAGAATTGTCCTGCATGACACTGCAGTGATGGACACAGGCCATTGTATATTCTGTCATAACCTACAAAATTGTGCAGGACAGCATGTAAACTATAATGTAAACTGTAATTCATAGTTAGTAGCAATGCTTCAATATGTGTTCACCAATTGTATCAAATGAACCACGCTATTGAGGGATGTTGTTTATAGGGAAAGTGTGGGAGAGAGAGGGAGTATTCCCATAAGGGAATCCCTTATATTTTTTAGGTAACATTTATGTAATCTAAAGCTTCTTTAAAAATAAAAAAAAGAATAATTAAAAAGAAGAGAGAAGCAATGTGTCACATACAAGGGAACCTCAATAAGATTAACTGCTGATTTCTCATCGCAAACCATGGAAGCAAGAAGGCAGTAGGAAGTCATATTTAAAGTGCTGAAAGCAAAAAACTGCCAATCAAGAATTTTATATCCAGCAAAACACTCTTTCAAAAATGAGGGAGAGATTAAGACATTCTCAGGTAAACAAAAGTTGTGGGTGTTCGACACTACTAGACCAGCCCTACAAGAGTAAAGAAAGTTCTGCAGGTTGAAAGAAAAGGACAATAGACAATAGATGGAAGCCACATGAAGAAATAAAGATCTTGGTGAGGTTAATGACAGGGAAATATAAATGCCAGTACTATTGTATTTTTGGTTTGTATCTCCACTTTTTTCTTCCTACAGGATCTAAAAGGCAAATGTATTTGTTAGGATAAATCAGTGGTGTTGGACTCATAATGTATAAATACATAATCTGTGATAAGAACTACATGAAGGTGGGGAGAGTGGAGAGGTTCGGGAACACAGGTTCTGTATACTATTGAAGTTAAATTGGTATCAAAGCAAATGAGATTGTTATATATATATTTTTAGTTATTTTATTTTTTAAACAAAAATAATTTTATTGCTACATTTTAATAAAGCATACAATCAATCCAAAGCGTACAATCAATGGTATTTGGTATAATCATATAGTTGTGCATTCATTATTTCAATGACTATTAGAGCATTTTCATTAGTTCAATAATAATAATAAACAAAAAACAGACAAACAAGAAAATTCCTCACCTCTCAATTCTCTATGAGGTTGTTACATATTTAGAATGTTAAGTTTATGCTCCATGGTAACTACAAAGAAAATATTGGAGAATATGCAAACTCATAGAGACAGAAAGTAGAATACGGGTTGCCAGGGGTAGGGGACAGGGGCAATGGGAATTTAATGTATAGTGGGTGTAGGCTTTTGGTTTGGGAATATGGGAAAGTTTTAGTAATGGAAGTTGGTGAGGATACTGCAATTTAGGAATGTGATTAATCTCATTGAACTGTATGCTTGGGAGTGGCTGATTTGAGAAAGTTTATGTTGTATAGATCTTTCCATAATTACAAAAGAAAGGAAAGGGAAAGGAAAGGGAAAGGAAAGGGAAAGGAAAGGAAAGGAGAGGAAAGGAAGGGGCAACTAAAGAGACACTGACAATTAAATGCAATACCTTATCCTTGATGGGATCTAGTAAGGGAGGAGAAAAGGCTCAAAAGGACATTTTGGGACATTAAAAAAAAAACTGGAACATGGGCTGTAAGCTTTATATCAATGTTACATTTCTTGAACTTGATAACTGTACTGCCAGTGATAACTGCACTTAAGTGAATATCCCTGTTCTTAGGAAATGTACATGGTAGTATTAAGTGTTCAAGGAGCATGATATATACAATCTACACTCAAGTGTTCAGAAAGTGAATTGATATATAGATAGGTGATTAGATAGATAGAATGATATAGCAAATGGGGTAAAATATTAAAATTGGTGGATCTGGGTCTCTGAGGGATGGGGATGGGGTATGTTGGAATTCTCTGGGTTTTGAATTATTTTTGTAGCTGTTCTGTAATTTGAAAGTATTTCAAAATTTAAAAGTTAAAGGAAAAAAAAAAAAAATTATCAGAAATCCAGACAGTACTTCTAAGGGATTTACTGCATTCTCATTGGAAAACTTTTTGAATCTCAAAGCTGAGATCACTCAAAGCTCGATTCCCCTCTGCACCACCTTGAGTGTGCATGAGTACTCTGCTTGATTATCTAAAATGACAGGGTCCTCACTATCTCATGACACTGTCTCATGACAAGTTGCCCCTTCCAATTTTGTCTTTACTTAGCCAACAGTACAAGAATGAGTCAAGTATTGTAAATGCTGAATCAGTTGAAAAAGACAAGCTCTGCATGAGATCAGAGGAAGAAGGAATCACTATTAGCTGTTCTTGTCAGGAAAGGATGATGATTTAGGTTTGAAGACAAATATCTTTTACTTTTCCTCAAAGTGCAGAATTAATGTGTATCTTTATTATTATTAATGTCATCTGCAAATCCCAATAAGTTAAAATGTACAGAGTGCTTATTACATGCCCAGCACCAAACAAAATGATATACTGCCTTTCAAATAACACTGCATATAAACATTTTATAGGTAGGTAGGTATGTAGATAGATAGATAGGTAATATACTTTCTTTGTGCTGGGAGCCTTATCAGGCTTTATGTATATATTCTTTCATATAATCCTCACAACCACCCCTTTATATGAATGTTATTATTCCCATTTTACTTAAGGAGACACTGATTGACAGTGGCAGAGCCAGGTTTTTAACCCCACTCTGTCTGATGGCAGAGTCCAAGTCTTATCTGCTAGTCTTAATGCTTTATTGCCTCTCCCAGAAATTGTTTCTCCTCTATTTACTTGCTAAAGAAAATGATGGGCTGACTAGTTCTTTCCAATCTTCATTAGGGCTAAACACAGGAGAAAATTAGCATAGCAGTGGGAGAGAAGCCCACTGGTGATTTTTCCTCAAGGGTCATCATGGTCATGAAATGATACAACATCCCAGGCCCTTCCTTCAATTCTGAGAGGAAGATTACATGTAGTTTTACAGACATCCATTTTATACATAAATAAGAAATACCTTACTATTTACTAGTAACCCATTAGGGTTACTAAAATCTAGTACTCATAACTAAAATTAATAATAAACTAACATTTACTGAACTTCATTCAGTATTCTACTATGAATTTGAGTTACTTCACAATGAGGCAGCACATGTAGATAGTTGTAATTCTTACAATTTTTGGAGGGGCATTTTCTTAGCAGCATTTGTGTTGTATTGGTTGTGGTTTTCACTGTCTACTCTTTTATGTATTAATATATTTTTACAATTACTGTTAAGTTTACATTTGTGGATCATTTTGTTCTTGTGTAATTGGTGGATGGTAACCTTTTGACTGTATTTACTCATGGACTCTTCTTAGTATTTTTTATTAGTACTGTTTCTTTAAGACTGAAAAGTAGGAATAAATAGGAATGAAACCTAACTAGTGATATAGAGGGAAGAATTTTCCAATGATTTCCAGGCCTTTTCTAGCCCTGGATATTTGAGATGAACATTTTAGCATTTCAGAACAATTCTAGAGAGATTTCCCCCCACCCACCCCCAGTTTAAAAGAGAAGACTGCAGCTTCGAAAGCTTCAGTAACTTGTTAAAGTTTCAGAGTGGTGGAAATGAAACTTACATTCGGGCTGTCTGACTTCAAAGTCTGAACTTACCACTATATTACACTGTCAAACTGGAGTGTTTTCCACTGAATTCTCATCTCCTGTTTCTTTTCTTCTACTCATTTAGCTGAATATAACCCTAACAATTACTGACTATCAAATTTCATTAGAGCTAACTTCAAGAAAACCAAATTCTGTTAAGCAGGAATTTGAATATTACTAAACTGTTAAACTGGTATGTGAATACCTCTGGTTGTAAAGAAATTTTTTATGTAATGTCTTAGTATCTCTTTTTTGTTTTTTGGTATCAAGTTATAGCACATCTATATTTCAGAGACTGAAATGTATACTAAATAAACTGCAATGGGTAAGATGGTTCTAGATGTATACAACATATGACCAAAGACTAAGGAAAAGAAAAGAAACTAACCTTTGACTTTGGAATTTCTTGCAGGCATTTTGCAAAGGCGCCTTGAGCTTGGAGCACTTGGATATCTCTTATTGCTTGCAGCTGTCAGATGAGATTATTAAAGCACTGGCCATTTACTGTATTAGCCTCACATCTCTCAGCATTGCTGGCTGTCCACAGGTACATACAGAGTCAGAACTCAAATATGTCAAGTAAAGCATTGCCAAATAACCCAGGCAGAGAAGCAGTTGGGGATGAATTCATCCTAAAACTTAGTTTCTTTGCCATGTCTGAGGCATTCATCTGATTTTTTTTCTTTCCCCAAATTGGAAATAGCTTTATCATTTCTTTTATATCTAAGTAGAATTTTCAAAAAGTTAAAAAAAAAAAACTCATACAAATATAGAATAAACATGTATCAAAGATTTATTTAATTCACTAATGAGAGAAGCTGTAGAATGGTAAAGCCGGCACACACAACATTTGAATGAACTATCGATAGACACTGAGGAAAGAATATTTGGAATATGATTATTAGGTCAGTTAGCTGGTTAACCAATATTGGTTAATGTCCTACAAGGCACAAAACTATAACCTTGGGGTTATATTTTGTACCAGATAGAAATATTTGCATCTCTCCTGGACAAAAATACAAAAGTTAACATGTAACTTCACTGAGTCTGGGCTCTAATCAATGGTAAATAGTACATCAAACAAAGGTATAATTCTCTAAAGAATTCCTTGGGTGGGCCTGTTAAACAGTGCTCCAGTATGACATTAAAACACCCATAATCATCCTTTTGTCTTATTTTCAAGTTTTTGATATTTTTTCTTGACTGTTTAAAAAGATATACATATTCATTGCAAAAAAATTATACTACTTAGAAAAGCACAAAGGAGAAAGTAAAAATTCAATGTCATCCCAAAATCCAAAAAAAACTGTTAGCATTTTATTGTTATTCTTCTAGAATTTTTTCTATGTACAAAGAGATCAGAAATAGTTGCAGAAAGCTTTTGTTTTATCTTATTTTTATAAGAATAGAGTTATACTTTCTAAAATACACTGTAACCTGCTTCCTCCCCCCCCCCCCCACTTCATGTATTAGGGACATATCCATGTCGAGAAATAGAGATCTCAAGCCCTAAATTAATATGGCATGTTGAATATACACATGCAATTTTATACCCTCTTGAAACCCTACCAAAACTATAGAAGAGGGGAGGGGTGAGGGCCCACATGGATAGAGAAAACAGGAGAGGAGACAAGAGCAAAAAAAAATTGGAAGCTTGAAAAACAATGGACTAATTTAGCAGACCAGAGACAGTTGAACCCTAAGCCAATACTAGAGAAAACTGAAAAAAATCTGATTTACACCATAGAATCTTCAAAAAGCTCAGGAACTTGGCAATACCATGTGCCAAAGGAACTGGGTAAAGAGGGGTCCAAAAAGGAGGACTGGTTTAAATATCCTTGAGAGGAGATAGAGCCCTAGATCCCCTCCCCTATTCTACACGACTTGGCAATGGCCTCTCCCCACCCCCAACAGAAGCCTGAAGATTTATTTCCTAAAGCACTGTTTTGCAAACTTGGCACTATTAATATTTTGGATCAGATAATGCTTTGTTATGGGGGGCTGCCCTGTGCATTGTAGGATACCTAGCAGCATCCTCTGGTTGTCAGTTACAGCACCCCACCCCCCAGTTGTGACATCCAAACACTGCCTAATGTCCCCCTAGGGGACAAAATCATTCCCAGGTGAAAACCACTGCTCTAAAGATAATAAAATGGGGGGTTGCTGGGCTGGGAGATGCCAGGTATAATTGAGGGCTTGGGTACAAATCTGAAAACTGGGATTAAGTGACTGAATGTGGAATGTGGAGACATTCAGGTACTTTTCCCACTCAGCACCCAGAACTTGACAACCGGTTACTTCCCACCAGGCAGGAAACTGTTTTTTCTGTGTGTGGCTCCACTGAATAAGGAAGAAGGTAGGAGAACAAGAAAAGGAAAGGCTCCAGTGAGAACAGGAAATGAGGCAGAAGTGTTTTTGTTTGATTCTTTTCATAAGAGAAATTAAGGGAATTCCTTCTGCAAACTTGAAGCCTATAAGGTAAAAGGGATGTTACACAGATAAGATATAATGAAATGCCTTACTCTACATCAAAAGTCTTGGGTGAGAAAAAGAAAGAGGAGTAATTTATCTCCTAACCTGAATGTAAGATAGTAGAAGGGTTTAGCTTTAACATCTGAACTGTTCTAGTCAGATGTGGGTTCAGGTTGACTATCCTGATTCAGAAGATGTAGTTGCCATAATTTGGGCCAATCTGAATACACTCATCTTACCTCACTCAGAAGTCATTAGGCTACAGTTCCCACACATCCATGCCACTTATATTGCCTTTTATCTGCCATAAAACACATTACTCTTTGGCTCATCATTCTAGGCCAGATTTCCCAAAAGCTCCTGGGTCAATTTTTACCTAATCATCTCCTGGAAGTTCAGCTCTTTCCTGCAAACACCTTCAGTCCAAGATCAGTGATGAGTGCTGCCACCTTGTCCTGCCCAACACTAAAATGCCAAGGAAAGGAAATGTTGCTCCAAGTCAGGAAAATGTTAGTTGCTATGGTCCTATACTAATTCTAAGCCCTCAGCAGTGAACAAGGGCCTGTTAACGCTGTCATCTTTGATACTCATGACATCAATATGAAGTAGGTGTTAGTAAAGATGAGAAAGAAAGAATGGGGGTAATAGTAAGAGAGGGAAGGGAGAGAAAGTAAAATGAGTCCCTGAACAACAAGAAAATGTTTCTGCAGTGTACCCTTGAGGGAGATAAAGTAAGCTAAAATAGGCCACAGCTTTGGAATTCCATTTCTATCTGTTAGGGAGGTGTAGGTGAGGTACAGCTGAGAAGGTGATTGAGCCAGGTCACTAAGCCCTGCTGTTCTCCAGTAAGGCTGTCCAGGGCTTAACTAAAGCTACACAAACTCATAGGGAAGGTTATTAGGGAAGCCTCCAGGGCACACACAGAATTTTCTCTCTTACATAAACTAAACTATTATGGTAAAACATTTTACCCAAAAAGTTTGTTAAAGTTTGTCCCCAGAGACCTGATAATCCTGGGAAGTGAGGGTTAACAATATTTTTGTTTGCTTTGCTTTTAATTACTCTTATTTTGTAGATGGGGAAACTAGGATTGGAAAGATGTAACACATGACTTAATCTTTAATGAAGTAATGTAATGCCAATTCCAGTTCCAGGGCTTTTTCCAGTAGACTTGCAGCATAAAGGGAGAAGAGGATATTTGCTGATTCTGGAATTCCCCGTGACATTCCTACCTTTCAAAACATTTTTTGTTGTTGTTCTTAGTGCATCTGGCCAACTTGTTTGGAAATTGTTACAGTTTAAAGGTTTCAAAATCGTCAGAAAGAAAATCAAGATATGATCAATGGGTCATATTTTACCATATAACAAAGGGTGAGCATGTGGCATTAGCGAAGGTATTAGTTACCTATGACTATGTAACCAATCATCCCAAAATTTAGTGGCTTGAAACAACTACTATTTTATTTGCTCATAATTCTATGGGTCAGAAATTTGGGCTTGTCTCAGTAGGGTCTTTTGTTCTGCTAGTGCTCGTGCTGGGGTTGTTCATGTGGCAGCAGGCATCTATTGGCTCCACTAGGAGCTGGTTTAGGTCTAGGGAGCCTAGGCTGGGAAGGCTTCTCCCAGTGGATGTGGTCTCATCCTCCAGCAGGCTAGCAAAGGCTAGCAAAGCTTCTTCATGGGGCAGCAGCACATTTCAAGAGCACAAGAATGGAAGCTACAAGCCCTCTTGAGGCCTGGCTCAGAAGAAGAAAATGACTTCTGCTCCATTCTTCTGGTCAAAGCAAGTCACAAAACTAGCCTAGATTCAAGGGGTAGGGAAAAAGACTGCACTTCTTTCTGGGAGGAGCTTCACAGCATGTGTAGCCATTTTGAACCTACCATAGCTATACTCACAAATAAATAAATAAAAATAAAACAGAACTTTTAGGGGGCGGATGTGGCTCAAATGGTTGGGCGTCCGTCTGCCATATGGAGGGACCTGGGTTCGATCCCTGGGACCTCCCGGTAAAATAAAAAATATAGAGAGAGAAGGCGCATGGGTTGCCAGGCTCTGTGTGCTGGTGAGCCGCCAGGCCCCGGGAGCCATGCAGCAAGATGATGATGCAACACGAGAGAGACGCAGGGGAGAGACAAGACGAGATGCTCTGAAAGCTCTGGAAGCCAGGAGCCAAGGTGGCGCAGGTGGCAGAACACCTCTCTACGACATCCGAGGTCTCCAGGATCGAATCCTGGTGAAGACTGGAGGAGGAAGATGAGAAGAGATGGCAGGAAACAGACACAGAGAATTGCCCAGCGAATGGACACAAAACAGCAAGTGGGGAAGGGGGAGAGGGGGTTAAAATGGATAAAATAAATAAATAAAAATTAAAAAAAAAACCAAAAAACAGAACTTTTAGGAAATAGCCAAATAGAGCATAAATATTTAAGAAGATGATTTCCCAGACTCTTTCCCTCTCTTGTAAATATATCCAAAATATTTTTTATTATATTTTAAAATATAAGTTATGACTAATCAAAAAGCTGGAGCAAAAAGGCGCTGCAATGGTATGGCTTAGGCATTTCCTGCTATCTCAATTTCTTCCTTTGAAATATGCATTCATTCGTTCAGCACATGTTCCCTGAGCATCACCTCTGTGCCAGGCACTGGCAAGACACTGTGGAAATTTAAAGAAGCTATGTAAAACATGGGCCTTCAAAGAGCTGGTATACTCCACAGATGGAACAAAAGCTAGGTAAATTTCCTGCTCCCCCACCCCACCCCCCCCGCCTGGCATAGAAGTGCAGTCATTTAACCACTCATGTCCACAAGAAGGGGGCAACACAAGCTGAGGTTACCTACATAAACTTTCATCCCACTCCTACCCTGCCATTGGGGTATGATCATATGATGATCATAGCTCCAACCCCCAGATAGAAGGGTCCTGCCATGCTGTTGGAAGACCATGTTCAGATTCAAGTCACTGGTAGTCTTACAGAGAATAATAGGAGCAGCAATATCTAATCTCCAACCTAATGCAACGAGTACAGCATCAAAAGAACAAACAAACAAACAAAAAACCCACAAAATGTAAGCACTGGGTATCAGGTATCCTTTTTGGCCTGATCTTTAAGGCATGTTACTACATTAGATATCCATTATTTAATATCTGATGAAACTCATTATTATTGGACCAAAAGTTCATTGTGTGGGCCATTCAGAACCTTTAATTGTTACTCATCTTTGAGGCATTTTTCTTGTTCTCAGGATCACCACTACAGATGCTAGTGAAATTACTTGACTTCCCAGGTCATCAAAACAGGCAAACAAATAAACAAAGCAAAAATCCAAGAGTACAATTTAACAAAGGCAAAAGACAAGAGTCAAGATTTCTTTTGTATGAAGAGCTCCTACAAAAAAAAAAAAAAAAAAAAAGCAATGCAGATTCTATTTAAATGGCAAAGGAGATGAATAATCATTAATAATATCTACTATTTATCAAGTGCTTATTATATGCTAAGTCAATGGTCATATTCATTATCTCATTTAATCCTGATGGCATTCTTGGATGACCATTTACCAATTGGTAAACTGAGGTACAGAGAAATTAAGTAACTTGCCCATGGTGATACAAGTAGATGGTGGCAGAGCTGTCATTCAGACAAGAGAAAAAACTACTAGTAAACAACATGGGAAAAGATTCAACATAATAAAGAAATGCAAATGGAAACATTATATGATGTTATCATTTATTACCTACTAAATTATGTAATTTTTAATGGTAATACCCAGTCATTAGCAAGGGTTTGAAACCAGTTCTAATGTTACAGTACATCATATAGGCAATATACATTGATACAATCCTTTTGTGAAGCAATGTGAAAACATATAAATGAGGCACAAAAATAGTAATACCACATTAAATACACTTTCTGCAGTCTACCTTAAGGGAAACAATTCAACAACTGGAGAAAGCTATACGCATGAACATAATCATCACAATGTTATTTAAATAGTAAAAAGTTGGAAACAATTGAAGAGAAGAGAAATAGGGGAATGGCAAATTATATGTCTATAAAATGAAACATTTTGCAACTGTTAAAGATTGAAAGTTTGAAGACTGTGAAGAGGGGAATGCATTGTGGAAAAAGGCAATATGCAAAATTAAATGAAGTACTGTATTTGCAATTCTGTTAAGGGGAGCAGACTAGTAAGAAATACTCCACAATAAGAGCAATTATGTTAGGTGATTAATTTATGAGTAATTGTTTTCACTCCACTCTTTTTGGTAAATTTTTTTTGCAATGTGGCTGTATTATTTAAAAATATAAAATAATTAAATAAACCAAAACATTTTTTCAGGGAATCAAAGGTAGTTGTGTTAAGAATAACAATCTCTGCCCCCTAGGGCTGAGATCAGAGCCCTATATCCAGGAGGTAAGAATTCAGTCATAACCATGCCCAGTTCCCAGGCCTTAATCCATAAATCCCAACATCACCTCAGTCATTGAACATCTTGAGCTTCTGATCTACATGAAATGTAAGGCTCCTTTAGCTCTTCCATTATCAAATAAAATCTAGCATTCTGAGCTCTACCTGCTCTGAACTTTTCCATCACCTCATTGTTCTTCCTTTGCTCTACAATTCTGAGGGCCTCTTTTCTTTTCAGTGACATCAGATCTTCAGAGATCCACAAAGTATGACAGCAATGTCTGAAGGTATTTTTGTGAGAATTAGTTGCAATGTTTGTATGTTAGACCTTGGTCTTGAGCATGTTCTAGAAATAGTGCAAGTTTAGACAATGACATCTATTTTTCCAAATTTCAAAAGTGAACATTCCAAATCGAAACTTTTTTCTGCATAACTCCCTCAATTTTATGTTAAAAACAAGAGCCAAGACTTGTGGTAATATGTTTTTAGAATGTTTAAGCATTTAAAATAAGAAATTAAATCCAGCTGGGAAAAAAAATCCTTCGGGGAGAGAGCTCTAGATGATTCTATAGTAAGTGTCAATTCAGCTATAAATTCAAAAGCTAGACCCTGAGTTAGGCAAATAATCTGAGAAGTAGAGTTGAATTACCTGTGAGAAACATCTGGGCAAACTCCCAAGGTGTTGAAACCTTCAGCAGAATTTCTCAGAGTAAGGTCCATGCAGACTGAGGTCACCCATGTCTCTACCCTTTCTTCCTTTCCAGAAAAACCCAGATCATTTCACCTTTCTTACACACAAACCATCAGAGATGTCCAGTCCCCTTCTCAGGATAATCTGACCCTGATGGCAGGGTAACTTCAGGGGATACATATTTTGTAGAAATAATGTTATTAAACCATGTTTCTAAATCTACGCCTTAGAATAGATTTTAAATTCAAAGCCAAATCCCATTTTTGTAGCATTTTATAAGTTTTTATGAAGTTTCCCATGTATACCAAAGACTCTAAAATGAAGGGAGCTCACAAATGCTATTGGCATCATTTGAGACATATATTATACTGTTTGACTTTATTTGGAAACAATGTTAAACCATTAGCTTGAGTTCAAGGCTCATCATATGACAGCTGAGTGAAAGAATCTTTATGGGTTCTGATTCTATTCTTCCCTGGAATCAAGTTCATCTGAATAACCAATACTTACTCTGGTTGTGCATTCAGATTACTGACTCGGCAATGGAGATGTTATCGGCAAAATGCCATTATCTGCACATTTTGGATATCTCTGGTTGTATCCTGCTTACTGACCAAATCCTTGAGAACCTTGAGAGAGGCTGCAAACAACTCCGGATCCTTAAGATGAGATACTGCAGAAATATTTCTATGTAAGTATGTACCTGAATATGAAATGCTCTGAGAACCACTTCTTGAGAAAAATAAGTATGTGACTATGGCATTATAATACATAGTGGTTTTCAGAGTTAGGAAGTTTCATTTTATTTTTTGCCCAGTTGAAGCTAACATTTTGAGTTGAACCAAGAGAAGCTCTCTCCCAAAATGCTCTTTGTGGGTCAATATTCCTTTCCCAGTAACTCTTCTACTTCAGGCATCCTTCCTTCCTTGACCCTTCATTCTCTCTAGCTCCTCTTCTATTCTTCTATGCTCTCAAAATACTTCCACCTTACTCTCCCCTTAGAGTTAAGAAAACAATATGATTAAAGCAACTCACAATTAAGTGTAAATTACTAACAATTCCCCCAGCCCTATCTCTACTAAAGCTATTTGCTTGATAATTGTTATTAATTTAGTTAGGGATTTCCTAAAATCTCTGGAACTCAGAGTAAGGTATTCTGGCTTGACTGCTGCAGGGCAAATGCCTATTCCCCCAATTTGCCAAATTTTTCCAATGAAATAACTGTTGGGTAAATGGGCAATCTATGAAGGGAAAAAGTCTCTGGTGTCCACCCCATAATCAGTTATATGCACCATTGTTAAGCACTTTTTTTCTATTGGTTGAGAGTAAAAATGTCCAAGTATTTTAACTGACCTGATGAATGTTCAAACTGGAAATTCTTGACCAATCCCTGAATATCAGGCCCTTTTCTGCAGGCTGGCAAAATTAATACTAAGAATTAAGACTATCAAAGTATAAAGTGCATGCTGTGGTCCAAACATGTAGAATTCAAAGAGTAACTTTTAAAATTAAGCAGCCCTGTTGACCTGAATTATGAGCTTTGGGCACTTGAGGCCTGAGGAAGAAAATGGTTTCTGACCCAAGGCAACATGTGTTAAAATGAAAGGAAATGAAACAAAACAAAAGTTATTAGTAAAACAGGCACTCCTACTGGGTCCTGGAGAGAGGGCAGCCAGCTTCCTGGAGCTGGGTAAGAAAGAAGGGGGCAGGCCCTTGACAATTTTTGAAGAGGGATGAGACTTGACTCTCTTCTTTCAGGTCTAGAGAAGATTCTAATAGGTATACTATTAACTTCATTTAAAGAGGACATCATGAAACAAGGCCCTAGGTGTCTGCTGACCTGCTGACCTTGTTCTACCATTAAACAGTAAACTTTGGGCAAGATGACAGTGAGTGATAATGTGTTACCCAAAGGAATTTAGCTTCTCATGTGTTGATTATATCTTGCCAGTCACTACTTTTTGGAGGTCAATATTATTTTAGATAGAATGAATGAAGACTTTCTGGCCAGGGCTTTTCTGACCCTATTAATGGTATAGAATGTTAAAGTGTGATTAATATGGTGTTTGGCCAAGAAGAGCCAAGATATCCAGTAACATCCAAGTCCTGCCCTTGATTACTCACCCCTCTTACAAGATCCCTAGGTTAAAAATATGCAAAGAAAACAAAACAAGGCAAAGTAAAACTTTACTACTTGTTAGGCTTTGTCCCCAAACCTCAATCTAAAATTCTAACTAGGTCTATGGAAAATTCCTTTACTAACCCAGGGCAGTCCAAAGGCCTATTTAGTCTTCTCCTACCAGCAAGGCTGGCTGTCCCTATCAGCAAGAAACAGACAGAGATTTTGCCCTGATGCCTAGAGGCAAGCTGGCTTAGGCTGCCCATCTCGGTGTCTAACAGGGCCAGACCACCACCTTTTAGTAGCTCCTGAAAGCTCCACACCCACCCAGCTTCCCTTTTATGCTCCAGGAAAGAGACCAGAATCCTCTCATTCCATCTTTGTCTAGCAGTGGAGTAGGGTAGTACCCACTAGATAGTGACTTGAAAATTCCCAGTTTTTGGACTAGTAAGACTCTAGGACCATCTATTTTAACTTCCAATGCCTAGGAGAGGGTGCGTATGTCGGTCAGGGGGGGTCCCAGGATACCTGGGCCTCAAAACTTTGATAAGAGAAGTGGCAAATCCTGGCCCTTTGCTGCTGTTTGGAGACAGTTCCAGGGACTAAAGAGCAGCTTCCCTTTCCATTTAGATCCTTGGGTGGAAATTAAAAAAGCTGCTTTGTGTATGTGAACCCTTCAACACTGAAGTTCTTAATGATCCCTAATCCCTGAACTATGTTCATGCTATTTAAAGAACAGGGGTTTGCTCTTACCAGGGCCAATGTGGCTTCCTTAATTGCAAGGTCTGTCTTTGCCTTGCCTGGGTGAAAGGGAACATTTGGGAGCTGGGATACAAGAGATACTTTTTGTTTGGGAAGAGGTTCAATGGCTTTGAATCACAATGCAATGGACTCTCACATATTTAATTCCATTGAAATAATTGTACAATGCAGCCCTTAAAATCCAATTACAGCCTTCAGAAGAAACTGATCTGGAATCATGGTTTATGTACAAACTCCCCATACTCAGTGGAATCTGAAAATATTGTATCAGCTCTGCAAATTATAGAGGCCTACTCAGCCCACCCTTTTTGAAACAGGGTAAACAGTAAACTTTTGGCTAATGAACAAACTGGCCATAGCTCTTTGGCAAGAGAACTTCTAGCATGAGATATAGCTATCATCCAGATCCTGAAGCCTGAGCCTGAAGGGCTCCTAGGAAGCCATTCTAGAAGATCCATGTGTAGGTGCAATAAAGGCTCTTTTAATTCAAGGAGCAATAAGTAACAACTATGATCATAAAACATGACAAAAAATCCAGCAGCTGTATAGCTTTCTTGGGGCCCTCTGTGGGGACAGCAAGAAAGGCCATGTAGAGGAAGAAAATCAGAGTACGAGAGGGGAAAGACCCTCACAATGGCTCTCACAACACATGAGGTTCTGAACCACAGAGAGGGCAAAGGCAAAGGGCCATTAATTTTGCAATTAGCAAAGACGAAGGGGACCATTCTGACACTTTTGTGTCTTGAACGCAGGATTTTCAATTCTAGAGATATTAGTAAAGAAAGTCTTTATGGCCTGCAGAGCTCCAAACAGCAGGCTAGAGATTCCTTGAAGACCATCTTTAGTGACTGCTGGCAGCATAAACTCAGGCAGCCAATACTCCCAGCACCCTGAGAGATATTAGTTGCTAGGAAATAAAACTCCTGTCAGAGTTCTCTACTCCAGCTCATGGAAATGTTTAAGCCTTTGTAATGTGGAGCTGTTTACATTTATTATTATTATGAGCAAATAATGCTATTTACAATTATTATTTGCAACACACCATAGTAAACCTTACTTTCCACATATTATATATTTTACATTTTTATATGTATTTACCTATATTGCCTCCCAAATACCATATTACCATAAAAGTGGATAAGGAAACTAGTTTAAAGAGATTAAATAACATGCTCAAGATTAGACAGGTAAGAGGCAGAGCCACGCTTTGTCTCTAGGTCTTAATCATTACTGTGCTGCACTTTTGCTTTTAGATTAGTGGTTCTCAATCTTTTTTTAAAGCTTTGGCATTCAAGGGATGTGTTCAAGAGGGGAAACATGTTCAATAAGGAGACATGTGTTTTCTGCTGTGCCCAAATTGCTTACTGGTATATTTTTAAAAAGGCTGCTGGTTATGAGCAATCTTTGGTATTGACTCCAACACCCCCCTCCCCTTTTTCATCCACTCAAGTAACTGGAAGGAAATGTGAGTGAGGGCAAGTAATATTATTAAAGGGATATCCTCGAATCTCCTTTACTTTATTAAAAAATCACTTACAAACTTTAGTCCATCATCATTATCTAATGTGACATTTTAAAACTGATTGTGACATATCATGTGTGAAAATCATTGTTCTATATATTGATCCAAAGCAACCTCTCTCACCAGGTTAAATGAATAATGATGACTAACCATTGCAGTCGACTGGTTCAATTCCCAAATCATCTCATACAAGGTCTTCAAATTTCTTAGACCAAGGCAGAGAGTGGAAGGTAGTCAAAAGATTCCATAAGTACTCTAAGGAGCTTAGAACACATGGTGATTCCTAAGCATACATTTAATTTTCCATATTTCTTAGCTCCTATGTACTGAATATACCAGAGCACCAAGCTACAAAAACAAAACTAGAGTTGTTTCTGGCAGGAGCTTTCAGTTTCTGTGCTTTCGTTTCCCAATGCTTTTCAAAAGTACATATGTGCAAACACACACAGCTACACAGGATGCTGTGAAAAATAACTCAGCAAAACTTGCCAGCAATCACCAAGCTGGTCTGTTCTCCTGAACAGGTCCTGAGTCTTAGGAGAGTCAGTCATGTGAGGATGCCAAAGGTACTGGTAAGGTGGTGAGGACAACTAGTCCATGCACTAAGGATTTTCTGAAGGGTAGGGAAGAAGTAGAATAAGGGGCAGTCTAAACTAGCATTCAAACCCCTCTCAAAATCATCCCAGTTTTGCCTCAGCACTTCAGATCATCGGTTCCCCCAGGGCCAAGCTTACCGTGAAATCACCTAGGTCCAAGATAGGCCCTAGAGCACTCTAGAGAGTCCAGATTCCTTAACTTCCTGGCATCTGAGGTGGGGGTGGGGGTGGGGGGGTAAGCAGGGCAAGGTCTGTGACCTGATCTTTTGCTTCCCTCCAGTCTGTGAGCATCACCTCCAATGGTCAGGAGACACTGGGATGATTAGTTTCATTGACGCTAACTGGGGGGGAAATGGAGAGCAGTGTTTATCACTTAGAGGTAAAGTAAGGGGGGTCAGGGATCCAAAGAATTGGCAAATTTAATAAACGCAGGCACCACTGGGCACTTAACCCATGGCTAGGATTCAATATGCAGGTCATTTTGATTCCATCCTGTCATTTACTGAGCAGTCTCCCTACTCACTTCCAAGTTTTTTTGTTTATATTGGAGAGTCAGCATACCCCAACTTTCTTTTTCTTGTTATTTTCTCAAATTCCCACTATTTGCTATTGTTTTTATATCATGATTACCACCTAATTTATCCTGGCTTGCAGCTGACTGTATGACCCAATATTTATATATTCCAAACTTAGCATTAAGTGCATTTATTCTCTGACCAGTTATCTAGAATTCCCAAACTCTGTTGCTCTTCTGAACAACTGTCTGCACTGTCTTAACTCATATGGTCATTTGGTACAAATTTATCTTCAAGCGTATAGTAATGCTAGCCTCCATAATTAAAGATTAATTTTTCAGACTTTTGTAATTAATAACTCAATGTGACATACAGCAATAGTGGGGAAAGTAGCCCTTTTGTGGGTACACATCATAGTTACTCATTTCTGGTCCTACAAAAGTTGTCCTTTGTAAGAACTCATTTCTATTTCAATAATGGCCTCATGATTCAAACCAACTTCCTAGGAAAGCTCTCCTGTCCTCAAAATGGTTTTGTTTTTAGGTTAGATAGACTTTGCTTTGATGCCTTCTTTGCTTCCTTCCATCTAAGGAAGAAAATAACAGTATTTTAAAATCTTTTGGAGTCATGGATACCTTTGAGGATTTGTTAAGTCACAAACCCTGTCCTCAGAAAAATGTACCTAAGAGACAAAACTTTGTGTGAATTTTCAGGTAGTTCAAGTACCTCCCTGAAGTTCATTCATGTATGCAATAGGGATCTGTGTACTCTCAGTTAAGAACTCCTGCTCCGGTGCATGGTTAGCCTCCACAGGTTGGATGGTTAGAGTTCTCCCTCATCAAAGCAACTGGGAATACCAGGCAGAGGGCCCACTCAAGAGCAGTGCAGATAGAGTGACCTTAGTGTTCCCACTCCATGGCCATGTATAGTTTTCTCACCCATTCACTGTGACTGTTCAACTCTGAACTAGATGAACCAGGCAGCCACTTAGGCTTTGGGGCCCTTGTCAGTACCACAATTCCCCACACCCTTCCCCTCAGCAAGGCAAGGGAGCTGTGAAGGAATTTGACTGTGATAGTGAGTTTTCTAAGTCGGTCTAGTTTGAAAGTTCTGCCCTAGTGAATACTTCTGCAACTAGCTAATGCTAACCACTATTATTACAGGGAGGCAGCTATCAGAATGTCATCTGTAGTTCAGCAGCAGGAATACAGTTCTGATGATCCTCCACATTGGTTTGGCTATGACTTCGAAGGCAAGCCTCTTAGAGCACAAAACAATATAACAACACTTAAAGATAACATAGAATTGACAAAGAAAGAGGCAATATACCGTGATGAGGAAACAGTGTGACCTTCAGCCTGGAGCAGGAAGAACAAAAAAATCTTGAACTTGGCAACTTTTCTTCACTTGATACAAGTATTTTTAACTAGCTGAATCTCAGTCACAATGTAAAAAGCAGCAAATCAACCCCTGGATCTTATTCCAATTACAAATTCCAATTCTTATATACATTGTTAGTTCTTCTATCTAAATAATCATGATTTAAAAAGGTCAAACCAACTACTACTACTATGTAAAATTTCCACCTAATTTTAACCTAATCAAACCAATAGTTTTGATGAGATGATCAAACCTAAGTTTACAGTTACATAAAACAACACTGAAAGATGTGACTTCTTGACTAGGAATTTAGGAGCTTCTCTTCATAAAAAAAGGAAAAGGATGACTGTTTAAGTCAAAATAAGAGCAGGAACAAGGGCAGTGACTTTAAGGACCTGTGAGGCTTTATTATAAAGGACATAGACATACATATTTAAAGGAAACATGGCTTTCTTGTGATATCCAGAGATTTGACAATGAGACCTAAGTGCCAATTAACCCTGGACTCATCTCAACATCTGACTTAGGAATGGGTGTAGCTCAGTGGTTGAGTGCCTGCTTCACATGTATGAAGTCCTGGGTTCAACCCTGGTACCTTCTTAAAAAAATAAAACATCTGATTTAAATTGTCAAGGGCAAATCAAATAGAAAAAAAGAATTATCTGTGAATAGAAAAGATGTATCTGCATTGTCTCAAAAAGATCTCTTTTTAATCAAATCTGTACCTATGGAGGAATTTTTAAACTATGCAAAGCCACAATAGATGCTTTCCTAATTTTATGCTATAAAATTATGGGTTACTAATTTTATATCTACATATTAATTTTAATAAGTTTTAATCTATGAATTTTTACCATTGGCATAAAAAACAATAACTCTCTTAACATTTTAACAGAATTTGAATGATCATGTCAGTCTATCATTATTATATAACGCTAATTTTTTGTAGAGTACAGGAGAAACTGTTCTGACTACCACAAACAAGCTGTGTTGGTAATATTAGTCTTTTAATCTTTCTATTTCCTTCAATTACTTCTCTGTTAAATGGGGTTAATCCGTGTTTTGTACCCCCGAAGTCTGAAATAAGGATAAAACTTAAGATAAATGATGTGAAAGTTATATCAAAAGTTTTTAAAGGGCTCTACAAGGTATTATTATGTCACTATATTAGGTAAATGTTTTTAATAATTCTCCTCATTCTTAGGTTGATTTTGAAATAGTTTATGAAATAAGGTTGTGTCAACTGTGGATTGGTTCTTGGACATAGAGAGCGAGGGAGTAGAAAGTTTTAAGACCTGAGCCAAGAAACCTAAGATGACTATTGCAATTGAATGATTTTAAATTGGATTTGGAGACTTTTGGCAGCTGCATAAAAGATAGCATCAGAGGGCTGATCCCTACGTGTCTCCAACACACAACTGGAGAGACCTATAAAAAGAGGCAAACACTTTCTAAAGGCAGTTAATAACACCTGCATGGGGAAGCTCAGTGTAAGGAGAAAGATACCCTTTTATGTTCTCTAGAAACCCTGGCAGGTTGTTTTACTGTCAGAGTTTGCTCTAAAACTCTTTGACTAAGATTCTCTTTCACATAAGAACAGGAGACATATTCACCCATTCTGGTGAAACAAATTTTATAGCTACAGAAATGAAAGAAAAGGACTAGTTGTTAGAAAAAGATGGCTTTGAAAGAGGACTAAGAAGTAGACAGGTGGAGAAATCTTCAAGTTCTCAGTGCAAAGCTCTCAAGACATCCAAGATATTACTTAGGTCTTTACCTTAAGCATTTGATATATGGGGACCTGTGTCCAAGAGAGTGGGCACTTTTCCTTTCTATTTGGAACTTGACCATGTAATATAAATATGTATAATTACATTAATAATTTTAAATATAATTAACTGCTCTTATGTTCATGACTTTTTGGCTAATTTCATAAACTTTATTTTAGTCATGAAAATGTTTATATAATTGCATGAGGGTGAAAAAAGATTATAAAAATTGCCCCACTGCCTCACAGTTTCCTCCATTTAATAGTTTAACATACATACCATAACCACATCAAACATAACCACTTATGTGTAAGTGCCCTTCAAACTTTTCAGAATTTACAAATTCTGATATCTGGAAGGGTAATTTAAAAGGAGACTGAGATATCTCACAAATCTGACTTCTTGTTTCATAAATCAGAAGTTCTAAAGAAATAGAATTCTAAAGAAATGGAATTCTAAAGAAATGGAATATTAACAAAAAAGGAGGTCATTATATATCATTATATATCATTATATCAATATCACCCCTTTCATTTCTGATTTTATTTATTTGTATCTTCTCTTTTTCTATGTTAGTCTTGCTAAGGGTTTGTTAGAAATCAGTGTTTAAAAAAAATTATTTTTCCTAATCATAAAAATTATAATCCAATAGATAGGTCTATTCAGTGCTATATAATTTAAATGTTCCAGGAGTAAACAAGTAGGGTGTGAATGAAAGGGGATTCAAAAATTAACTTTATACAGTACGCTATTATAAAAGTGAAAGGCTATCTTCATACATCAGGCAATACAATACCTGAATGTTTCTTCCTCCCTTAACGAGGTATATCCTAAATTATACAAAGAATATTAAGAATCACTAGCAATTGCATGACATTTATGATAAGTTTTGTTACTCACAGCTTAGTTTTACATTGATGTCCTAAGAGATACTAAGCAGAAAACATGTCACATGAGAACTATAGCAGATGGAATTCTAAGACAACTGTACCCTATGACCTGCACCCTTGTATAATTTGTCTTGACTGTGGGCATAAACTGTGAATATGAGAAGATATCACTCCTGTGATTATGTCACATTATATAACAAAAGGAAAATTATCCTGGTTGGGCCTGAGCTAATCAAGTGAACCCTTAAAAACAGAGTTCTCTCCACCTGGTCAGAGAAGAAGTCACATATTCAAAGCATGAGAAGGATTCAGTGCACCATTGCTAGTTGGAAAATGGAGGGAGTTACAAGAGAAGGGATGTGGATGGGTGGCCTCTACAAGCTAAGAGCAAATATTAGCCAAGAGCCAGCTAGGAAACACAGATCTCAATCATATAGTCATAATAAACTGGATTCTGCCAACAACCTGAATGAGCTTAGAAGGGGATCTTCTCCCAGAACTCCAGATAAGAACTCAGCCTGTGCAACACCCTGAGTTTAGCCTTGTGATACCCTGAACAGAAAACCAAGTTATGCTGCGCTTCCGACCTACAGAACAGTGAGCTGATAAATGGGTGATAAGATGCTAAATTTGTGGTAATTTGTTACATAACAAAAGAAAGCTAATTATAAGAGCTAGCACAAATTTTGAGAAAGTCCCCCCAAAACAAAGCAATTGACCAGTATTCATTTCCAATTTGTTGTTTCCAACATTTATATAAACAGTAATATTTCCATTTTGTAGTCAATAGATCTGGTATTCGTTATTTAAAATTTATCAATACAACTCAGACCATCCTTAGTCGTGCAGTTTCAGGGACTGAAACCAACTCTGACTTCTGAAACTTACAGTGCCTTTTGGGGCATCAGCCTTAATCCATTTCCCAATTTTGCTTGTTTGATTCATGAGCCCTAAAACACAAAATTGCATAGTTATCTATTGACAACAACAATATTTGACTACATAGATACTAACAACACATTTCTGAAAAACACCTTAGAACACCAAAATCTTAGTAAAGATAGTTTGAGCTGGGAATCAGCACTAGCTGTGGGCAAAGATAGGACCTCCAAGGAAGAATTTCCAGAATTTAATCCTTTTGTCACTGTTTCAGGTGGAAAGTAAACCAGTCCCTTTTACTCCATCTTGCCTGGGAGGCTTCTTTCCTTTTCTTTCCTTCTCTCTTTCCCTTTCCTGTTCTCCCCTTCCCTCCTTCCTTCCTTTCCTCCAGGCTTCTTTCTTTCTTTCTTTTTCCCTTCCAGGTTTCTTTTTCTTCCCTCCCTCCCTCCCTCCCTCCCTCCCTCCCTTCCCTCCTTCCTTCTTTCCTTCCTTCTTCCTTTCCCTCCTTTCCCTCTCTCTCTCCTTTCTGTCTTCTTTTTTTTTGAAGTTTTTATATTGAAATAAGTATAGACTCACAAAAGGCTGTGAAAAAAGTACAGAGAGGTCTTGGGTACTGATCACCTAGCTTCCCCCAATGGGTGATATCTTACATAAATATAGTATATTATCAAAGGAAATTGGTTGGTGTGGTACAATTAACTGGACTACAGGCATTACTTGGATTTCACCACGTTTCACATGCACTCATTTTTTGTATATCTGTGTATAATTTTTTTCATTTTAAAAACAATTCATTGAAGCAGATCATTCATACATGAACATACACAAACAATATGTGTATAGTAAAAATTGTGAACTTACAAAACAAACATGCATGACATCATACAGGGCTCCCATATATCACCCAACCAGAAATACCTTACATTGTGGTGAAACATTTGGAACAAAGTATGAAAGAGCATCCTCAAAGTATTATTTCTAACTATAGGCCATAGGTTATATTTGGTGTATTTTTCCCCCTACCCACTCTTTTTTGTTGTTGTTCATAAACCACATAATTTATCTAAAGTGTATGATCAATGGCATTTGTTATAATCACCAAGTTGAACATTCATCACTTCAATCAATATTAGAACATTTTCATTACTCAAAAGAAGAAAAACAAAAACAAAAACAAAAAACAAACCACTATCATACCATATGTTAACACTACTAATTATAAATACTATGATATGTTTTCACTATTTCTATTCACTTCCAAACATTTACAAACAACTATTTAGCATTTCTGCACAGGTTAAACCTCAGCTTTCCATTCTCTAACCACATTCTTTCGTCTCGTTTTTATATCGTAGCTATTAACTCCATGGGTTTGCTCATTATATTTAGTTCATAATAGCAAAATCATACAATATTTGTCCTTTTGTGTCTGGCTTGCTTCACTCAATGTAATGTCTTCTAGCTTCATCCATGTTGACGTGTGCATATGCTTCATGACTAATTGTCCCTCCTCTTCAATTTTTTGGAAGAGTTTAAACAGGATTAGTATTAATTCTTCTCAAACTGTTTGGTAGGATTCACCTGTGAAGGCATCTGGTACTGGACTTTTCTTTGTTGGAAGATTTTTGATGACTGATTCAATCTCTTTGCTTGTGATTGGTTTGTTAAGTTCCTGTATTCCTTGTAGAGTCAATTTAGGTTGTTTGTGCATTTCTAGGAATTTGTCCATTTCATCTAGGTTGTCTAGTTTGTTGGCATACAGTTTCTCATAATATCCTCTTATCCTTTTTATTTCTGAGGTGTCAGTCATAATATCACCCCTTTCATTTCTGATTTTATTTATTTGTATCTTCTCTTTTTCTATGTTAGTCTTGCTAAGGGTTTGTTAATTTTATTGATCTTCTCAAAGAACCAGCTTTTGGTTTTGTTCATTTTCTCTATTGTATTTTTTGTTGTTGTTCTCAATTTCATTTACTTCTGCTCTAATCTTTGTTATTTCTTTCTTTCTGCTTGCTTTTGAGTTGGTTTGGTGTTCTTTTTCTAGTTTCTCCATTTGTTCATTTAGATCTTTGATTTTAGTTTTTTCTTCTTTTTAAATATAGGCATTTAGGGCTATAAATTTCCCTCTCAGCACTAACGTCACTGTATCCCATAAGTGTTGATGTGTTCTTGTTTTTACTTGTCTTGAAATATCTACTAATTTTTTTTGTATTTCTTTTTTTGACCCACTGATTGTTGAGGAGTGTGTTGTTTAGCCTCCATATATTTGCAAATTTCCCCCTTTCCCACCTATTATTGATTTCCAGCTTCATTCCATTATGATCAGAGAAGGTACTTTGTATAATTTCATTCTTCTTAGATTTATTGAAAGCTGTGTTGTGGCCCAAAATGTGGTCTATTCTGGAGAAAGATCCATAAGCACTTGAGAAGAATGTATATCTGTTGATCTGGGGTATAATGTCCTAAATATGTTTGTCAGGTCCAGCTCATTTATAATATTGTTCAAGTTCTCAGTTTCCTTGTTGATCTTCTGTCTAGTCGTTCTATCTATTGATGTGAGTGGCATGTTGAAACCTCAAACTATTTTTGTAGAGACGTCTTTTTCTCCTTTCTGTTTTGCCAGAGTTTGCCTCATGTATTTCGGGGTATCCTAGTTAGGTGCATAGATATTTATGACTGTTACTCTTTCTTAGTGGATTATCCCATTTATTAATATATAATAGCCTTCTACATCTCACCACTTTTTTGCATTTAAAATCTGTTTTGTCTGACAGCAGAATAGCTACCCCTGCTCTCTTTTGGTTACGTTTGCATGAAATATCTTTTTCCAAACTTTCACTTTCAGTCTATTTGCATCCATGGGTCTAAGGTGAGTCTCTTGCAGACAGTGTTTGGATGACTCATGTTTTTTTTTAATCCATTCTGTCAGCCTATGTCTTTTAGTTAGGCCAGTAAAAAGAATTTATTTGGGAAATGGGGGAAAGAGCAGAGATTGCTGAAAAATGGGATAGAAAGATGGAAATACACACCAAGATTTGCTGTGGGCTCCTCTAGGCAGAGAGAGCCAGCCTATAACTTTTGACTGGGGAGTTTAATCCATTAACATTGACTGTTATTTCTGTAAAGGCATCAGTTACTTCAGCCATTTTATCCTTTGGTTTTAATATGTCATATCTTATTTTGTCGATCTTGTTACCTTTTTGGTTACCCTTTCTGATAGTCTTCACTTCTCCCAGAAAAAGGCTGCTCTTGGGGCTCAGGACACCAGGGGAGAGAAGCAATCCCTCCACCTTTCTAATCCTCCATCTTCCCAGAAGTCTATGTATAATTTTAATGACTTTTTATTCTAAGTTTAATTCATATAATCATTACAGTTAAGATACAAAACTATCCTGTCACCACAAAGGAACTCTCTTGGGATGTCCCTTTATAGTTATGACCTTCCTCCCCTAGCTAACCTCTGGCAAACATTTGTCTGTTTTCATCTCTGTAATTCCATCATTTCAAGGACATTATATTAGTAGAATCATACTGTGTATATCTTTCTGAGTTGTTTTTTTTCACTCAGCACAACATCCTTAAGTTTCATTCAAATTTCTGTGTGCAGTTCATTCCTTTTTATTGCTGAGTATTCACTGAGTGGACATAACCATTTACCAGGGGAAGAACATTGTAGTCATTTCCAGTTTTTGACTATTACAAATAAAGCTGTGAACATTTGTATATAGGTTTTTGTGTGAACATAAGTTTTATTTCTCCAGGATAAGTTCTCAGGAATGCAACTGCTGGGTCATATGATAGGTTGTTTAGTTTTTTAAGAAACTTCTAGAGTGGCTGTATCATTTTACATTCCCACCAGCAATGTAGGAGAGAAGGACCATTTCTCCACATTTTTATCAGCATTTGGTATTATCAGTATTTTTTTTTATTTTAGCCATTCTAATAGGTGTCTAGTGATATTCCATTATGGTTTTAATTTACATTTCCCTAATGGCTAGTGATGCTGAACATCTTTTTGGGTATTTAATCTACCACTGTATATCTTTTATGGTATTGTTATGTGTTATACTACTGAACTTCTATGTATATGAAACATGTTCTCTTTACTACTGGGTAAGGTTCATTCAGGGTAAGTAAACACTGGGCTGGGGTTCAATATTTCTTAAATGACCAAAAGAAATATAAAAACAAACCTAAAAAAAAAAAAATAAGGCATCACAAGTAGAATTCATAATACCCTAATACTGGAGCCTGTACTCTGATCTATACAGATCAGTGGTTAGCAAACTAGAGCCTAAAGGCCTAATCTGACCTGGGTCCCTGCTTTTGTATGGCCTGAGAGCTAAGAATAACTTTTACATTTTTAAAGGCTTATAAAAAGAAGAAAATCCCAAAAAAACAAAAACAAACAAAAAACAGCAAATATGCAACAGAGACCATATGCAGCCTACAAAGTATAAATTATTTATTATCTTACTAGTTTACAGAAAGTTTGCAGACTACTGCTTTAGATGATTAAAAACAAAAACAGTTCTTGTTTTTTTGTAAACATCAAAAAAGTTAATGCCTGATTACCCATGACAGTCCTACGATCTTCCACTTTAACAGAATAATGGAGAGGGGAAAAAACATAAAAGTACAAATAATCAGAAAGTAGTTCTTATATTATCTCCCTGTCAAAGTAATTTTAAGCACACAGCCATAAGCCTGATAGCATTCTTCATTCTATTACTGAATTCCCTCCATGTGGCCCTGAGGCACATCTATATACTGAACAAGCCAAGACTTTGATGTGCTTTCAACAAAGAATTATTTCTGAGATTCATATATATCAATGACTGGATTTTTTCCCATTTTAAGAGAAAACATTGTCCCTACATTTTAGAAGTGGAATCCTCTGGGCTTAGTCCCATTTCATCTTCTTTTCTAACTCATGAACCAGTTTTCCATTATAAATCACAATACCATCACATGTATAACATTCTAGCCTAAAAGCAAGTGAGAACTTTCTTCTGATTTGGTGGTTTATTTTGATGCCAAATGAGCTTATTTTTAAATTTCCAGTTTGACTAAAATGAAGTGAACCCAGTAGTGCCAGCTTCCCTATACTATGCAGACAGTGACAGATATCAATCCTTTGGCTGTCAACACCTTTTACCTTTAGTACCATATTAGTATCTAGATTGGGGATGTTTAAGACAAAAGGACTCTGTACCATATGTATTTCTGGGCTTAGAGAATAGCTTATGATACCACAGTCAGGTTTCATATCTAAATTGATGAATCCAGTATAAATAACGTAATAGAGAATTCTGCTTCTTATTTTAAATAGCTTACCTAACTAAGCCACTTACCACCTATTAAATTACTAAACTTAGAATCACAGCTCTCATAAGGATTACAAAACATACCCAAAGGAAGATTATATACTGTGTATAGCTTTTAATAGGTAAATGTTTCATCCTGAGAGAGTCCAAGGCTTCTTTTGACCTCGGAATAACACATAATGCTAGTAAATCACTGGAAGTATTATAAAATGGAGACTTATTTATCAGTGACAGCAACAGGAAAGGAAGCCATGGAGCAGGAAATCAAATGAAATTTTGAAATCACATGAAAATCCTGTGAGGTTTTGATACATAAGGCCTGTGGCCTCTTGGACACCAATTTTAGAATCAAAATGAAATACAAAAATTTCTCTTAAACCTAATCACGGGATCTGTTCCTACTCTCACTCTCTGCTCTCTCCAAGGGAGACTGCTGCTGTCTGTAGCAGACTTCCTTCTGCATTACTTCCTAATGGATTTAATCTCATATTAGAGAAAACCTACAGAGCCATCTGGGGTCCAACCTTGTAGTCTATCATGTGCTTCTCTGCAATAGGACTCTGATGATCAGTACCTAGATTTTTGCATTGTGAGCAGGATATAAATTTTTCATCCTGCAATTTGGCCCTTCCTGGTTCAAGAAATAGGGGCCAGAGTAAGATACAACATATGACTCACAAAATGAATTAAATAGACTGAGAAGTTTCATAAAACCAATGAGGTAAGTGAGCACATGCTTCATAGCATTCACTCATCTGTTCTTTCAATCAACAATTGTTGAAGGCCTATTTGTTTATTGAGTTCAAGACAGATCACTGTGGAATCTAGGCCACTGACCTCTTTCTCCTAAATTATTGCAGTAACCTGCTAACTAGTTTTCCTTTTTCAATCCTTTTACTTTCCAATTGTGCCCCACATTCAGAATGACATTTCTAATAAACTTAATTATGTGAACCTCAAATTAAAACCTTTCAATGGCTTTGCATTGCTGATATAAAATCCAAATCTCCAGCATAGTTTACAAGGTGCTATAGGATCTGACCTCTGCCAAACTATCCAGCCTCTTTTTATGCCACTTGCCTCCTTGTTCTCTCTATTCTGGCCATATTTGACTTTTTTCAGTTCCTTCAAACTCACAATGCTAGTCTAATTTAGATGTGCCTCCTCTATGCTCTCATAGCACCTTGTTCTTACCTTTATTATAAAATTTAACCCATTGTATTATATTCACTGGTTTGTCTTTCCTCTCTGGGATGTAAGCTCCTCACAAGACAGCGAGACCATGCTTTATTTCTTGGCATGCCTAGCTTCCAGCAGTGTCTGACTCAAATGATTGTCAAGTGACTGACTGATTGAATTAAAAAAAAATAGAGACGACAGGAGAAGGATGTGCTAAGCTAGAGACAGTTGAAGAGAAAAATATAATGTGTGTTTTAAAATATGTTAAGTTTGAGGTATTGCTAGTTTAGTGGAATGGAAATGAGCAAGAACATAATAAAGATATCAGGTCTGCAGATACTGATTTAGAAATTATATGCATAGAAACAATGGCTAAAGTTATGAGAACTCAAGTTTTTTTTTATGAGGTATCGTGGGCTAGGGATTGAATCCGGGACCTTGTATGTGGGAAGCCAGTGCTCAACCACTGAGCCACATCAGCTTCCCTGAGTTTGTTTTTTTTGTTTGTTTTGCTTGTTATTTGTTTTTGTTTCAGGAGGCACTGGGAACTGAATCCAGGACCTTCAATGTGGGAGGCGGGTGCTCAACCACTTGAGCCATATCCACTCCCAAGAACTGAGTTTTACAACTCAATCTGAATTTCAGAAGAACATAAGATTCTGAGAAAAGGAGTGAAAACAAAATAGCTTAATTTATAACTCAAACATTCTTACATATAAAAAATAATTGACTAATTAATAATTTGATTACTCTATGACTCAGAGCAAATAACCAAGTCTGAAATTATTGCTTTAGATTATGGGGACCAAGAAAAAAGTTAACTCCATTGGCTCCTTATCAAACTCAAGACATTAGATCGCAACTAGTCAATTCTTATTACATTTGATATATTTAAATTTCCACCAAATTTTTACTAAGTGACGGAGTCTGACCATTAGGCACTGAATCATATCTGGAAAAGTACAGATATGATTTTAATTCCTGTGATGGTTTTATTCTATGATTTACCAGACTGACTTCTTAACTTTTATGACATATAAAAGGAATATTTAAAACTGAAACTTGTTCTTATGAAGACACTCTCTCCACCCACATATTTCCTTTTTATAGTCAGTATCTCATGGATAAGTCAGTAGCATACATTTACATACACAGTTTAATTTCAATGTCCTTGGTAGAGTTTAGAGGAAAACTCATCAGAATTATTTTCTTTTTTTTATTATGTGTATATATTATTTACTAAAACAATAAATATTTTTTAAAAATAGTATCATTCACCATTGTAGACAAATGTAGCCAGGAAAATATGTGAGATTGAGAATTTGGTGTATTTTTAGCATTAGCAAGTTTACAGTGATATAATATCAAACCAAATTCCTATTTACTCTAGCCATACACAGTTAACTTTAAATCTTGCATTATAACATATGTATTTGGCTGATTTTAAGCCCAATTAATAGAAAGTAGCTGTACCAGAAATTTTAAAATCAATTTCATCCAACAGGACTGATGAACATTCCTAAATGATTTAATGAGGTTCTTTAAAACAAAATGGCTGCTTTGTGTTAACTCATAAGCAATTGGGAAAAAAAAAAAAAAAAAAGCCAAACACAAGAATGTGACAATGGAAAGGAACAAAAAGATATAAAACTACAGTTTCTACTTATATATGGACAATGACTATACATCTAACATAGCAAATGTGCAGGCTCCTTACCAGTAATTGTTATACAATCATTTTTGTGGGTTCCAGCCATTTCCTGAATGTGGATCTCTGAATTCACATCAACCTCTTTCCCTGACAACTGTAAATGAGCTTGAAGAGAAGATGGGACCTTGACAATAATAGAGCCTGTAATAAATTTAAAGAAGAGCTTATTCATGCAGAAATCAAAAGTAGAGCCTATTATAAATTAGATTGAAAGGAAAGCATTGCTCTTCATATACCATCTGTATTCTTCACTATATTTCTTTAAACAGTAGTGCCTTTTCCTTACTCCCAGGTGGTCAAAGTTTCCTTACTCCCAAGGCATTCACAGTAACTTCCATAAAAAATACGAGTCATTAGAGTATTATGAATCACTATTTCCTCTTTTTCTAATAGCTCTAGCCAGTTTATTCAATACCAAAGTCGGTAGTTTACTGTACATGTAGCTTACAAACAGGATTTATCATTTATTGAGCATTTACTAAGAACCAGACACTTTGATTATGTCATCTCTTTTAATTATATCAACTTTATGAGGTATTATTATAATCCCCACTTTACCGATGAGAACTTGCTCAAGTTCCCATTAAAGTCAGTGTTGGAATCTACATCCATTTCAAGAACTGTAAAGCCCATGTTCTTTACTACTACGGTATTCCACGCAATGCTGCTTCAGGACATGAGAGCTCACTGATCGTTATAACACAATTAGAACTCTGAACTCTTGTACTTTCAATTGTGCCTTGGGGGCACGATTGAATATTAAAAAGTATTATTTGAATTTCAATAGCCTAATGTTTCTTTTGAGTGGATCTCTGGCTTTTGGGTACCCAAGGCAAGAGATCCAATTTTATTTCCAGTACTATTTTGTGGTAATTCAAATTTTTAAAGGAGGAAATGAGAAAATCATTTTTTCGGAACAATTATTTGGGTTGCAGTAGACTCTCCTGTTTTGGTAGTTTTTCTTTCTCTGTTTCTTATATAGCAAATAAAATAGGTAAGAGGTCCTTGATATGAAGCATTAAATCCATCTTGTGGACAAAGGCAGTCAGGTTGACATCCATAGTGAATGTCCTAAAGATTCCTTTTAGAAAGTATTTACTTATTGCTCATGACTTTCCTTCCAGTCCAGTAAACATCAGCTGGGTTTCCCTAAGTAATTTCAGATCTTCTCAGCAGGAAAGTGTACACAGACTTTACGCTCTCATTTTGGGTAAGAATGATGAATCCCCATACTCCTTCCTCAAAAAAGGTAGTTAAACAATTCAAATCGTTCTGTCCTCATCTCCCTCTACATCTGAAAAATCAAAAACCACCATAAAAACTCCCTCTCTATTTGGGCATGAAGAATTCCCATAACTTGAAAACTTTCCCAAATGGCCCATCTTTAACATGTAACACTATCTTTTTAAAAAGGAGACCTCTTGATATGTCTTTTCATTTACTGCTATCTTGAAAAATCCAATAGTGAATACCAACAGCACCATTTATTGAAGGCATACTATGTCAAGATTAGTGATTTTCCCGAGAAAAAATAATTAAGTAGAAAACTGGACTCTGGTGCAAATCTGACTCCCAGGCCCAAACACAGCCTTTCTGATTGAATTAGTAAGGTCACCACATTAACTTTCACAAGAAGAAAGGAAACAAGCATTTTGATGTCCTTTTTCACATGGCAACATGGAGAAAACCTGAGAGACTCAAGTGACTGGCTCTGGATCCTACACAAGACAGTAGCAGAATGGATTCCAGATGTCTTAACCATTAAGCAAGAAAATCCTGAATAATTTTTCACTACTCTAAAAACTTTTCACTGTTCTCAACTGTAGTAAGACTTAAGAGACCAGATATAAGAGAGAAATCTTTGTTTCCAGTTATCTTTAAGCTTCTGCCAGTGACATGGTCCCAGTTAGGAGAAAACACAAAACTGCAATCCTAATCAAATTTGTAAAACCATACGCTATTTCAACAGATTACTAAAACAATATTCAAAAAAAATACTAAAAAAAGTTTAAGTGGATGAGAATTAACAATTTTTTTTTGTTTTGTTTTTATTTTTTTAATTATTCACACAGAATAGGAAATTACTTTCATGTAAGAGCTGCTTATTCATAATTTTGTTTTTACTCTGCTATTAGTTAGGTTAAATGTAATGGTTTAGAGGCTTTTTCTCTTTGGATCTTAATAAGAGAGTGCAATTACGTGACTTATATGGCATTTACGAAAACAAAAAATCTGAAAAATACTGAAGCTCTAAGAAATTTAGTGAGTATATGTGATATTACCCTATTTTAAAGAGAAAAAAAAACACAAAAATGTGTTTTTGAGAAATCAAGTCACCCCTGTGTATCAGCAATAACTTCAGTTTCATAGATCTGTGTTCTGTACTGCTATTTTGACAAGGGAGCACAATTGGATGAGAAAGTATAAACCAACATGGCAAAGAAATTACAAACAGCAGGAACAACCATTCTTTGCAATGCAAGGAGTTCCTAGACTTTCTTTTTTATTTTTAATATAGAGCTATGGTTCTTAACTTTCTGCACCCAGACCACTTCAACCTCTACAGTCAAGTTATTCTATCTAAGCCATTTGCCACCATATGCGCACATACATACACACTTACAATTAGCCTTGAGATGACTAAAAAGCACACCACTCTTAATGAAAGATGTTACTTGTAGAGTAAGTTGTTTGTATTAGAAATTAAATTAGATACAGATGCATCACACTTCAAGAGACTAGTTCAACAATCACTTTAGAGGGCCTTCTTGATGATACCTTTATTTCAGTATTACACTTTGAAAACTATAACTCCAGAGTGATGGCCTGAGAACACCCTCTTGCAGACTGGTAGGAAAGATTCCAAAGAAAATATGAGAGCATTTTCTCTCCAAAAAATATTCTATTTCAGATATAAAACTAAACTGAAAAACCCAAACAGTAACATTTAAAATTTCCACAATAACATATACACAATTTATTACAACATTTTTGTTTCTCCTACAAAGTGAAAATTTTCATGGCCATCTATCCCCAAAAGTTTTAAATATTACTGGACTAGAAAGACTAGATAAGACTTTAAATCAAGTTCTATCTGAAGAAATTTTCATGAAATAACTATGTCAGTATAGATAAGATAATTTGACCATCTGCTTCCCGAGTGTTACATAAAATCTTGCTTACACTGTATGTCAAAATAAAACATTCCAGCTGTCTAACCTTTATGGGAGTTCAAGTCCACTTCTCCCAGCTGGCTGACATAAACATCGATGGCACCTTGAGTTGAGGCTTTTAGAGATCCAGAGGATGAATCTGGGAGGGAGGAAAAACCATAAGTATGATTGTTTTATTTGAGTAAATGGAATTATAAACTTGAAATAAAAGTCTTCTTCAAATTAGGATAAGGAGTTAAGAGTTTTCCAAGGTTTTGTACTTTCCACATAACATTGCATCTTTTGTAACAACATGTAAACAATATCAGAAATCTAGAAATCTATATCTAGATGACTAATTATTAAATCTCTATGTCTACATTAACCTGCATACCTTATCTCTAAAACCTAATAGGTGGGAAGGACAGTATACAAATGATAGATCCTTGACAGCAAAGATTAAGCATCATTGATATAGTTTACTATTATATTAAAGTATTTGGTAAACTGTTAATATTTACCAAAGAATTCTACTATGTACAGTTACATATAAGCAGTAGCAAAGTTAACTAAAATAAAAATCTGTTATTAATATTTCTCCTTTTAGCAAATTTCCTAGTACAGAAAAATGCTGCTAATAGTGAAAGATTACTCTAGATAAGATTTTGCTTTTTTTTTTTTTTGAGGGGAAAAAAAGAGAAATCATTTGAAGACTGGGTGAAGTTTTTTTCTTATCTAATATTTCTTTTCCTTTCAAGTTTTTGGAATTGAACATGTATCTTTAAGTCAAGGGAAGAAAATCAATAATTAAGGTAGTCCTGATGTGATATTCAAATGTCTCTCCATTGTCAATGACCCCAGTTACATTAGTTAGCCAAAGGGGTGCTGATGCAAAGTCCAGAAATCTGGCTTTTATAAAGGATATTTATTTGGGGTAAAAGCTCACAGTTACAAGGCCCTAAAGAGTCCAACTCAAGGTTGCTTTTCTCACCAAAGTCAGTTGCCACGTGTTGAAGCAAGATGGTTGCTGATCTCTGCAAGCGTTCAGCCATCCTCTTCCTCTTAAGGCTCCGTAGGCCCAACTTCTTCTGATCTCAGCTATAGGCTGGAGGGCTCATTTCTCTCTGGGCCTTCTTACCTGCTCAGCACTCTGGTCTTTTCAGCTGCAAACTATCAGGCAAATGGTTTAGCTCTCTCCGGGGACCCTGAATCAAAACTAAGTTCTCACTCTCTTCTTCCATGTATCTTCTTTTGTGTGTTTTCTTGAGTGAGTGTCCATTTATATGGTTCACTGAGGGGGTAGGGTTCCAGTGAGTTATACTCTACTGACAAGGTCGAATCAAAGCCCTAATCTTAACATAATTTAATCAAAGACATCCGAGCTGAATCTAATACAATCAAAGGGGATCATGCCCAGAGGAACAGACCAGTTTACAAACATAATCTCTCTTTTTGGAATCCATAAATAATCTCAAACTGCCACACCAGTTTTCAATTACCTAAGGTAAGAGAATGATGTTGAAGAGTCAGTGCTAAGTAGCTTCTCCTTCTTCCTCCACTTCCCTGGCCAGCTGAAACTTTAATTTAATATTCTATCTGACTGTCCTGAAAAGGCCACAGCATATTATTTTTTGAAGAAGTCTCTAAAAATTATCAAGTCAAATTAAGGCTTCATCTACAGATTTTCTTTCTTTTTCTTTAAATTCACATAATGGAGAAATTCTATAGATATTGGAGAAAGCTTAAGGGAGATATGCATTAAAGGGTGATTCAGAAGAGAACAGAAATTTTTAGTCCAGACATGGTTGGAATATATTGACTTCCATAGAGTTTACAGCAATTCTGGGCAAAGATCTCATAGGTCAGACAGAGGCCACTGAGCTTTCTTAGAACATTACATAAACGAAAAGGAAAAACTGATGTCAATTGTCAACTAACACTACATACAACTAAAGAAATAGATGTTTGGAAGATATACTTTGCTAATAGAAGTAACAACTAAACTTGAAAAGGTAAAATTCTAAACTTTGTCATTTTTCTAAACTTTGTCATTTTCTTTCAGAGAGAGAACTCTCTCGAAATTGGTAGTTCTTCTGAATTTTTATAATTCTACCTCAAGTTTCAACATATAGATACTAAGTAACATCAACTCAAAACAACAGATATTTCTTGAGTTCTGCAACCTGATTCATACACTTCTAAAACTACTCTAGTTGCAAGAACAAGAACAAATTTTACATATGGCATATAAGGATTTGAGAAGGCAGAATTTAAAGGTCACTTGAAGTAAAGTTTTCAAATTCATGTCCTGCCTGAGCATTCTGTCTTAGAGAGAGAGCACACAGGAGGCTGGAATTATGAGAGACACACAAGGCAAAAACAAAACAAAAACGAAACAGGAAGATATTCCTTTTTCTTAAATTACCAATACAAAGCTTCTAGAAGGGAAGCGGATATGGCTCAGCTGGTTGAGTATCTGCTTCCCAGATGGGAGGTCCTGGGTTTGGTCCCTGGTGCCTCCTAAACAAACAAACAAACAAAACGTCAGGGGAGCCAATATGGCTCAGTGGTTGAGCACTTGAACCACATTCAAGGTCTGGGGTTCCATCCCTGGCCCCCGTACCTCAAAAAAAACACAAAAAAACAAAAACAAAACTTCTGGAATTGTCTTGCAAAAGAGGTAGCAAGGGCAGAGAAAGTAAAGCTAGGTGAGCAGCTCTATTTGCACTTCTATGCCAATGCTATCAATTTTCTCCTGTTGACTCATTTTAAATGGAAGATGGTTTAGTGTTCCAGAAGAAAAGTACTATTTAAAAAATGTGAGTCCAGGGGGGTAGATGTGGCTCAAATGGTTAGGCGTCTGTCTTCCATATGGAGGGACCTGGGGTTTGATCCCCAGGACCTCCCGGTAAAAGAAAAAAAAAAAAAGATTGGACAGAGATGTATTTCCCAAGAAACAGCTGTGCAGATGACCCAAGTAGTAATAAATTTTTTTTTTAAAGGTGAAAAGGCAGGCTATTCAATGGGGAAAAAAACTTCAGAAGCCATATATCTGCCAAGGATTTGATTTCCAAGCTATATAAAGAGATAAAAAGAGATCATACAACTCAACAACAAAAAGGCAAACAATCCAATAAAAAAATTAAAAAAAAAAACGTGAATCCAAGGAAAATCAGAGTTTTGCCATATAAAATTTTATCGCTCTTCAGCTTCTGAGAGAATTCTGTATTATGGAAATTAGGAAGAATTGAGTTTTGGGTGGTAGATTCGAATGTATATAAAAAAGTGAAATGATTGATGAGATTACTTAAAGAGCAGATAAATTATATTATCCAAAATATAAAGGACCCATAATATTTATTCTTATTTATAAAGTAATCTTGTAGAGAACACTTAATTTATTCTCCTGCAATCAGAGAGGATAATACCTAAATCATCTCAAGTCTCTTAAAATTCCAATTTCCTAATTTATACAACCAATTCCTGATACCATTCCAATATTTTGAAGCACCTGCTATTCTAACAAACTTCCTCCTTCAGTTTCCTACAAATCAGTTATTGTTTCTTTGTAACAATTTTGCTTCCACTAATCTCAATTCCTCAAATCTAGTTACTTAGTAGACATGTTTCCTCCAGCAAATGTTTTAAAGAAAACACAAACCAACCACTCAAGAAATTCCAAATAAAGTTTACCTACTTGTCACCTTTAGGATAAAGGCACCAAATCCAGAAACAGAAAAATGGTTTTAGGCTCTAAAGCAAGGGTCTGTAAACTACATTCTAACTCCTGTTTTTGCTAATAGTTATATTGAAACACAGACGTACCCACTTGTCTCCATGTCTATTGCAGCTTTTGTGTTACAATGGCAGAGTTGCATAGTCTAGATAGAGTCTAAAGGACCCATAAAACCAAAAATATTGTCTATCTGGTCCTTTACAGAAAAAATCTACCAATCCCTGTTCTCAATATTTTGTTTTGTGAAAAATTACCCTTCCCCCCACAACCAAAATGTAAATTTGATTCTATTTTAGAGAAAGATTTACCAATTTACTGAAACCAGCTGCTTTTCCAAGGCAATAGAAGTATAAAATTCTTGTTTGTGAAAATGAAAAATGTTGTGTCAAGATAATTCTAACTTTTCTTTGATCATGACTGCTCATTATTTTCTAGGGGTAATGAAATTGCTTCCACCAGATTTATTAAAGTGAGAAATGACATATGACCAAATAGACAACCAGGACTTAACTGACATAAAATTAGCAACGTTTTGTTTCTAAAAAAGAACAGGAAAGAGTCCTAGAAAAATTTTATGGCATCTCCTGCTCTGGATGTCAGTAGGAAAAGGACGAATTCCAACAAATAAGTGAGATTTAGGTCCAGACATGCTTGAATTAAGACCCCTAGAACAGGCCCCAAACAAGCTTTAGTTTCTATATAAGTTTTGGATAAGTTTGGCTGAGCTCCCCTTACTTCCTTCTGTGACACTCTCCCTCCTTCTCCTCCTTTTCTGATGTATTACTCATTGTAATAATATATATACCATATTTTGAAGAAATAGTATAATGTTTTATACTCTGCTTTTTTCATTTAATAAAATGTCATGAATCTTTCTATATTGCAAACTATAGAGTTACAACATTATATTCTTAAAGGCTGAGTAGCAGTTCAGTTTATTGTTAAAGGCTGAGTAGTAGTTCAGTTTAAGAATATACTGTAATGTATATAACCATTCCCTTACTGGGAACAACTTAAATGTACAGCATGTTCTGCTATTATAAATAAAGAAATGAATATCTTCATGCATATATCTTTATATCCTTATCAGATTATCTCTTTAGGATAAAGTACTAGAAGTACTTTAGAAAGTAAAAGGTAGGAGCAATTATATACCCCTCCAATTCTGATGAACATTTTCAAACTGTCCTTAAAAAGATTAAACCAGTTAAAATTTGAACTAACAATTTTTAAGAATTTTTAAGAATCCCTGTACACCTTGCCACCAATGGGTACTATAAATATTTTAAATCATTACTACTTTATTTACATGTTTTTAAAATAAATATATGTATATGTATATTGTATATTAACTACATTTCTTCTGTGAACTGTTTCATGTTTGTTTAGTCATTTTCCCATTGACATTTCTTCTCATTTGACTTATATATAAGTATATATCCATATGTATGTAAATATATACATATATGTGTGTATGTATATGTATACATATCTATATATCTATATCTATATCTATATATAGCAGATATTTTCCCAGTTTGTTATTTGTCTTTCACCCTGGTTTACATTTTATTCATACAAAAAAAAAAAAAAAATCAGTCAATCCAAAATTAGATACCCAGTGATAAGATCCATCAAGAAAAGAGGCAAAAAAAAACATATTTAGATAAAAGAAAACTAAGAGAATTTGGCACCAGCAGACTTGCATTGTAAGAAATAGTAAGGAGATGACACCAGTTGGAAAATCAGAAAGCACCAGAAATAGTAAATATTGGGTAAATATAAAAAATTGTTTTTCCTCTCTTAAATTCTTTAAAATACATATGACAATAAAAGCAAAATCCCTATCAGTGTTTTATAGGATTTATAATATATGTATATGTAATAAAGACTATAGTATAAAGGAAAGGAGGAGGGTAAACAGATCTGTCTGATTCGAAGGTTCATACATTCCACGTGAAGTAGTATATTACCTCTCAATAGATGGTGAAAAGTTTAAGTTCATATATTGAAAGCACTAGTAACATACATTAAAAAATAACGAGGGCCCAGTTGTGATTTCCCTACACATGACTCTTCTTCCTCTTCTATTTGAACCTATAATTAGTACTGGAGTTGTTAGGTGTACACCCAAGAGACTTAAATCTTTAGGCTGTTCATGTGCCAACTGGGCCCTGAATCTCAACGGAGTTGCAACACCTACTCTCCAGTTCATTGGTCTCACCCATGACAACTAACAAGAATGTGATAATGGACAATGACCATATCAAGGAACCAAGAGAGTCTACAACTGCAAGCAAGAGAATCCCATCCATTGGCCATATGGGATCACAACCCCCTCTCAATTAGAGGCAGAGAATGGTGGGCATCACCATTCCAGAATCCTCAGGATTGGGAAATGAACTATGGACTAAAGTAGACTTACTGATATTCTACAATAGACTTATTGTGACTCTAGTAATGGAAGAAATTATATCATTGATGTGGAGGTGGTGGCCACTAGAGATTCTGAGGGCAGGGAGAAGGAAAAAGAGGTATAATATGGGGGCATTTTTGGGACTTGGGTATTATCCTGAATGACATTGCAGCAACATATATAGGCTATTATATATCTTGCCATAACCTGCAGAATTGGGTGGGAGATACTGTAAACTACTTTTAAATAAATCTTTTCAATATGCTATTATATCTATTCTCCTAGTCCTCTAGAATAAATTTGGTTTAACAAATAGCTATTTATTGATGGTAGCATATAAATACTGTATGCTGCATGACAAAATTGGGGAAGGGGTTCTGATTCTGATTAGCAGTTTACTGAGAGGGTGGGAAGACTTGAACTTTATACTTTAAAAGGAGGTTTTGGTTTTATGAGGTGCTGGTTTGTGTTTGTTTATTTTTATTTCATCATCACCTGGGAGGTGGATGCATTCCTATTTCCCATTGGTAAAGGCTTACAGGAAAGCTTTTGTTTATTTATTTATTTTTAAGTTGTGTGGTGAATTAGTTTGGTGGGAAATGAGGTTTATAAGTAGTTTTCCTTTGAAATGATATAATCCAAACTGTCAGAAGTTCAGGATAATGAATAATAAAACTTGTTATATATTGTGAAAAAAATAATAATGAAAAAGGTATAGCTAAAGAACCAAAGGAAAAATTTAAAGCATAGACCTAAACAACCCAAATATCAACAATTACACTAAATGTTAATAGACTACTGTGACAGTTTGAGATTATTTTTGTGAATCCCAAAAAGAGAAAGATTACATTTGTAAACTAATCCATTTCTCTAGGTCTATACCCTTTGGTTGTATTAAATTCAATGAGGGGCCTCTGTTTAAGTTTACTTGATAAAATCAATTTAGGGCTTTTGATTTGACCACGTCAGTAAGGCATAACTCAGGTTGAGTCTCCACCCACTTAGTGGGCCAATATAAATGGACACTCACTCAAGAAGACACACAGGGGAAGAGAGAGAACTCTGTCATTTTTGATCCTGGGGCACCGGGGACAGATGAGCATCTGCCTAATAGCTTACAGCTGACCTTGGGAAGCTGAGAAAGAAAAAGCTAGAGGGGAAGGTTGAACCCTGGCAGAGGTAAGCAACCATCTTGCTTCAACATGTGGCAACTTACTTTGGTGAGAAAGCAACCTTGAGTTGAACTCCTTAGGGCCTTGTAACTGAAAGCTTTTACCACAAATAAATACCCTTTATAAAAGCCAACAGATTTCTTGTATTTTGCATCAGCACCCCTTTGGCAGAGAGAATTCTCACAATGGATTATAAAAAGCAAGTTACAACCACATTCAGTCTATGAAAGATACAATTAAAACATGAAGATAGATTGAAAGTAAAGAGATGGACAAAAATATACTGTGCAAACAGCAAGAATAAGAAGGCAAAAGTGCCTTTATTACTATCAGATAAAGTAGACTCAAGACAAAAAGTATTACCTAAGATAAAGAAGAAAGTTATATAGTGAAAAAAAAAGAGTCAATTCATCAGAAATATATAACAGTCATGAATGTATATGTGCCTAAATAACAGAGATTCAAAATCTAGAATTAGTTGGAAAGTTTAATAAACCTCTCAGCAATGGATATAACTAGACCAGAAAAAAAAATTTAATAAAGACAGAGATCTGAACAGCACAATAAATAATACTACCACCTTGACTTGATATTTATAAATATACAATAATTGCAGAATACTATACTCATATCAATGGTACATGATACATTCACAAGACAGAGCCAATGCTAGATGATAAAATAAGTCTCAAAAAAGGAAAAAATTAGTATATTCTCTGACCAGAATGGAATTATATTAGAAAGCAATAATAATATATTTAGAAAAATCTTAAATATATAGAAATCAAATAACAGGCTCCTATGGATTAAATGAAAGATAACGAAAATGTAACATATCACAATTGGGCAGGTACACTGCTTAAAGAAATTTATAGTAGGGAAGCGGCTGTGGCTCAATCAGTAGGGCTCCCGTTTACCATATGGGAGGCCCCGGGTTCGGTTCCCCGGGCCTCCTGGTGGGGGCAGGCCCGCCCGCACGGCGTGGTTGGCTGACCCAGCGAGCACAAGCAGCAAGGGGGGGATGAATGAATAAAAAAAAAAAAAAAAAAAAATTATAGTTTTAAATGCTGATGTTCAAATTGAAGATCTAAAATTGGTCTCACCTTAAGAAGCTAGAAAAAGAGCAAAGTAAACCCAAAGTAAAAAAAAAAAAAAAAACCATTAAGATAAAAACAGAAATCAATAAAATAGAAAATCAATATAGGGAAATTAACAAAGCCAAAAGTTAGTTTTTTAAAAGATCAACAAAAGTGATAAAGTTCTAGCCTCACAGATCAAGAAAAAAGAGAACATAACATATCAATATCAGGAAAGAAAGAGGGGATATCACTATAAATCCTACAGACATTGAAAATGAATAAGGGATACTATGAACATTATGTGAAATAAAATGGACAACTGTGATTTAGACAAATTCCTTGAAAAATACCACTTACCAAAACTTAGCACCATATTAAACAGATAATATAAATAACTATATATCAAAGAAACTGAATTCTTTATCAAAAACATTATCACATATAAGATTGGTTTCACTGGTGAATTTTATAAAATATTTAAGGATGAAATGATACAAATCTTATGCAAATTGAGAAAACAGAGAAGGAGGGAATACTTGTCAACTCATTTAAAAGGCCAGCACAAAATTAATAACAAAACCTATAAACATTTTACAAAATAAAAATTAGTGATCAATATTCATCATGAACATGGATACAAAAACTGTTGAAACATATTAGCAACCCAAATACAACAATATACAAGGAAGGATAATACACCATGACCAGATATAATTTAATGAAGAAATGCAAGGTTAGTTTAACATTTGAAAATTAAAGAATCATATTAATAGAATAAAGGAGAAAAACCATATAATCTTTTCAATAAATGCAGAAAAAGCATTTGACAAAATTCAACACTCTTCATGATGAAATAAAAGAAAATAAAAAAAAGAAATTTTCAGCAAACTTGGACCAGAAAAGAATGTCTTCAATCTGATACTTTACGATGAAATATTGAATGCATTTCCTTTAATACTGGGGACAAATATCAGGAACAAGGGATGCCCACTCTCACCACTTCTATTCAACACTGACAGTCCCAGCTAGCCCCATAAGACAAGAAAAAAAAATCAAAGGCATACAGATTGGAAAGGAAGAAGTAAACTGTCTTTATTGGTAGATGAAATGAGTGTTTATATAGAAAAGGATTCTAGAGTCCACAAAACCACTATTAGAACTAATGAGACAATTTGGAGGACTCAAACTACCTGATAAAGAGACTTGCTCTTACAAAACTAAACTAATCATTAAGACATTGTGGTAATGATTGTCCTAACTGAAGTACTGCCCTTTTCCCTAAATATTCTCTATCCCATTATCCTTATCCTTATTCATTTCTTCATAGCACTTATCACTATCTGGAATTATTCTTCATTATTAACATGCTTTTATGTCTACTTTCTTTCTTCTTAACCAGAAGGTAAGGTCTCTGAGCCCAGGGACTATGTCTTATTGACCAGTACACTCTCCAGTACCAAAAAATTTGCTAACACATAACAGACCCTCAATATATGTTGACTAACTACTTACTGCCTTATTAAGAGTTGTCTTCAAACGCTAAAACAATTTTGGGACCAATAAAGAATGACATCGTTTTTAGCTTCCTTTTTTCTAAAGATTTAATATAGATATTCCAAAAATCCAATGAACTTATGAAAGGAGTACTTTCCTTATAATTTTTTTATTTTTTTAATTTTTTAAGATACTTAGCTTACACAAATGTTACACAAAAAATATAGGGATTCCCATATGCTCCGCTCCCCACACCTCCCACACCCTCCCACATAAGCAACATCCTTCATTTATGTGGCACATTCATCGCAATTGATAAACACATCCTGGGGCATTGCCATTGAGCATGGACCATAGTTCACATTGTAGTTTACACTCTTTCCCACACAATTCTGGAGGCTATGGGAAGATATATAATGGCATTTATCTGTCATTGCAATCCCATTCAGGACAATTCTCAAGTCCTGAAAAAGCCTCCGTATTACACCTGTCTTTCCCTCCACCTGCTCCCAGAGCCTCCAGAGGCCACTGCCTCCACATCAATGCTATAATTTCTTCCATTGCTAGAATCACAAGTCTATTGTAGAATACCAGTAGGTCCACTCTAGTCCATAGTTCATTCCTCAATCCTGAGGATTCTGGGATGGTGATGTCTACTCCACCTCTAATTGAGTGGGGGCTTTTACCCATACAGCCGATGGATGGGACTCTCTTGCTTGCAGTTGTCGGCTCTTTCATTTCCTTGGTATGGTGGTTGTGAATCCTCACCTCCTTATCAGTTGTCCTGGATGAGTCCCATGAACTGGAGTGTAGGTGTTGCAACTCCACTGAGCCTCAGGGCCCAGCTGGCACATGGATAGCCCAAAGATTCAAGTCTCTTAGACATACCTACCAACTCCAGCACCAAGTATAGGTTCAAATAGAAGGGACCGATGAGCCATGTGCAAGGAAGCCATAACTAAGTCCAACTCTATCACTCTCATGAACACCAACTCCAAAGTAGGACCCACTGACAAGGCACCAAACTCCGGAGCTATCTGCCCTGACTATAGGACCTGGGTGTCTCCAGAGCCCTCCGGAGCCCCACTATTTGAGGTAGTATCCAATTGACCGTCTATGAGATCCTGCTGAAGTGTGTATAAGTGCTACCTCTGGGATGACCTCCCAAATCACTTTGAAGTCTTTTAGCCGTATAAACTCATTTGTCTTTACCTCTTCCCCCTTTTATTCGAGGTCTTTTTCCAGTTGCATTGCTAGTTGGTGCTTGGTAGTAATCCTATGGTGTCGGGAGGCTCATCCCCGGGAGTCATGGTCCACGCTGGGGGGAAGGTAATGCATTTATATGCCGAGTTTGGCTTAGAGAGAGGCCACATTTCAGCAAAAAGGAGGCTCTCAGGAGGCAACTCTTAGGCACACTACACACTAGGTTAAGTTTCAATTTCAAGAGCAAAGGTTCACAAGCATAGTTGTCACTATTAAGGGCCCATCAATGGACCATCCTCCTTCGTCAGTCATTGCCCCTGCATTTGGGGGACAGTTACTGCTACATAGAGAACGTGACAGAGCTCTTCAGGAGTTCAATATTCTCTCGGTTATTGTGTGACTCTCCACCCACTGTGACAATGCCCCATGAACATTTGAACACATTTATATACCTTATATGTATGTCCAGGTGAACCTCCTCCCATATATTCCCCATCACTGACACCCCACACCAATGATCCTCCCCTGCCCTAGTTGTAACCCTTCTGTGATCTAAACCTTCTTTAACAATGATGCCAATAAAATAGCCAAATACAATTAATAGGAAAATGAAATAATAATGGTAGGTTTAACTATAAGAAATATGTATTTAACATAAAAATTAAAAGAAAACTAAAAATAAAATAAAATTTGAAAATTGGGATATTAAAAAATGACAGAATTAGACTCAAATAAGTCCTCCCTGCACATGGTTCACCAGTCCCTTCTATTCAAACCTACATGTGATGCTGGAGTTTCTTAGGTATACTTCCAGAGACTGGAGCCTCCCATCTACCTATGTGCCAGGTGTGCAGGAAATCTAGGTGGAACTGCAACTCCTACCCTACAGCTCAATGGACTCATCCAAGTCACCTGGTGAGGAGACAACGATGGGAAATGGCCATCCCAGGGAATGGAGAGGGCCTGCATCTGCAGGCAGGATCATCCCACCCACCATATCCATGGGATATAAGCCCTCTCTCACTTGGAGTTGGAGTGGACATCACCATCCCAGTCGCCTCTGGATTGGGGGAAGAACTATGGACTAGAGTGGACTTGATGGTATTCTCTTGCTCACATATGGTGATTCTTGCAATGCAAGAAATTATAACAATGAGGTGGAGCCAGTGGCCACTTGACAGTTTTTTGGGTAGGGAGGGGATGAGCAGTTGAAATACAGGGGTTTCTTTGGGAGTTGGAGGTTGTCCTGAGTACTGTTGTGGCAATGGATGTAGGCCATTTTAAATCAGCACACACCACTCATAACTGAGTGGGAGAGAGTGTGGTCTACAGTGTGAACTGTGGTCTATGGTTGGTGGCAAGGCTCCAGGATGTGTAAGTTCATTGAGGTTGGTGGGCCACACTTGTGGGAGATGTTTGTGTGGGATGTGGTGGGAGGTGTGGGAGGTGGGCAACATGGGAATTCCAGTGGGTTCTGTGTAATATTTTAGGTAATCTAAGCACCTCTTAAAATATATGTATATATATATATAAATAACATTTTTGTAAGCAAATACACATATATGCACATATATTTATATATCATTATGCAAATGTTTGTATGTATTGTGAGAATTTTGATTTTTACCCATAATAAAAAAAATAAAAAATAAAAAATAACAGGCCCGAGAACACAAAAAAAATAAATAAATAAAAAAATAAAAAAATAATGAAAAAAATTAAAAAAATTTTTTTACATTTTGCCTTTCATCACTGTAATATCTGGTGTCCTATATGTACAGTGATATTTTCTTCCATTTATTCTACCCAGTGTCTTACTTTTTTCGCTTTGTTTTCAAAGAAGTTTTAGGTCACAGTAAAGTCACATACAGAATGCAGGGGACTCCCATATACCCAATATCCTCCCCCTTTTCCCCCTTCTCATATTAATATCTTTTTATATGTGGATGGTACATTAGTTACAACTGATATACAAATAGTGAAACACAGCTACTAACCATAGTTAATGATTTACATTATGGTTTACATTTTAAGACTGTACACTTTTATAAATTTTGATGATATTTAACATGGCCTGTGTCCATCATTGCAAGATTATTATATGTCTTCTCATAGCCTGCAGAATATAAATTTTATGATTGGATTTTCCATTTCTGCCAATAAGGCTGTTGGAATTTTAATGGGAGATTGCACTGAATCTGTAACCTGCTTTGGGTAGAAATGATATCTTAACAAGATTTAGTCTTCTAATCCATGAACATGGAATATATTTCAATTTATTTAGGTCTTCTTTGCTTTCTTTTAGCACTATTTTGTAGTTTTCTTTGTACAAGACCTTTATATCTTTGGTTAGATTTCTTCTTAGATAGTTGACTCTATTAGTTGCTATTGTAAATTGAATTTTTTTTCTGGATTTCTTCTTCAGATTGTTCATTACCAGTGTATAGAAATACTACTGAATTTTGCATGTTGATCTTTTACTCTGCCACTTTGCTGAATTTATCAGTTATAGTAGCCTTGCTGTGGATTTGTCAGGATTTTCTGTATATAGGATCATGTCATCTGCAAATAGTAAAAGTTTCACTTCTTCATTTCCAATATGAATGCCTTTTAATTTTTTCTTTTGCCTAATTGCTTGAGCTAGAACTTTCAGTACAAGGTTAAATATTAGTGGTGACAGTTGGCACCATTGTCCAGTTCCTGATCTTAGAGGGAAAGCTTTCATATTTTCACCATTGAGTATGATGTTAACTGTGGGTTTTTCATAGATGCCCTTCATCATGTTGAGGAAGTTTCCTTCTATTACTAGTTTTCTAAGTGTTTTTATCAAGAAGGGGTGCTGGATTTTTGTGAAATGCCTTTTCTGCATCAATTGAGATATCATGGGTTTTTTTTTTCCCTTTGTTCTCTAATGTGGTATATTACATTAATTGATTTTCTTATGTTGACCCACCCTTGCATACTTGTGATAAATCACACTTGATTATGGTGTATAATTCTTTTGATGTGCTGTTGGATTTAGTTTGCTAGTACTTTGTTGAGGATTTGTGCACCTATATTCATAAGGGGAATTGGTCTGTAATTTTCTTTAATTGTGGTATCTTTATCTGGCATTGGTATGAGGGCAACCTTGGCCTCAAAGAAAGAGTTAGGGAGTGCTCCCTCTTCTTCAAGTTTTTGGAAGAGTTTGAATAGGATTGGTGTTCATTCTTCTTGGAATGTTTAGTAAAATTCCCCTGTGAAGCTGTCTGGTTTGGGCTTTACTTTGCTTGGAGGTTTGTGATTACTGATGCAATCTCTTTACTTTGGTTTGTTAAGATCTTCTACTTCTTTTCGAGTTGTACGTGTAGGCAGTTTGTGTGTTTCTAGGAATTTTTTCATTTCATATAGGTTATCTCATGTTGGCATAAAGTTGTTCATAGTTTCCTTTTATATTCCTTTTTATTTCTGTAAGGTCAGTAGGATATTTCTACCTTTTCATTTCTGATTTTAGTCATTGGGAGTCCTCTCTCTTTTTTTCCTCTGTCAGTCTAGCTAAAAGTTTGTCAATTTTATTGATATTTTCAAAGAGATAACTTTTGGTTTTGTTGATTTTCTCTATTGTTTTATTATTATTTTCTATTTCATCTACCTCTGCTCTAATCTTTATTTACCTGTTTCTGCTCACTTTGAGATTAGTGTGCTCTCCTTTTTCGTTATTCTTCAGTTTTGAGGTTAGCTCACTCATTTGAGATCTTTCTTCTTTTTTTAATGTAAGCATTTAGATCTATAAATTTCCCACCTAGTACCACCTTTGCTCATCCCATAAGTTTTATGTTGTGTTTTCACTTTCATTCACCTCAAATTATTTCCTAATTTCCCTTGTGACTTATTTTTTGACCCATTGATTATGAGTATATTGTTTAATTTCCACATATTTGTGAATTTTCAATTTCTTTCTATTATTGATTTCTAGCTTCATTCCACTCTGGTCAGAGAAGATACATTATATGATTTCAATATTTTTAAATTTATTGAGACTTGTTTTGTGACCTAACATATGGCCTATAGTAAAGAATGACCCATATGCATTATGAGAATAATGTGTATTTTGCTGCTGCTGGGTGAAGTGTTCTATAAAGGTCTGTTAGGGCAATCTGGTTTCAAGTATTGTTGAAGCTTTCTATTTCCTTATTGATCTTCTGTCTAGGTAGGCTATCCATTTTTTAAAGTGGTGTACTGAAATCTCCTACTAGTAATGTGGAAATTTCTATTTCTCCCTTCAAATGTGTCAATATTTCCTTCATATATTTTTGGGTTCAGTTGTTAAGTGCATATATTTATAATTTTCATGCCTTCTTGTTGAATTGACCCCTCTACCAATATATTATGATCTTCTTTGTCCCTCCTAACAGTTTTTTACTTACTTTCTATTTTATCTGATAAATTAGATAGCTACCTCCACTCTCTTTTGGCTATTACTTTCACGGTATATTTTTCTATTCCTTCACTTTCAACCTATTTATGACTTTGAACTTAAGATGGGTCTCTGATAAACAGCATTTAGCTGGGTCATCATGCTCTTTTTATCCATTCTGCCAATCTCTGCCTTTTGACTGGAGAGTTTAATCCATTTACATTTAAAGGAACTACAGATCATGCAGTACTTTCTTCTGCCATTTTGTTACTTTGTTTTTGTGATAATTAAGACTTTTTTGACCCTAAATTCTTCCATTAATGCCTACTTCCATATATCTCTCTCTCTTTTTTTTTTTATTGTGCCAATTTGAGTCCCTTCTCATTTTTTTCTGAATATATTTCTCACATATTTTCTTTGTGGTTACCATGGGATTGAAATTTAACATTCTAAATCTATAGAAATATTTGATTTGAGGGGAACTTACCTTCACTAGCATACAGATATACTTTTCATATGCCATCTGTCCTTCCACCTTATATTTATACTTATTACAATTTATATCTTTGTACATGGTATGTTCCAAATGGTCATCTTATCATTATTTTTTATGCATTTGCATGTGAACACCTGCAAGAAGTAAGAACCAAAAATTACAATGCAATAATAGTGGCATTTATAATTACTCATATGGTGACCTTTATTGGAGGTCTTTATTTCTTCATGCTGCTTTGATCCACTGCTTAGTGTCTTTCCTTTCACTATGAAGAACTCCCTCAGCATTGCTAGCAGAACAGGTCTGGTAGTAATGAACTCCCTCAGCTTTTGTTTATCTGGGAATGTCAATCTCTCCCTCATTTTTGAAAGAATGTCTTTCTGGATATAAAATTCTTGATTCGCAATTGTTTTCTTTCAGCACTTGAAATATTTTGTACCACTGCCTTCTTTCCTCCATAGTTTCTGATGAAAAATAGGCACTTAATGCAATTGGGACTCCCTTGTACATAACTCATTGCTTTTCTCTTGCAGCTTTCAGAACTCCCTCCTTGTGTCTGGCATTAGACAATTTGATTACTATGTGTCTGGGTGTGGCTCTCTTTGAGTTTATCCTATTTGGGGTTCATTGGGCTTATTGTATGTGCATCTTCATGTCTTTCATTAAATTTGGGGAGTTTTCTGCCATCATTTCTGCCATCATTTTTTTGAATATTCCTTCTGCCCCCTTCTTTCTCCTTCTTCCCATAATACATATATTGGTATACTTAATGATATCCCACAGATCTCTTAGGCTCTATTTGTTCTTTTTTATTTCTTTTTCCTTCTGGTCCTCAACCCAGATCATTTCAGTTGCTTGTCTTTAAGATCACTGATTCTTTATTCTGCCATCTCCAATCTACTCTTGAAACCATCTAGAAAAATTTTTATTTCAGTTGTGTTCTTCAACTCCAGTATTTATGTTTGGTTCCTATAGAGAATATCAAAGATTTCCATATTTTTCACTCATTGTTTTCCTCATATCCTTTAGCTATTTCTGTGTTTTCCTTTCTCTTCTTCAGCACACTGAGAATCATTTTTTAAAAAAAACAAAACTCTGTCAGGTAAATCCAAACTCTGGCCCTCTTTCTTGATAGTTTCTGGGTTTTTATCTTGTTCCTTTTTATGAGCTATCATTTCCTGTCTATTCGTCTTGTAATCTTTTGTTGCTCACTGTACATTTTAATATTTTTAAGTGTTAACTCTGGGGTTTAGCCCCCGAGCTGTTTCTTAAGTTTGTATCCAGTTAGTGATATGTCAGGGATTTTCTTGAATACCAGGAGCTATCAAAACAAAGCAAAATAAAAAGGACTTTTTACTGTCTTTGTAAATTGATCCTGCTTCCTCTGGTGGTCTCCTTCAGAGCTTAGTCCTTCTATCAGTAAAATCAGCCAGAGGCAAATGCAAAGTGCAGGGTCCTTTCTGTTTTATCTGAGCTTGTGTGGAGCCAGAGCTGGAGCTGCTATACCTGCTTCTTTTCCTGGACTTGTGCTTGCTAGGAATTCCCTGTTTACAGTTTATTGGGATTTGAATGAATAGTCCTATTACTCTCTTTGAAATAGTTCTCTTGAATGACCTAATTAAGACAGTCCTTTGTCCCAGGCCACTTCACCTTACTTGTTTCTCACACTGTCCCAGCTGTCCACAAGCCACTTCAGAGAACAAACTCCAGGCAGCCGAGCCTGGGATATATTCCCCCACTCGATCTTTCAAACTTTGACCAGTAAATTGACACTGAAACCCTTGCATCCCAGTATGCACATGGCGGCTACTCTGCTCTCTCTGGAACAGGGCCAGGGACCCACAATGAGAGTACAAGCTGGCTCCACCCCATGTTGTGAATGGGGTGGGAGACGGGCAGCAACAGTGCCAGGAGTCCCTTCTATGGCTTTTGAAGCTGCATTTTCTTGATTCAGCACTTGCCCAATTAATGCAGCACTTTAACTGTTTTCCTTGGTTTTGAGGAAGGTTACTGTCTTTAAGTGTTTTAATTTGCCAAAGGTTTCCAAAAATATTAGAAATGGGCTGGCTTTTTATAAAGGGAATTCATTTGGGGTAAAAGCTTACTCTAAGCCTGTGAAAATGTCCAAATCAAGGCACCATCAGAGATGCTTTCTCACCAAAGGTCGGCTGCTAGCAGATCCTGTACTTCCTGCCACGTGGCAATGCAAGATGGTGGGTCTGCCAGTCTCTCTCTACTTTCTCCTCAAGCTCAGTTGTGGATGACCAGGCATCTCTCCCCTGGGCCTGTCTCATTGAGCCTCTCAGAGTTTCTCTGTCTTTCTGCAGCTGTAAGTGAACCTGGAGTCCTCTCTCATACATGGCAGGGTAAAGATGGCAATGGCTCTCTTTTTTCTATGTGTTTCTGCTTTCAGATCTCAGTCTATTTAAGACCCAGCAAGAGGGTGAAGACCCAATCTTGATCACACCTCACTGACGGAGTCCAATCAGAAGCCCTAAAGTGATATAATCAAGTGATCTCATCACAGGCTCCTTAAATGAATTTAATGCAATCAAAGGGCCCCACACCCACAGGAATGGATTAGTTGAAGAACATAATCTTTAAATTCACAAAATTCAAACTGTCACATTAAGATTCTTCTGCTGCTTTTGCCCAAGGGGGGTTGGAAGAATGGTTGCCCTCAGAGTTGGCCCCTAGTTATCTGAAGCAGCTGATCAAAAGTAGAGATCTGTGATCAGACCACACATCCCTGCAGTTTGGAAGACTAGGTCTTTATGTCCCATTCTGGCACCAGCAAGCTCTGCCTGGAATCTGAGCTCCAGTTCCTACTGCTGCCTGCCATGAAGCTGGGATTAGGGAGATGGTAGCCACTGCTGCAAGGGTGAAATTCACGAGAGGTTATCACAATTAACTAGCCTCTTCCTCCTGCTTCTCTGGGAGGTTTCAGTGTTCCACTAGACTCTGGGGTTTCAAAACAGTTGATTCAGATAGTTCCTGCCAGTTCAAAAGTTGTTTTGGTAGCGGGACTGATTCTTGGAGCTTCCTACTCTGCCATCTTCATACAATTCCTCTCCAGATTTAAATAATTTGCTCAAAATAATATGGTAATATAAAAGGTAACATGTGGTACAGCCAAAATTCATATCCAAATCTACTTCTAGAGTCCATGCTTTTCCCACTATCACAGATCAAAATATGATAACTTAAAAGTGCATACTTCTTATCTTATTTTGAAAGATTCTTCCTGTATTAGTCAGGCAAAGGGGTGCTGATGTAAAGTACCAGAAATCTGCTGGGTTTTATAAAGGATATTTATTTGAGGTAGAGGCTTATAGTTACCAGGTCGTAAAGTGTAAGTTACTTCCTTCACTAGTCTGTTGCCACGTTGTTGGAGCAAGATGGCTGCTGACATCTGCAAGGGTTCAGGCTTCCTCTTCCTCTTAAGGCTCTGTGGTCCCAGCTTCTTCCAATATCAGCTGTAGGCTGGGATAAGTCTCATCTCTCTCCCAGGGCTCATTTCTCTCCAGGCTCAGCTGCTCTGCTCTCTCTACAAGGCCAGCTGTGAACTATCATGCGAATGGCTCGTCTCTCTTCCCGGGACCTCTGCTGCGTCTAACGGAGCCTTCTCTCTTTCCTCATGTATCTGCATCTCTGTGTATTTACTTCCCAGGGCTCCAGCATTAAAACTTTAACTCTCTGCTCTGCCCTGTTGTTTTCCCTGAGGGGGCAGGGACTCAGCATCCTACTGGCGTGGCACAAACAAAGCCCTAATCATAATTTAATCATGCCCAGAGAAACAGACAGTTTTATAAACCTAGTCCAATATCTATTTTTGGAATTCATAAACAATGCCAAACTGCTACACTTCCAAAATAGAACTCAAAATTATATCAATAATACTTTGCAAAATAAGAAAGTAAACCTTTACTTACCTTCACATATTTGTAGATTAAAAAAAAAAAAAAAAAAAAAGCCTGCAGCTAAAAATATATTTTTCTAAAGAAAATTATGAAAAGTCACTACATACTTCTATAAATCTGGTCAATTTTAAGATATTAACATTAGGCTCAGGTAATTATCTTCTAGTGGATAAAGACTTATCTAAGAAAAATAAAACACTTTGGCTTAAAATTCCTCTAGTCATTAATAGTGGGAAAAAGGGGAAAGGTTATAGGGGAAAATAACAAAAGTTCACAATGTTAATCATTTGTATAAAGAATGCGAAATTATCTTTAAAGATGTAAGTTACAACCCATTTCATCCTTGCCTATTATTCATTACTATTCTTTTCCAGTATGAGTGAACCACCATTTATTTTCAATTTTAGAGAATATGATTTCTTTTATGTTTCCATATTTCTACCAAGAAAACTACCAGCATTATCATATAAGTATTCCTCAAATTCACAGCTACCTTAAAGGCCTGCTAATGGGGACTGAAACTCCCTGTGCCTCCCAATATAGAATATTCCTCTCCTTATCCCCTCTTCTCCTACTGCTATAGATTCTACCCATGCCAAGGACTTTCTCTCCCCTCAGCTAGCTCAGCTTCTCACCCCTTCCAGTGTACCTTTTTGCTCACCCTAGAAATTTCCCTCACTATCCCCATATGGATCCTTTGATGAAATGTCCTGAAGAGTCCACGGTAAATCTTGATTTCCCACTGGAATAACGGGTAAATCCTTCTGTCATGACTTAGTTAAAATGATTTAGTATCATCATGTAGGGAGCCTTTGTCTTCCATTTGTCCCCCACTGAACCCACAGGTTGCATACTGCAGACCAGAAAACCCAGAAGGAATGACAGGGAAAAGGACTGAGCATTCACAATAAGCCACAGCTCCCATAAAGATCTCAGTCCCATCCCTAACCCTCCACCCCTTAAGGCCTAAAAAACCACCACTCTTATAGCTGAGAATGTGCCTTCTCTTTCTGATAGATAAGGAGGGATAAAACAGAGGGAGATGAATATTCCACGTATCTCCATTTGGAAATCTGAACTTCCTCTCACATGTGATGATTAGGTGTAAAGTACTATTAGCCACTATTAGTTCTGACCTGGGATCAGAACAATAACAATAACAATAACAATAATGATAAGGAAAACAGCTACTATTTTTTAAAATTTTTACTATATGCCATGTGCTTTGCTCCAGTGCTATAAATATAAATCCGATCACATTTAATCCTTAAAGCAATCCTATAAGAAACGCACTTACTAGTATTTCCATTTTTTCAGACGTGGAAACTGATATGCAGAGAAGTTAGGTAATTTGTCCAGGTAGAGAAGGTGGTAAAATCAGAATTCTAACTCCATTCTTACTGACACCAATCCAGTACTTAGACAATATTTATGAGATAATGAATCAATAAATTTCAAGAAATAAATCCACACATTCACACATTGGGTCTGTCTATATTTGACTTGCGCATCAGGATCCTGTCAGAATCATCAGCTAAACTGTAGACTTTATTTACTCTAATAAAGCATTACAAATATAGGTATTAAAAACAGCAGGCAAAATTTCCCAACTACTGGCTTAGCACATACCTATTATGATGTTACCCAGCTTGCTCTGTAACATTATATTACCTGTAAAAGAGAGAAAATTATATGTTGGCAAATCCGCTGACTCTCAAAAATCCAGTCAGATTTAGTTGTAACTCTGAAATAGGCATCTAGGGAAACCTCCTTCTACCACCCCTGAACTATAAGATTTTATAATAACTACAAAATGAACCACCATACTTCCTGCAAAATGTGGAGGTAAAATAATGATACTTCTAAAACCCAGAAATGAAAAAAAAAGATTACTCACATGTACTCATTATGCATTTTCAACCTAAACATTAACATATTTCTCAGATTGTCCAAAGCCAAGTTTTGAAACAAGTAACACTAAAATATTCTATGAAAAAAAATTACTGTTATTTCACAGGCCAGTAAGCCATGTCTGTCTTAAATTAAAGTGGTTTCTGTGGCAAAAAGTTAAAGCGATTTTGGGTAGTAGTACTAATGAATACACTGAAGTATGACTAACAAAAAGTTTCAAAGGCTTCCATCTTTCAATGAAAATATATTTTCCAGGTCAAGTATAAGGATTATTCTTCATGTGTGTGTTTATATGCATAATGACTCCTGGAATGGTAAGGTAATACTACTTATATTTACTTTACTGGAACTGTAAGCAATAAAAATATTACCTCTTTTACCATTATTCTAAAACCACGCAAAGGAATAACTATGTTCTCAGAATCTTGGGTAAGTGTACTCATTTATTTCACTTCACACATCTCTTAAAACACAGATGTATCAGTACTGCTGAAAAAGCAAAAAAGGCACTTGATGTGCTTTGACTGCAAAATCCCTCTAAAGGTCCATCATGCTGCATATGAGTATATGAACAAGGTATACTTCTGTGTAGGAATAAAAATTTGATTTGTGGGAATAAGTTAAGCTCATAAAATTTCCTTCAAGTCTCAGTAAGTTGCAAGGCCATGAAGATCCTGTTAAATGTGTTATGTACACATTTCACTGGTGTATTCTGTATACTCTCTTCCAACTTTCAAACCTAATAAATGTACAGATTCACCATCACTGGGAGGTAAGCTGATGTTGGAAGGATTTTGCGGAGCATGTTGCAGATGCTTTGAACAGACCATTAACAGAAATCTGGACTTTGAGGATGCTGTCTGTAAGGGCTCAAAAGAAATGTGGAAAATATTTTTGGAAACTGAACAAAGGGGGAACCTTGTAAGGTAGTGGTAGAAACTCAACAACACTATTGCCTTCAGTAACAGGTAAAGTGGCGATGTGCCTAATAAACTGGGTGATCTAGTTAAGATTTCCAAGCAAAGTCAAAGTGTTGAAAGTGCTGCCAAGTTTTTCCTTGATGCTTACAGTAAAATGCAAGAGGAGAGAAACTAAAACTAAAGGAAAGACTTTTAAACAAAAAGGAAGCAGGACTTGATGGTTTTGAAAATCCTCAGCCTCTCCAGATGGTGAAAGATGCTAAAATTAAAAAATGGTTTCCTGGGAAACAGATGTGGCTCAAGCGATTAGGCTCCCATCTACCATACAGGAGGTCCAGGGTTCGATTCCCAGGGCCTCCTGGTGAAAGGCAAGCTGGCCCACGCTGTGAGCTGGCCTGAGCGGAAAGCTGGCCCACACGGAGTGCTGGCCCACATTGAGTGCTGGTCCTCGCAGAACATCTGGCCTACGCAGGAGAGCTAGTCCACACAGGAGAGCTGGCCCATGCAGACAGCTGGCACAGCAAGATGACACAACAAAAACAGACACAGAGGAGAGACAATAAGAGACACAGCAGATCAGGGAGCTGAGGTGGCGCAAGATATTGAGTGCCTCTCTCCTACTCTGGAAATTCCTAGTATTGGTTCCTCCTGCCGCCAAGAGAGAAGACAAGCAGACACAGAACACACAGAGAACAGACAGCGAGTGCAAAACAAAGGGACGGTGGGGGGAGGGGAGGGATGAGGTAATAAATAAATAATAAATCTTTTAAAAAATATATGGCTTCCAAATAAAGTTTGAATCCAAGACACTGCCAGGAGAACACGCCTAAATGAGGTTGAGAGGGGTGACTGTAAAACCTTTTGTTAAGACCCCAGAAATTTCAGTCCTCACAGTATTAGTCAGTTACAGAAGGAGTTAGTTAAAAGGGTGTGCCTTCTAGAGTCTTTTAATCAAACATTAGGCCCTCCAGAATGCTTGAGGGCAATGTATCTCCACATCTCTGCAGAAGCCCGTATTTTGAAAAGATTTCTGATTATGGGTTTTATTTTACTGGCAGGAAGCAGTCTGAGAGTACTACTTAGCTACAAATACATATTACATTTCATGAAAAAGGAAAGATGACTCAGACAGCAGAACCAAGAATTCAGAGGGTATAGCCTAGAACCCTGAAGAATTATTCCCAGGTCATGAGACCAAGTCAAGGAACCTCCAACATTTGTCCACCTGAATTTCAAAATCACCATGGAACAGCGACTAATTTGTGTCTCCCATTTTCCCCCTTTTGAACAGTAATGTCTATATTGGTTATCCCATAGATGGGGCTGAACAACATGGAAGCTTTTCTACAGTGGAAAATGGATCAAATACATTTGATCCCTATTATTTGCAGATTCTGTATTTCTGAGTTTGCCTACTTGCTAAAATTTATCTATAATCCCAAAATCAATACTGACAGCACTTTCAGTCATTTGGAAACATTCATAGGCAGCAAAAAATTTCAGTTGCCTAACACACGTTCCTATCTGAGGCTGAACAAGGCTACACTCATACTGTAAAAATACCCATTTTGCAGTAAATTTAGTGCCATGTTTTTCATATTTTTGTGCTTCTTGTTACTGATTTCACTGTTTAAAACAAGCCCCCAAGCAAAGTGCTGAAGTGTGCTCTACTGTTCCTAAGTGCAAGAGGGCTGTCAGTCATCCTTCAGAATTGCCTCAGCTGAGGCACCCCTTCTTGGAGGCAGCCTGCACCTAATGATTGGTGATATAAAGGTCCAGCCCTCTTCACCCCAATTTGGGATGACTCGGAGGACCATTCCAGCTCCAGAGTTCCCCCTTGGGGTCATTGAGGCTGCATCACAGTCCAACTTTTCCCATGGCCCAGTTGGGCTTCCTTCCCTCACACAGCACTGATTCCAAGAGACCTCCCTGGTTAATAAACTTCCTGTGCTCTAATTAATGTGTATCTCAGAGTGTGCTTTCAAAGAAACCCAACCTAATACAATAATGCAAAAGAGGATGTAGGTCAGACCCAGATTAAAACCACCGAAGGCAAGATATTTGACTTCATATTATAGGTCAGTAAATATGAAAAGCTTTACAAAGGCTAAGAAATGAACTTTTAAAAATTTCTAACAATTTCGGCTACTTTAATCAAGAGACTTAGAATACTTTGATGACTGAATAAAAAATAAAACAAAACTTTGCTTTATCTGGATACAGCTCCATTTGCACCCAAGCTATTTCAGGGTCAAATAATAAATACATTAAGAATGGTTGATGATGGAGACCCACACAGTGAGTGGGAAGGAGATGGACCCCATCTTTGGGAAGACCAATTTACCCAGAAACAGACAGATGGGTGTCTCTTATGAGTAAGGGTGAATCCTAATAGGGGAGGACAATCAGCATGTTAAGACTTCTTGTTGCATGTAACTATGAATCTTGTCATCCAATGAGTCAAGACAGGGGGGTGTCATGTGCCCCAGAGGGATGGGGAGGGAGGAACAGAATAGATCAAACGGAGTATTTAGTGGTCAGGGGAAATGTTTTTCATTACCTTATAGTGATGGACACAAGACATGGTAAATATCATCAAAAATTATTAAATTGTACTGTCTAAAATGTAAACTATACTATAAACCATTGACAATGTTTAGTAGCTATGTTTCACTATCTGTATAACAGTTATAACAATGCTACCATCCACATACAAAAAGGTTTTAATAAGGGGTGAGGAAAGGGGGAGGAGGTTGGGTATATGAGAGTCTCTAGTATTCTGTGTGTGACTTTGCTGTGACCTAAAACTTCTTTGAAAAGTAAATGAAAATTTGGGTGACACTGGGGAGTGAGAGGGGGAAGATGCCATGGTACAGACCGGACACCCGATAATGCAATGATAAAAGGAAAAAATGTTTAAAATTTTTTAAAAAAATTTTTGTTTTTTTCCCATATTTTGAATATCCCAATCTTTTAATTTTATTTTATATTTAGTGTTTTTTAAGTTCCCATGTATTTTATCTCTTACATTTAAACTTATCATTATTATTTCATTTTCCTATTGTATTTGGCTATTATATGGGCTTCATCTTTAAGGAAGGTTTGGATAACAGAAGGGTTACAATGGGGGTGGGAGAGGATCATTGGTGTGGGGGGTGTCAGGGATGGGGGTTTCATGGGAGGAAGTTCACCTGAATATACATAAAAGATATATAAAATTGTTCAAATGATCAGGGGTGGGGTATGGTCACAGTGGGTGGAGAATCACTCAATAAATGAGAGAATACGAATTCCCAACCTGGAGAGCTCTGCCACACTCTCCAAGGGAGCAGCAACAGTCCTCCAAGTGCAGGGGCAGTGTCTGACAAAGGAGGATGGTCCACTAATGGGTTCTTGTTATTGATGACTAGCCTTATGAGTCTTTGCTCTTGAAATTGAAACAGCCTATTGTTATAGGGTGCCTAAGGGTTGCCTCCTGAAAGCCTCCTTGTTGCTCAAATGTGGCCTCTCTCTAGGTCAAACTCAGCATATGAATGCATTACCTTCCTCCCAGCATGGGCCACGACTCCCGGGGATGAGCCTCCCTGGCAACGAGGGATTACTACCAAGTGCCAACTAGCAATATGACTGGAAAAAGACCTCGAATAAAAGGGGAAAAGGTAAAGACAATTGAGTTCATATGGCTGAGAGACTTCAAAGAGAGTCGGGAGGTCATCCCAGAGGTAACGCTTACGCATACCTCAGTAGGATCTCGTAGAACACCAAATTGGATATTACCCCAAACAGAGAGGCTACTGAGGGCTCTGGAGATACCAAGGACCTATATAAGGGGGGGATAGCTCCAGAGATTGATGCCTTATCAGTGGGCTATACTTTGGAATCTGTGCTCCTGAGAGTGACAGAGTTGGACTCAAATAAGTCCTCCCTGCACATGGTCCATCAGTCAAGCCTATATGTGGTGCTGGAGTTTGTAGGTGTACTTCCAGAGACTGGAGCCTGTGGCCTGCCCATGTGCCAGCTATGCCTGGAATCTCGGTGGAGCTGCAACTCCTACTCTACAGCTCAATGGACTCCCACCTAGACACCTGGCGAGGAGATGATGATGGACAATGGCCATCCCAGGGAATGGAGAGAGTCTGCAGCTACAGGAAGGATAATCCCATCCATCTTATCCATGGGATATAAGCCCCCTCTCACTTGGAGGTGGAGTGGACATCACCATCCCAGACTCCTCAGGATTGGGGGAAGAGCTATGGACTAGAGTGGACTTACTGGTATTCTGTTGTAGACATATAGTGATTCAAGTAATGGAAGAAATTACAACATTGATGTAGAGTCAGTGGCCAATGGACACTTTCGGGGCAGGGAGAGAGAAAAGCAGTTGTAACACAGAGGCTTTTTTGGGACTTGGGAATTATCCTGAGTGACATTACGACGACAGATATAGGCCATTTTACATCAGCATATAACATGCAGAACTGTGTGGGAGAGAGTGTGGTCTACAATGTGAACTATGGTCCATGCTTAGTGGCAAAGCCCCAGGATGTGTATATCCATTTCAGGTGATGTGCCACACTAATGAAAGACGTTTATGTGGGAGGTTGTGGAAGGTGTGGGTGGTGGGTAACATGGGAATCCCTGTAATTTTTGTGTAACATTTATGTAATCTAAGCATCTTTTAAAATATTAAAATAAAAAAAAAATAATAAATAAAAGAATGGTTGATTAGGTTTAACCATTAAATTGTGGGTCAGGAATTATTTCAAGTATATAAGTACTCATTTTTTTTTAGATTTTTGTTAACTTAAAGACCACTTGCTGATTTGTTCCACAGCATGGTTAGCACTGACCATGATTTTGTTTTCTAATATCACCTAATAATCTGTGCTCACTACTAAAATGTGGGGGGTTTGCAAAAGTATATACATACCAGTATTAAGTTTTCTACAGAAAGAAAATGAGTGAATCGCTTTTTTTTCCTTTTGTGGTGCCCAGGCCAGGGTTTGAACCTGGGACCTCATTATGTGGGACGCTAATGCTCAACCACTGAGCCACATCAGCTCCCCTGAGTTGTTTTTTTTCGTTTGTTTGCATGTTGTTTGTTTTGTTTGTTTGTTTGTTTTTAGGAGGTATCAGGAACTGTACCCAGGACTGCCCATGTGGGAAGCAGGCACTCAACTGCTTGAGCCACATCTGCTCCCATGAGTTGAATTGTATATGAATAAAGTTCAGGTGTATACTTCCTGAAAAATGGCCCAAAAGGCATTTAGCAGATGTGTATATACTGTACTTCTTGCCAGGATAAGTGATTCTCAATTATTTCTATCAGCACATTTTCCAGAAAACATACCTAGATTTGAATTGCCAGCTATGTGGAAATTTAAGAAGCATGCTGAATAACACTGAATACCAGCATGCTCTTTGCCATACTTCCTCACCATCACTCTCTCTTCTTTTCTTTCAGTAAAACAAAAGTTAACTAAGTAGTATTACTTGTCTGCAGAAACATGTTTTGGAAATCACAAGAGGATATTTAATCAAAAGAAAATTGAAAATTGCATGGTGCTAAGAGAACCTGGTACATGTACAAATGCAGATAGGCATTTTAACCAAAATTAGTATCACTAAGTTACTATAATTAGATTCTACCCAAATGTCTCATTTAGTTAACCCTTAGCTTTCTTATCATAAGAGCAACCACTCAAAACTCATTTTTATTTCTAACATGCTTTTATTATCATTGTGCTTTCCTCTGCACATATTTCCTTGTTTCCTTTTTTAAGGAAATACATAAAATCAGAATAATGACTACCTTTATGCATAATAATATATTTTCTTCAATTTCTTGCCAAAATAAAATTAAATTGGCTTATGAGTCATTTCATTTTGTGGGATTTTTGAAGATCGTTAGTCTGAAATTATTTGGAGGGCCAGCTTTTTGATGGCAGATCCTTCTTGAACCACAGATAAACAAAGTCATCTCTTAAAACACATGCTATGTGGAAAGTCTGAGATGTATTAGGCCCTTGTCATCTTACCATGAACACTTCCTAATGTAATATTCCCAGCAGCAGAAGACAGAAATGATGATTCTGTATAAAGATACTTGACTTTCAGCAAACCATCTTCAGTAGATATGTTAACAGAACTTCCCTGCAGTTTATCTATGGTCACAGTCTAGTTAAAAAAAAAAAAAGACTTAAATCAATTAATTATAAAACAAAGGCTGGCAAAAAGCCAAAATAGCTGTAAACTATAACATAAAAAGTTATTACCCACTACAAAATCATGTTAATAACTCCAATTCCTGAGTTCTAATTACAAGCTTGTGAACAACAGTGTATTCTCTGTGGAACGTGGAACAGACCCAATATAGCATTCCATTTCTTAGGTTCTTCTTTAATTTCTCTTAATAATGTTTTATATTCTTAATCTTTTGTTAGGTTTATTACTATTTGATATTTTTTAAAATACTATTATAAAAGATATCTTTCTTTAACTTTTTCTGTTTATTGATTTTTATATTTGATCTTAAATCCAACAATTCTAATAAATTCATTTACTAATTCTAGTAATTTACCTGTACAAAGCATGGAACTGTATAACACAGGGAATCTAGTGGTAGAAGATGGCCTGTGGTTAACTGAACAAATATGAGAACAAATATATAATACTTATACAGGGTAGTAATAATCAGATGGGTTGGGGGAAAAATACACCAAATGTAAGATATGGGCTATAGCTAGTTGCAGTATTTTAAGGATGCTTTCATAGTTTGTAACAAATGTTTCACAATAGTGCAAGGTGTTGGGGGTGGGGAGACACTTAAAGCCATAAATTTCTGTCTAAGCATGGCTTTAGGTCCAATCTACCAGTTTTGGCATACTGATTTTCATTATTTGAATATATTTTCTCATTTTCCTTGTGATTTCTTCTTTAACCAATGGGCCATTTAGAAATGTACTAAATGTATGTACACTTAGTACATGTATGATATTTAGTACATGTATGATGACATGCACGTTTGTTTTGTAAATTCACAACATGTAGTATACACTTATTGTTTATATATGTTCATGTATGAATTATATACTTCAAAAATTTTTATTTTAAAAAATACTATTGTTAAAGATATCTTTAACTTCATTTTCTGTTTATTGATTTTTGTATTTGATTTTAAATCCAACAATTCTAAGAAACTCATTTACTAATTCTAATAATTTATCTGCATTTTTAAAAACTATATATGAATAATTACATTGCCTACAAGTAATGATAGTTTCCTTTTTTCTCCTTCTAATCCTTAAATTAATTCTTTTTGGCTTGCTTTTTCTTTCTTTTCCTTTCCTTACCACCTGACTCAGGCCTCCAATTTCACTGTGAATAGAAGCCATGATAGCAGGCATACTTATCTCATTCCTATTCTCAGAGGGAAAGCTTTCAACATTTCACCACTAAGTATGCTGTAGATGTCTTTTAAATACTTTATATCAGACTAAGGTGGTTCTCTTCAATTCCAAATTTGTCTTGTTCTTGCTGTTTAAATCATATATGGATTCTGATTTTTAGCACGTGCTTTATCTAATTCTATTGAAATATCATATGATTTTTCTCCTTTGATATGTTAATGTGGTGAATAACGCTAATTGATTTTTTAATAACAACATACCCTTACATATCTAGATAAAAACCTAGTAACTTCCTTTTTGTTAATATATTGCTTGTTCAGTAACATTGTTTAGGATTTTTGAATCTATGTTCAAGAGAGATATTTACTTGAAATTTTCTTCTCTCATAATATCTTCTACAGGTTTTGGTATCAGGTTTGTTTTGGCCAAGTTTGGAAGTGTTCCCTCTTTTCCTATCATTCTCTGAAAGAGTTTGGATAAGTTCTTCCTTAAATATTTGAAGAATTTAGCAATGAAGTCATCTATGCCTGAAGTTTTCTTTATGGAAAAGATGGAATTATTTTATTTAATAGCTATAGGACCACTCATTTTTCTATTACTCTGGGTTTTTTTTTTTAAATCAGTTTTGATAGTTGGTATTTTCCTCAGAAACTGTCCATTTCATCTAGATTTTCAAATTTATTAAAATTTTTCATATTGCCTTTTATATTATCATTTTAATGCCTATGGAATCTATAGTAATATTTCCTTTTCCATTCCTGACGTTTATTTGTGTCATCTCTCTTTTTTCTCAGTATCCCCAGACCTTATTCAATTTTATGAATCTTTTCAATGAACTAACTTGTCTTTGCTGATTCTCTCCATTGTAAGTCTGCTCTCTATTTTCATTGATTTCTGTTCTCTTTAATTCTTCCTTCTTTCTATTTTCTTTGGTTTTGCTATTCTTTTTCTAATGTATTGAGCTGAATTCTTTCATTGTTTCGAATACATACACTTAAAGCTATAAATTTCTAAGCATGGCTTTAGGTTCAACTACCAGTTTGGGCATATGTATTTTCATTATTTGAATATATTTTCTCATTTTCCTTGTGATTTCTTCTTTAACCAATAGGCCATTTAGAAATGTACTGCTTAATATCTAAATAAATGGGGGTTTTTCTAGTTATCTGTTTTTGATTTCTAGCTTAATCCTACTGTAGTCTGAGAATATTCCCTATATCATAGTTCTCTGAAGAACTATGTGTTGATGCTTGCATTATGGCCAAGCATCTGGTCTCTTTTTATAAATGTCCCTTAGGTAATTTTTAGGAACAGTATTCTCTATGTTAATTAATTTTTCCAGCATGTTTTTTGGACCTTTTATATACTAATTTTTTTTTTTTTTGTCTGACTGATTTATCAGTTTCTGAAAGGGGTATGCTAAAATCCTTCATTCTGATTATGGATTTGTCTATTTCTCTTTTTCCTTTTGTCAGTTTTTGCTTCATATATTTTTGAGGCTATATTATTGGGTGTGTTCCTATTTAAAATGGTTATATCTTCCTTATGAAACTTTTATCTCTAATACTGCTATTTTTTCCTATCTTTTTATTGAACTCTTCTGTAGCATTTTACTTTTAGGCATATCTCTTTATAAGCAGCATATAATTTTGTTTGGTTTTGTTCTGTTTTAATCCAGCCTGACATTCTATCTTATAAATGGAGCAATTAGCTCTTTTACATTGAATGTAAGTACTGATATATGTGGGTTTCATGCTACCATCTTATCATGCTTTATTTCTCTCCCTTATTCTACATACATTTTCTCTCCTTTCTTGCCTTCTTCTGGATTTACCATTTTATATCATTCCATTTTTGCATTACACATTTTTAAAAATTATTCTTTTAGTAGTGTGGTGGCTTTAATATGCCCACAAATTCTTTTATTCTCCTTGCTTCAAGAGGCAAAGCTTAATTTCTCTCCTGTTAAGTGCAGGCTGGACTTAGTGACTAGCTTCTAATGTACAAAAAATGGCAGAAGTGACACTGTGTGACTTCTGAGACTAGGCTATAAAAGGCATTGTGGCTTCTGCCTTGCTCTCTTTCTTGGATCACTCGTGCGGAAGCCAGCTGCCATGTAGTGAGGACACTCAAGCAGTCCTATAGTAAGGCCTATGTGTTAGTGAACCAAGGCCTTCTGCCAACAATGAGCAAGGAACTATGGTCTTTTGCCAATAGCCATATGAGCAAGCCAACTTGATAGTGGATCCTCCGGCATAAATCGAGCCTTGAGAGGACTGCAGCCTGGGTCAGAGTCTTGACCACCAACTCATGAGAAACCTTGAGCCAGAACCATCAAGCTAAGCTACTCCCAAGTTCCTGATGCTCAGAAACTGTGAGAAAATAAACGTTTGTTGTTTTAAGCTGGCTAGGTTTTGCACTAATTTTTTATGTAGTAATAGATAACTAGTACAAGAGGTTACTCTAAAAACAAAACATGCAAATATAAAAATCAGTAAATAGACAATGTGTGTGTTTTTTTTTAAGTATCTTTTATAATAGCATCCAAAAAACATCAAAGCACTCAAAACACTTAAAAATCATTGAAATAGTCACAGAACTTTAGCTTTGGAAAGGACAACAGAAATCACCTATTCTAATTTTTTGTTTTAAAGAAAGGAAACTAAGACCCTAAAAAGTTAAATGAGTCTAAGATTATCAATTTTACTAACTTGACTTCCTCTCCGTTTCACTATTGTCACAACAAAAATGGGGACTTTGCAATAATTTTTTTTTCAAAAAAGTAAAAAGAATTCTATTATATCTAATTTAGAGAATATATTAGTCATTTGTGAATATTTACACTGATAATTCTAGAACTTTTCTACTTTACATCTAATAAGGCAGTAGCTTTCCACTGGACAACATGGAAAGAATTTTATATTTATCCCTAAACTTCCCTAACAAAATTTACTCTGTATTTAGGTCTCAAATATTGAGCACAATGTAAGATGAAGATATCTGGTTAAGGATTCCAAATCATCTTTATAGTATTTTAAATAAACGTTTTTAATCATAAAATGAGTGTTAACATAAAATTGTTAACATAAAAACTGAATCACAAGGAAAGCCAGCCACAGTTTTTGTCTGGGTTAATTTCAAGTTTAAAGAAATAGCATCACTGTTTAGCAACATATTGACATCAGTGTCATCTACTCCTAATATGTCCTTCAAAAATTGGAAAGAGTTCAAAATGTTATTTAATAACAACTGAGTTTCAAGAGAACTAAAATATTAGAACATATGAAAAGAGAATGAGTAAATCTCATTCATTGCTGGTGGGAATGCAAAATGGTATGGCCATATTAGAAGATAGTCTGGCAGCTCTCACAGGTTCTAAGAGAAGAGTAATGGAAAACAAAAGTGACAATATTATAATCTACTTTGTTTAATTATGTCAAAAATAATCTACCTACAAAATAAGCTCATAACTCTTCCCCATTAATTATTTGAGAATAAAGCTGACTATGGAATTTAGTAAATTTATAACAAAAAAAATCCCTGCAAAATTTTTAAGTGTAAAATAAAAGACTTAGCTTTTTTCTCAAATATTTAAAGTATTATTGATCACATTTCAAAATCATGACAATTCATACTTCCAAAATTATACCTTTACTTTTAATACTATGCTTAATCACAGAAAGCAACAAAAGAAGTTGATTAGAAATATAAAATTTCTTCCTATAACAACCAAAATCCTTATGGCTAATTACAGCTTTTGGACAGCAGTAACGCTATCTAATGGTGCCACCTTGTGGAAAATACTGAAGTTCAGTTTTGAAATTTATCTTTCAATTTGCCTAAAGACAAAGTAAATACTCTTGGAAAAATACTCAAACAAACCTAACATATAAGAGAAATGATGTGACTTAATAAACTATTTTAATCCAGGATTATATAAATGTCTCTTCAAAACTAGAACTAAGTATTTATTTTTTATTCCAGATAAGGATTAAATAACTGTCAAAAGTACTACACCATAAACTAAAATTTAAATTGTAAAATATTTAATCACTTCAAATAAAATTATGAAATCACTAATGAATGAATATGCATTCAAAAGGGAATGTTATGCTGCAATATACAGAATCTACCCACTGTATTAGGCAACTTGAAGCAAAATTGCAATTACTAAAAAAAAAAAAAAAAGTTTCAATCTTACACTTTCATTTGACGCATGAATATCTACATTTCCATGAACTGTTCCCAGACATATCACCTTGCCGCCTTTTGTTTGAACATGTACTTTTTGACTCTAAAATACAAATACAAAAATACACATAGGAAAAAAAAAGATTAAGTTTGACTTACACTAATAAACATATTTTTCAGCATTTTATATTTCTTTTTTTATTTGCAAAAAAACAATAAAGACAAAAAGAAGGAACCAGGAATGAAATAGAAACACACTGTTTGGAATATTAATGTCAGCTCCGGTTAAGAGATTAAATAAGCCACCTAGGCTTAAAAGCAAAAAAAAATTGTTGATGACAACAATAATCACTGTTACTATTTATTATTATTAACAAAAATAGTTAGATTTACTTGGCATTTTCTCGGCACCAGACGTAATGTTAACTACTTTACATCAATTATCAATTAATCCTCACAACAACCCAAAGAAATGGGCACTATATTTTTCCCGTTTTACAGAAAGCAAGACTTCAAAAGGATAAATAACTTTACCAAGGTGACAAAGTTAGAAATCAATAAAGCCAAGCTATGAATCAAGTTCTGTATGATTCCAAAGCTCAAAAGACTGGTTTGGTCTGAAGAAGGATATATTATATTTGGAGTAACTTCCCACTGTCATTTAAGCCTTCTAGCACAACACACTCCATAAACTGGAACTAAATGAAAATACCTAAAATACATTATAGGATGCTATAGTACAAAGGGCAGCCCTCCACAACAAAGAATTATCTGACCCAAATGTCAGTAGTGCCAAGGATGAGAAACTCTGACCCAGAAAAATAATAAAATGGTGAAATAAATCATTACCACTGCATCATCCTTCGGTTTTCTCACTGTGCTGCCTAAAGTATTATATTATCTTTTGAAAAGATCTAGAGGCATTATCTTTGCTGCTGTTATTTTAGCACTCAATGAACTAGTTAAGAATTCAGAAGTTTTCATTTTATGCCCATAATGGCAAAAAGAAGAAAACTGAGAAAGAAAGACATTTCAGAATTATCAGATGAATCAAAAGATGAATGCAAAAAGACAGACAGATGCATACTACATTCTAATTTTGATGGCAATTGTAAATTGAAATCCCAGACTCTGAGTCTTCACAGGACAATATTCCAGATGAATTTTCTGAAACTCAAGCATCCATGAGTAAATAATATATTTCTAAGGACAAAAAGGCATTAGTCATTCATGAGGAAGAGACTTTAGCAAGCATTCTTTTACAACAAGAACCTGATGTGTGACAGCACTCTAATCTTTTATGATATTTTTCAACTAAATTTATTTGATATGTATATTATGCAGACAGATGCTAAAGGCAGGTGTGCAAATAAAGGTGACAAGAAGGAAACAAATTATGTAAAAATTTTAAAAATCATCAGATTGATCATTCCAATTAGTGTTTATAAATCTAAAAGTGAAAATGTTTTGCAATTATGAAGTAAAGAAGATGACTATATCTTCTTCAACAAAATTACAAGCCATCAAAGTTTGCAAAGTATTGCATTTTAAATATGCAACTGCAAGAAGTACCAGAAGTAATGATAAACCAGAACCTAGCAGAGATATAGCTGGAATCTAGAATCAGTATTTACCATATGGATATGCCCCAGGTTCATGAATAACAGTGGATGAGCAGTCATTTGCACTCAAAGAACCATTGTCCACATAGCTTCTAAAACAGGAAAATATGGCACAAAATTTGGGTTTGTAATGTTTACATTCTTATTAAAATTTCTAATAAAGTTGTCTTTCACTATTCCTTTATTCTTACTTCTGTAGATTCATAACATGATTTAAAAATATAAAACTATTGAAAGTGTTCAAAGGACCCAAATAGTAAATGGTGATGGCAATTTTTCCTGGTACATTGGAAAAACTTGACCACCATACCTCATGGTTTTCACTTATGAGTATACATCTTTCTTATTTAGAGCTGAGGCTAATCTTATTTTAAGAAAATTAAATATGAAAATGTTAATTATAAAGCAAGACAAATTATTTGTCGTTCTGTACAAATAACCACTTAATCTATAAGTAATGAGCTACCTGGAACACTGAAAACAGATTAAAATAACTCAATATTTTAAGCACATTTATAGTACATAAAGACTTTTCCTTACTCTTTAATATATGGAAGAAAATCATTTGTGAAAACTAAAATTTTTTTCACCTAAAAAGATCTCAGATTACTAAAAATATACTATTAATTTCATTAGACACTTTGAAATGAAAAGCAAAAAGAAATTATTAGGTGAAACATTCAGAATTGCTCTACAACTTTAGTAATTTGAAAGCAGAAATGATTTCAAGGTAAAATTTCTGGAAAGAATTGCTGAAAGATTAAAAAATGATACTCAATATTCTGAAACACAAAATAATCACTCTAGTCTGACACAACATTTAATAATTTACGTTTATTTTAATATTGAAATAAAATTTTAAAAAATATATGTTTATACCTTAACAGACTGTAAGATGCTGGTCCCTTGTTCAGTTTCAATTTCACAATTATCACACTCAAATTTTTGGACTTTTACACAGCCAGGCCCTGATGACTTGATATTCAAATCTACAAAGTGAAAAAAGAAAACCAAGTTAGTACTATGGTTAATGGGTTCCAAACATTTTAGTATCCCCTGGAAATCTGGCTCCTTTGCCTAGAGTAATCCACAGTATTACTAAATTCTAGAAAGAGAAGAGTTGTCAACACTCTCTCTAAAGGTAAGGGGTCTCCACCATGGCAAGAGAGGACCAAATTACATGCCTCTTCTGCCAGTGTTTAGAAATAGCTCACTTATTTTTTTGCTCTGTATCATCTAAACAGATAGGTTCCATATTTCCCATTCACAATTTACTTTATTCATTTGCCCATGCTAATTCACAACAAATAATATCCAGTGGCTTTTTTGGTGTACAGAGAAGGCAATTACATAGATGTAAAATAAAGGAGGCAAGAGACTCCAGTTCATATAGGCACTCCTGAGGAAGATCATGGAAACCTCTCCCTGAGAACACACACAACACACACCACTGGTTCAAGCATAAGAATACACAGCAAAGTTAAGTTATTACAGCAAATCAGATGAGTCAGCCTATTTTTTCTTAAATTCTGGAAGATTTAAAAATTTGTTTCAGGAGTAGCTTGGGTTAGTGTATATGATCCTGACTTAAGATTTCAAATCCCATATCTAATCTTTCATACCGAAAAAAAATAAGGTTATTTCCATGCAGCTGTATCCCAAGATATTTTAAATAATTTTTTTAAACGGGAAAAATGTTGAAAAATAATATTTAAACCACAAGATTGTGGATAAATAGCAGTATTTGAAGCAACTTAGGAAAACAGCCAAAGATATCATCCTTAGTGGTCAATTTAAGGTGCAACCTTTTGCATCTCTGTATAAGAAAATTTTTTAAAAACCAGGTATTTAATACCTAATTCACACAAATATTGATGATTTCCCTTAAAACAGACTAGAGAAGCATTATGTTGCCCCCAAACACAGAATATTGGGGCCTAACAATACAATTTCAGTAATCATGGCATTAAATCAATTCCCATAGTTGAGTACATGGGGGTCTCTGCTCTATAAAGGTTTACAATACCATTTTAGTTGTAACTTAAACTTCTGGTGAAGCTAATATATATAAAAAGACAATTTTACCCTGCACTGCAAAATCTATTACCTAGGTAAGTTGCCTTACAACATAAGGCTTTATCTAAGGCAGTGATGACAGATATGGAAAGAAGGAAAGAGATTCTAAAGATACAAGGTAGGAAAATAGAAGTTAAGAATAGACACTGAGTGGTAGTAATGCCACTATCACCCAGTCACTGAAGCAGGTAACAAACTGAAGGAACAAGGAAGTATGACAAAAATGGAATAATGGTGATATGTGGTGACTATGGAATAAAGACATGGAAAAATACCCTGGAAATGGGGTTCTGGCTCCATAAAGAGGAATCAACAAATAATAAGATTTGGGATCACCAGCACAGGGAATATCCAGTTTCACCTGCACTTCATATAATCTTGCTTAGGTCTATTCAATATGCAGTCTATTTTGTACTATAATAATATATTGGCAAATCTCCCTCCCAACCCCAGACTGTTACATTTTTGATGGCAGGGTCTCTTATTCATGTAGATTATTAGAAGTTGGAAAGCAATAAAGCATAGTGGTTGAGTAGTGTGATGGTTTAGGGCTATGTACTCCAGAAAAACATGTTCTTAAACTTAATCCATCCCTGTGGGTGTGAACCCATTATAAGTAGGGCCTTCTGATGAGGTTACTTCAATTGAGGTGTGGCAGTTTGAAATTATTTTATGAATCCCAAAAAGAGAAGATTATGCTTGTAAACTAATCTGTTCCTCTGGATGTGATACCCTTTTATTGTATCAAATTCAAAGGATGTAAGTTTACTTGTTAAAATCAATTTAGGGCTTTTGATTAGACCATGTCAGTAAGGCATTACTCAGGCTGAGTCACCACCCCCTCAGTAGACCTATATAAACGGATACTCACTCAAGAAGACTCATGAAAAAAGGAGAGAACTTTGCCATGTGACAGAAAGAAGCTCAAATAGCTAAGGCCCCGGGGAGAGATCAACCATTCACCTGATAGTTTGCAGCTGCTATAGGAAGCCCTGAGAGATAAGCCCTAACCAGGAGAGTTAGGACTGGAATCCCAGAGGAAAAGGAGAGACCAGGCAGAGATCGGTGACCATCTTGCTTCAACATGTGGTAATTGACTTTGGTGAGAGAGCCTTGAGCTGGATTCTTTACAGCCTTGTAACTGTAAGCTTTTACCCCATATAAATACCCTTTATAAAAGCCAACAGATTTCTGGTACTTTGCATCAGCACCCCTTTGGCAGACTAATACACAAAGTATGGACCAACTCAATCGGGATGAGTCATAATCCCATTACTGGAGTCTTCTATAAGTGCAATGAAATCACACAGATAGAAAGCCATGAGAAGCAAGAAGTTAAAAGTCAACGGAACCCAAAAGAGAAGGGAGAGGCCAGGAACAGCAGCTGTACGCACTGTCACGTGACAGAAGAGCCAAGTACCAAGGATCCCTAACAGCCAGTCCCAGAATGCCAGACTTCAGGAAGAAAGCACGACCTTGATGCCACCTTGATATGGACACCTCAATGCTTCAAAACTGTGAGCCAATAAATTCCCTTTGTTTAAGCCAACTCATTGTGTGGTACTTGCTTACCAATGAACACGGAAACTAAAACTAGCAGAGACTCTGGAGTTAGTTCAAATCCCAGCTCCACTACTTTATATCTGTCCCAATGTTGGCACAGTTCCTGACCTATCTCAATAGAATGTAAACTTCATGAAGGCATGGAGTTTTTCCTGTTTATGCACAATAAATATTTACTTTATGAAGTTTGCTAAATCTCAATTTGTACTTCTGAAAATGGAGACAATAACAGCCAAAGGTGTGCTGATGCAAAGTACCCGAAATCTGTTGGTTTTTATAAAGGGTATTTATTTGGGGTAGAAGCTTATATTTATAAGGCCCCAAAGAGTCCAACTTAAAGTTACTTCCTCGCCAAACTCTGTTGCCACGTGTTGAAGCAAGATTGCAGGCAACGTCTGCAAGAGTTCAGCATTCCTCTTCCTCTTAAGGCTCCATGAGTCCAGTTTCTTCCAGTCTCAGCTGTAGGCTGGCATAGGGCTCCTCTCTCTTCCCGGGGCTCGTTTCTTTCCAGGCTCATCTGCTGTTTTCTTCACAAGGTCAGCTGTAAACTATCAGGCGAACGGCATATTTCTCTTCCCAGAGCTTCTGCCATGTCTATGGAGCTGTCTCTCATCCTCGTGTTACTTTTCTGTGTTTCTACTTTTGAGTTTCCATCTCGATTGAGCATCCATTTAGATAGCCCAGCGGGGGGGGGGGGGGGGGGGGACGCAACTCTGAGTCACCCTAAGGACATGGTCCAATCAAAGCTCTAATCTTAATTTCATAAAGTAAAAGTTGAACCTCTGAATTTAATACAATCAAAGGGGTATCAAGCCCAGAGGAACAGACAAGTTTACAAACATAATCAGTTTCTCTTTTTGGAATTCATAAATAATATCAAACTGCCACAAACGGTGTCAAGTTTATAGTACAATTTTAAGCAGTAAGAAAAATTAACCTAGAAATGTTGGCTGCTCTTATGATCACCATCAATATTTCCCTTAAATCCTAGGAAGCCTGGGGAGACCTTCCTAGAAGTGTCGTGTACATATGGATTGCACTAAAGGAAATAACACAGAACGTAAATACCTAGGTAACATATCCTATGGGTATTATCAGTTGAAGTTTTCCAAATAGTCTTACTATATGTTTTTCTTCAAAGTCCTGCTAATCATAAGAATTTACATAGGCCAGGAAGAATGGTGATGTATGAGTAAGGAGCTGGGTGCCTATTAGAATACCAAAACACTTTTTTCTAGGTTAGATATGGTACATCTTATAGACAGGGGTGTCTTTGGGACAGATCTTCAAACTGTGAGCAAGGAGAAATGTGAATGTACTGCCTACTCTTGAATGGGTTATCAAGAAACCTCAACTGTGAAATATAAACCAACTTGCTAATGACAAAACTGCAATGACAGAAATAGGAACAAAATGTCAAAGGAGACCATGAGGCGCTTTACAAATGTTGTTTGACTTGAATTCAAATCATATATCTATTCGATTTATAAAACTTCTATAATTGGGAACCTAATTCCTAACTACTACCCGGCAATTCAGAGAACAGAAAAATAGAGGCTGCTTCTCAAGGGACCAACTAAAAATTTGAATAAAATGTCAGGTCCAAAGGGGCGTCATTTATTAAGTTTGTTGCGTTTGCCCTGGGACTCAAACCCATTTTAACTTCACTTGCCAAACTTCAATGGCGCGTTCACCTCCACGGAGGCCTGGGGGTCGATGGTCTCTGACAAGATGGCTATCTCCTTCAGCGGCTCGTCGTACCTCACCTGCAGGCTGTCTAGGCCCCCGGTACCGCCCTCCACGCCGCTCACCGCGACCAACGCTCGGTCGGCGTCGGGGTAGGTGAGTGGGTCCAGGGGCCTCACGGCCAGGTGGCACGGAAGCCGGGTCCGCAGCCGGCCGAATGGGCTCACCAGCAGCGTCCATTCCTTCAGCGTCCTGCGCGCGGGACCGGGCAACGTGACTTCAGAGTCCGACTCCGGCCGGCGCTCGCCCCCACGCGAGCCGTAGGGCTGCACCTGGCAAGTCCGACACGCCGCGCGCCCAGCGGCCTCGCCGGCCCACACCCAAAGCAAACGAAAGCCGTGGTTGCAAGGCCCCCATCCCGAACAGGCGGTGAGCATGGTGTGCTCCTCTCGCGCTCCCTTCTTTCACTCAGCCACAGGGAAGGTCACTTGCCACGGTCGACTGGGTCCAGAGTCGTCTCAAGCCAAAGGAGAAACAATTGCAAGGGTTTACCAAGCAAGAAAAGATTTAAACCTTAGCAGTAGAAGACCCAGCGACAAGTCGCAACTTCAACGCTCTAAACGTCAACGCTGACCGGGACTCATCACCCACCATTTCCCCTTTCGCTAAGCCGACGGGATAGGTAGTTCTAAACCCGTCAGATGTCTAAGGGCTCTGCGAGGCGCAAAACTACATACCCCAGGAGGCAAAGCACAGAGTAGCCAGAATAATAAGAGCGAGTGCTAGCCTGGGCGCGGAAATCCGCAGTCTCTGCCTCAAGCCCATTGGCCATTCGAGGGGCGGAGGAATCTAGAGGGGAAAGCCAACCGGCCAATGAAAAGTGAGGATGGGGCAACTTGGGACAGTGGTGTAGTCTCCTTGGATACCGAGGACGCGTCTACTTTGGAGAGAAGGTGAGCTTTATAGTGAGACCCAGGAGGCTAAAACACAAAGAGAAAAATAGGAGCCTAAATAAGGAGCAGGACCAAAGGAAGGAGTAAGAAGCTGCTGTTTTAAAGGTGAGAACTGGAGTTGTTAGATCCAAACTCACTAAACTAGTCCGGAGCATCGGCAAGAGGATAAAGAGCTAGATGTGTGCTTTTTTTTGAGGTAGCTCCCTCTCTGGTGGTAAGTACCGGAATAGCGTTCGAGTCCTGGCTCCTTCCTGACTTTAGGTGACCTTAGGCCAGTTGTTGGACATCTCTGGGTTTTAATTACTCACAGGTGAAATAAGGACAACAATACCTTTCTCGCCTTACCTCAAAGGATTTTTTTGTAAGGATCAAATGAGATAATGAAAATGAATGTGTTGCATAGTCTACAATATTGCAGTGTACGTATTGTATTTTTATTTTAGAGATAGCATTGACTCTTAGGTTACAAAGAAAAATCTGAGAGATCAAGACTTGTTTTGACAGCATTGTTGACCTCTTTGACTAGTTTTGTTTTAGGACTAAATAAGATATTAAAAAGAGAGAGCCATCGCGGTGCTGTGGGAAATGCAGGGTACTGGGAGTCATTCTTTTCCTGGCTCTGCCATTGTTATATCTCTGTCAACTGGGCCTGTCTCCTCAGCTTTAAATTAAGAATTGTACTAAATGACTCAATAAGGTCTCTCTTACCTTTTACATTTTATTATTCTTTGGGCAATAAAAAATTAAAAGACAAAGGAAAATATTTATTTCCTCCTTTCCTGCCTGGACTCTTCGTTTCTGTGCCTCTACCTCTTCCTACAAATTATTTATCCAAGTTGTTTAGCAAAGACACACTGCAAACAATGACATTTAATAAAACGCAGGTGCTGAACTGAATGACTTCAAAAAGGGAAGTCCTTGGCCAAGTGCAAAGACCAGAATTACTGGGAACAGTAGTGATAATGAGGCAGATAAGCTAGGCTAAAGTCCTCATGAGCCCAAGACATAGGGTTATTTGGTAGCCTTTACCTTAAGTTATCCTTTCCTTCTTTCTCTCTTCTTAGTCCTTTCTTCATCCGTATTCTTCTTCCTTTAGTGAAAGCATGATCGGTGCTAGCAAGTGCCACTAAATACTAGTTCCGTTCTTTGCTCTGTGTTTCATCTTGTCACAATTATTCAGACTGGTTTTCTTCAAACTATCTTTTTAATGCAAATACATAGGCATAACTTTGAAAAAAAAAGTTTTTGGCACTGCTTTAAGCAAGTTGAGAATGCACTCAAATTTACTGTAGAAGTGCTGAATATATAGAGATTGAATACAAATCCTAATAGATAATTCTGCTTCTGTAGTAATATTTCCTTTTTTGAGACAAACCATGTTCGTGCAATTGCCAACTGAACTATAATTGTCTATATGGCATAACCATTGTTTTCCTATTTTCAAATAAAACTAAATAAATTTAATTGAAAAGTTTCTTTTTGGATAATATTGAGGTTGGAAATGAAGAAAATATTGATATTAGGATTGATAAAAGATATTAAAAGTAATTGATACTTTACAAAACAAAATAGTCTAATGAATAGTCTATTAAATCTATTCCTGTATATACATCAGTAATGACTAATAAAAATACTACCTAATGTCTATATAACATTTTAGTTTTCAGAGCAGTTTCACATGCATTATCTCACTGTATACTGACAAAACATTCTATGTTTAGCAGGGCAGCTATTATTATCGTTACATTGTAGATGAGGAAACAGATTTAGAAAATTAAGGTTAAACAACTAGAAGGTCTGGTTCTCTTTCCACTCTACCAAAACATTCTTCTATCTTCCAGACATGTTTGAAGAAAATTAATTATTCATGGAATGAATGGAGAATCATATTAATATTCCTCTTGTATATAGTTTATGTGTAAGGTATTTTTTACCTCTTCAGTTTGAAAAATAAATGCCATCCCTGTGGTGATGAACATATACTGTTGGTGGGAGTATAAGTTGGTACAAACCTTCCAGAGGGCCATCCAGCAATAAACATAAAGACCTTTAAAATACGTATTTTTATGTTGTTCTTTTGGGATTTTAAAGTAAGCATAAAATTAGGGATGCAGCAAAAAATTATGTTTAAGGAATTTATTTTCCAGTGTCATTTATAACGTAAATAATTGAATCAATTTAAATGCCCAAAACAGGAAGGTATTATATAAATCAGTATACCATTAAAAAAATTACATGTTTGAAGATTATTCAATATTTGGGAAATATTCCATAGTGTTAAATGAAAAGAGTAGAATATCAAATTATATGTATAGTATGAACCAAATTCTGTAACAACAATATATAAAATTATAATGCATGGAAACAATTAGAGAGGGAAACTAACCACTTGATAACAGTGTTGTGTTTGTTTGGAACTATATGTACCTTAGAAAATCATGTTCTTAAAGCTAATCCATTCCTGTGGGTGTAAACCTATTGTAAGTAGTGCCTGTTGTTTAGGTTACTTCAGTTAAGATGTGGACTGGAGTGGGTCTTAATCCTCTTATTAGAGTCCTTTATAAACTGGATGAGTAAAAAAAGAGAGAGTGGGGTGGAGGGGGAAAGAAAAGCATGGAAGCAAGAAGGTGAATGCAACAAATCCTAAAAGAGAAGAGGGAGACCAGCAGATGCCGCCATGTGGAAGAGGAGCAGAGGATCACTGGCATCTGGTCTTCAGGAAGAAAACATTGCCTTGATGCCTTGTTTTGGACATTTTTCTCAGCCACAAAACTAAGCTTGTAAGCTAATAAATTCCCACTGGTAAAAGCCAATCCATTTTATGGTATCTGCTTTGAGTAGTGTCCTAGTTTGTTTCGTGGACCCCAGAAAATTATGTTCTTAAGCTAACCCATTCCTGTGCCTGTAAATGCAGTGTAGATGGGGACTTTGATTAGATTCAATTGAGGGACCTTTGATTAGATCACTTGATTAGATAGCTTTAGGGCTTTTGATTGGACTACATCAGTGAGGGATGACCCAGGTTGGGTTTCTGCCTTCTTGCTGGGTCTTATATAAACTGAGAACACACAGAGTAAGTGGGAGACTCAGAAAAAAGAAAGCCACTACCATTTTTACCCTGCCACCTGAGAGGGAGGATTCCAGGTTCTCCTACAGCTTCAGAAAGAGAAGCACTGAGAGGCTCAATGAGCTGAGGCCCAGGGAGAGATGCCTGATTGCCTGCAGCTCAGCCCAGGGAGAAAGTAGAGCAGCCAAGGCTAAAAGAGGAGGCCCAGAAAGAGACAAGCCATGTGCATGATCACTTGCAGCTGAGTTCCCAGAGACATTGACCCTGGAGGGGAAGGCAGGGACCTAGGCAGACACCTAGGTCTAGAAGACACCATCTTGTCTTGCAATGTGGCAGGATGCCCCGATCACCAGTAGCCGACTTTGGTGAGAAAGCATGTTATGAAGCGTTGATTTCACCACCTCAGAACTGTAAGATTTTCTCCTAATAAATTCTCTTTATAAGAGCCAACCCATTTCTGGTCATTTTGCATTGGAAGCCTTTAGCAAACTAATATAAGGAGCTTGGCAAACAATTAGCTGTAAGTAGTGGGATTATGAATTATTTCAGAGTTTTTATGTTATCAACAGTGAACATAAATAACCTTTATAATAAAAATTTTAAAGCATTTATTATCATATATTGTTTCTTTTATAATAAAAATTTTAAAGCATTTATCATATATTATTTCCTAAAACTGACTAAATAATCAAATAGCTGGAAGATTTCTTGCAATGAGGATTACATGAAATGTAAATGTCAGTGAATGTTTTACTTTGTTTAATGATTGATGTTCAATAATTGACAGCAGAGGGCAGGAGAGTGTTTTCAGAAGAAAATGTCACCTAAACAAAGAGCTTACTAATTCAACTTAAATGAGGGAATCCATTAGAATTTAACTCTGATTTATAAATTATTTAAAATGAAATATATAGCTCATGACTTCTATTTTTCTTGTAAAGTCTTAATTCAAGAACAATAAATATTAATAGATGTGTAGGTAGTTCTATTTGAAATCTGCATGTTATTTATGCATGTAAATAATGCACAGGGAAAAGTTTGTCCTTTAATATAGAGTCAAGTTTCCCCACTATACTTTAAACACCTTGAGAAGTTACCTAGGTTACAAATATTTTAGGAAATTTTTCACAGTAGGGAGATGTGATAATATACAAGAGTATTTTGTAAATTATTAAAGCAATATATATGAGTGTCTGTGTGTGTAAGGTACTATTTATTGCGATCAAGAGAGTTTACTTAAAATAGAAAAGCTTTAAAACCTTAATCTAGAAAAGAGTTCTTGTATATGCTACTGCTTCATTCCATTTCTATGAAGTGGCAGTAGTGTTTCAACCAGCCATACATTAGGAGCCTTGATATATCCTTTGACTTGAAAACCTATTTAAATTTTTTATATTTTGAGGCTATCCTGTTAGTTATATATGGATATATGGTTAGGTGATATTGCTTCCTGATAAATTTTTCTTTTTATCATTAAAGACACTATCTCTCATATTGCTTTTTGACTTAAAGTATATTTTTATCCAATAATAACATCTATCCTGTTACTTAAACATTCTCTGACATTATATTTGGGTCATGTCTCTTCTAAACAGAGTATAACTAGTTATCTTAAATCCAGTCAGAGAATCTCTGTCTCAACAGGTAAATTTAATCCATTTACTTTTTTTGTAATTACTTCTACATTTATACTCATTCTTACCATCCTATTATTTTCTACTTACCTTGCCTCTTTCTTTGGTTACTTTTTCCCTCTGTTAATTCCTTCTTTTAGTTTTAAATGGATTTTCTCTGTTCTCTTCTTTCTTCTATTATGAGTAATTAGGAAGGTTTTTCTCTTTTCTTCTAATCATTATCCTTAAATTTTTAGCACATTCATTTGACTTATTAAAAGTCTAATCAGTCTATATTTCCATCCTAGTCTGAACAATACATAACGCTAGTATGCTTTAACATAAATATTTTTCCTTCCGTCTTCCATGTAATTTATTGCCTAGAGTATTTTAGTACCACCTTGCTTCTAAAGTGACACTTTAAGTAGTTACTATTATGCAGTCATCATTATTTAATATATAATATATATAATTAGTAGTCATTATTGTTTTTATTTATATTTAATAATTAAATTTATTAACATATTCACCAGTTTATTTGCTCACCTCATTTCTTCTAGATTCAGTTTAACTCTTTTACTGAATTTTATCCATTATGTATATCCAATGAGAGTCTCTGAGTGATTAATTTCTTCAGTCTTTGTCTTAAAACGTATTTATTTTATTCTCACTTTTGGGTGTTTACTTTAGTTAACAGTTACTGTCTCTCAGCACATTGAAAATATTATTCCAAGATCTAATCTTAGATTTTGCTATTGAAGAGTCTTCTCTTAGTCTAATTTAGTTCCTTTGTAGACAATCTGCCTTGTCTCTGTTGTTTTAGATTTGTTTTGTTTTGTTTCTACAGTCTACAGTTTTAGTACTCTATATAGGTTTAGTTCCTTTTTTTTTTTGCTTTGTTTTTATTCAAAGTCAAGTTTTGAGGTATAATTTATATATAGTAAAATTCACCTAAAGGTGTACAAATTCTGGCAAATATATAACTACTATGACAAAATACAGAACTTTTCCACCATTGCCAAAAGTTCACTTGTGCCCCCTTGTACTCGATCCTTCTACCCTTCCCCTAGCCCCTGGCAAACACTGATCTACCTTCTGTTTCTATACTTTTCTCTTTACCAGAAACTAATATAAATGGAATCATACAGTACAAAGCCATTTGAGTGTACTGTTTTTGCTAAGTATAATATATTTGTTATTCATCCATGTCATTGTATGTATCAGTACGTTACTTTTTATTTCTGAGTTGAATTAATAGTGTATGGATGTCCTCCAATTTTTCTGTACATCCACAAATTGATGGATATTTAGATTGTTTAACAGTTTGGGGTGATTAAAAATAAAGTCAATATAAACATTTGTGTACAGGTTTTTGGATGAACATATGTCTTCACTGCCCTTGGATAAACAGATAGGAGTAGAATGGCTATGTCATTGTGTAAATTTATATTTAACATTAGAAGAAACACCAAATTATTTTCCAAAGGAGCCCTACAATTTTGCATTCCCACCAGCAACTTATGACAGATACAGTTGCTCAAATCCTCATCAGCACTTGGTATTGTCACTTTTTAAAAATCCAATCTAATAGGTGCACAGCTCTATCTCATTGTGGTCTTAATATGCATTTCCACAATTACTAACGAAATTGAGCATCTTTTCACATTCTTATTTGCCATGAGCATATCTTCTTAGATTAAGTATCTGCTCAAATCTATTGCTGTTTTTATTAGGTTATTTGATTTCTTATTATTGAGTCATGAGATTTTTAAATGTATTCTTGATACCAATTCTTTGTCAAATATTTGATTTGCAAATATTTTCTTCTCATCTGTCCTGGTTTGAGTCTTTTGTGAACCCCAGAAAATCCTGCTCTTAAAGTGAATCAATTCCTATGCCTGTAAACCTATTCTATGTGGTGGGACCTTTTGATTAGATTCAATTAAGGTTTTGCTTAGATCACTTTTGAAAATATCTTTTTCATTAAGGGCCTTTGATTAGAGTACAGGACCCAGGATGGATCTTAATCCATTACTGGAATCCTATATAAACTGAGGACAGAGAAGGAGAGCTGCCATTTTTACCCTGCCTTGTGAGAGATGATTCCAGGATTGCCTACAGATGCAGAAAGACAGAGAAACCCCAAGAGGCTGAGAGAAAGGCCAGCAGCTGGAATCAGCAGAGCAGCCAAAAGTTGAAGAGATGAGGCCCAGAGAAAGATGAGCCATATGCCTGATCACCCACAGATCACCTTAGGGAAGAAGTGAGCCTGGAGGAGAAGGCAGAGACAGGCCGCCATTTTGCCTTGCCACATGGCAGGAGTCCAGGATTGCCAAGCTGATCTTTGGTGAGACAGCATGTCTGATGATGTTTTGATCTGGATATTTTCACAGCGTCGGAACTGTAAGATTTTACCCTAATATGTTCCCATTATAAAAACCAACCCATTTCTGGTATTTTACATTGGCAGCGTTTAGCAAACAAAGACACCATCCTTGGTTTTTATTTTAAATTCCTAAGACTGTCTTCTGAAGAGCAGAACTTTTAATTTTGATAAAGTCCAGTTTATCTATTTTTTGTCTTTTATAGTTTGTTTTTTGTGTCCTAAGAAATCCTTCCCTTACCCAAGGTTGCAAAGATTTTTTCCCTGTGTTTTCCTCTTGAAGTTTTTTATTTGTTTTAAATTTTATATTTAGGTCTATGACCCATTTCAAGTTGACTTTTGTAAATGATGCAAGAAATGGGATAAATTTCATTATTTTATATAAGGAAGTCCAATTGTTTGAACACCATTTTGTTGAAAAGATTATCCTTTCTCTATACTTTTGTTGAAAATCAATTAAACATATATGTGTGGTTCTATTTCCAGATTTTAAAACTCCTTTCCATTTATCTTTATGTTTATCCTTATGCCAGTATTCTTTTTCAAAATTGTTTTGGCTATTCTAGGTCCCTGGAATTTCTATGTAAATTTAAGAATCGTTTTTCTTCAATATCTTAAATAAATCCTTCAGGATTTTAAGAGTATATTGAAACTGTATGTAAATTGCAAGAGAATTAATATCTTAACAACTTTGGGTCTTCCAATCCATTATCATGGTGTATCTCTCCATTTATTTAAATCTTTGATTTCTCTCAACAATATTTTATAGTTTTCAGCATATAATTTTATACATATATTTATATCTATTTCATGTTTTTCAGTGCTATTATAGTGTATATAAATTTTAATTTCCAGTTGTTGGTGCTAGTATAGAAATACAAGTTTTCTATTTACCTTGTATGTGACCATGTTAAACTCAGTTATTATTTCTACTCTCTTTTTTATTCTTTATGATTTTCTACATAGATAATCGTGTCTTCACAAATAGAGACAATTTTATATCTTCCTCTGTAATCTGTGTAGCTTGTATTTCTTTTCCCCCTTATTGCACTGGCTAAGACTTCCTCTACAATGTTGAATTGGAGTGGTAAAAGCAGAAATCCCTATTCTTAATCTTATCAGTTAAAGCATTGGGTCTTTCACCAGTAAGTATGAAGTTAGCTATTTATTTTTCAGAGACACCTTTTATCATGTTGAGGATGTTTAATTCCTAATTTGCTTAGACTTTTTATTTTGACTGAATGTTGCATTTTGTCAAATACTTTTCCATGTCTATGGAACTGATCATATGGTTTTCTTCTTTAATCTGTTGTTATGGTGTATTATAGTGACTGATTTTCAAATGTGGAATCAACCTTATATTTCCTGAATAAACTCCATTTGGTCATATTGTATTATCCTTTCTAAAAATTACTGTATTTGACTTGCTAGTATTTTTTAGGGGTTTTGCGTTTTATTTTCGTGAGGAATTTTGGTCTGCAGTTTTCTTGTTATTTATTTTTCTGTTTTAGGTCTCAGGGTAATGCTGCCTTTGTAAAATGATTGGAGAAGTGTTCCCTCCTCTTTTATTTTCTAGAAGGATTTGTAGAGAATTTGTATTATTATTTAGTTTTACTTTCCTGATAGGAAGTCAGTGTGCTTACTTTATCTGAATTATTTAATTCTTGCAACTCCTCAGCTTATCCCCCATTTTTTCTATCCTTTTTTTCTGGAATTCTTAGATATATTTTAGTTTCTCATTTTATCATCAATGTTTCTGACTTGTGTTTACATGTTTTCTTCTCTTTTTTTAAATTTATTTGTTCATTTTCTTCTTATCCATTTTTGACACACACACCACCCCCCCGGTTTCTGATGTTTTTGTGTCCATTCGCTGGGCAATTCTCTGTCTGTTTCCTGCCCTCTCTTCTCATCCTTCTCCTCCTGTCTTCACTGGGATTCGATCCTGGGAACCTCTGATGCAGGAGACAGGCTTTCTGCCACCTGCACCACCTCAGTTCCTGGTTTTTCAGCGTGTCTCTTCTTGGCTCTCCCCTGCGTCACTCTCCTGCTATGACCCTCTCCTGCTACGTCATCATCTTGCTGAGTGCAGCGCACCCATGCACGGGGCCTGACAGCACACCTGCTGGTGGGGCCCGATGGCACACCTACCCGTCCCCTCTCGCGGGGCCTGATGGCACACCCGTGCATGGGGCCTGGGGGTGGGGCTTGGCAGCTCACCCCCCTGTGGGGCCTGGTGGCCCACACACCTTCTATATTTTTACTTTTCTTTTACTGGGAGGTCCTGGGGATCGAACCCAGGACCTTCGATATGGGAGACGGACGCCTAACCATTTGAGCCACATCCGTGTCCCTACATGTTTTCTATATCTTAATCTTTCTAGATTTCATTTTGGGCAAATTCCTCAAATCTATGTTCTAATTCACTAATTTTTTTCTTAATCTTTGGTAATCAAATGTTTAATATATGCATTGGATTTTTCATTCCAATGACTATATTTTCTTTCTCTTATTTTAAGCCTGCCCTACTTATTATGGTTTCTTTACCTTCATTTATCTTTTCGAGGGTAGCAGATGTAGCTCAGTGGTTGAGTGCCCGCTTCCCATATGTGAGGTCACAGGTTCAATTCCCCATATCTCCTTTAAAAAAAAATTAAGAAGCTATCTTTCTATTTGTAACATACTTAGTTCATATTTTTCTATTATATTACATTTGGAGGGTTACTATTTCTCTTTTATTGCATAAACCTACTCTCACTCATGACTGTTTATTTCCTCTCTTGGGTTGTAAATTTTTACTGATAGCTCATATTCAACAGAAGTTCTCTTTTTTGAAAGTTCTTTAAATTCTGGATTATCAATATGTCCTCTTTTGTCTTCTGACATTCACCAAAGGCAGGTCAAATTGGGAACTGTGTAGCAGGCACATCAACAAAACTCCTAGAGAAGCTCATTGTCTAGTCAGAGGACTATGAAAAGGAGCTCTGGCAAGACAGTTAGTTAGTGTGAAGGACTCCTTGTTTTTCAATTTTATTTTTGTTCTCCAAGCCCTGCCCTGAGACTAGCTCCAAACATAGATCTGCACTATTACTGTCAGGCTGTGAAGTCACATAAGAATATAAGAAAAGACTATCTCTCTAAGTAAATGAACTTGGAAAAGAGTGTGGGAGAAATTCTCATTTTCTTTTCTCTTGCCATGACCCTGAGGGCAGCCCCAGTTGAGTGGAACTGAGCAACAGCATGAGAGACAATTCTAAGAAAACCCAATCTTTCTGGTCAGAAGAACTGGAAAGGGGGCCCATGAAAGCTAGAGAATGTGGGGGAAATTTTGTATAGGAGAGAGATGGAGAAGGTGATCCCTAATTCTGTATTTGAAACTACAACTGCCAGAATCAGCTCCAATCTACGTGTACACATGGAATAAGTCCAAAGAAGCATAGAAAAATTAATTTTGAGAAATTAACTACAATAGAAACACTACCAAAGTCCCAGAACCACTCCTGAGTATTGCTTGCAAGAATAGACCCAAACAGCAAAAGCAAAGGCTTTGAAAACTAAAGTAACATTGGAACCACTGCCTGTAGAGGGTGTGACAACTTGTGATCTCAACCTAACCAGCTTGATTACCTATTAAAATACTATAGAAGAATTGATTTTTTGTTTTAACAGAACCCACAGCCTCACAGAATGATATTCAGAATTTCCAGGATACAATCCAAAATTTCTCAGCATACCAAGAAACAGGAAAATCTCATCAGTTTTCAAGGGGAAAGACAACAGATGCCAAACTCAAATTATCACACAAAGTCTTTATTACTAAATGCCCCCAAAACTTGAAACATCGTAATGTCCCTCAAATATGAATGGAAATACAAACTCTAATACCTCCATACCATGTAATGCTACTCAGCAAAGAAAAGAAACTATTGCAATAGACAACAAAATGAATAAATCTCAAAAATATGCTAAGTGAAAGAAGCCATACTCAAAAGGTTACATACTGTGTGAATCCACTTATATGACATTATGGAAAAGGTAAAATAAAAGGGATGGGGAACAGATCACTTGTTAACAGGAGTTATGTGTAGTGGGAAGGATTGATGGCAAAGGAGTGGAATGAAGGAATTTATTTTGAGATGGGGTGGGTTGGGACTATTCTGCATCTTGATTGTGGTTACATAAATACAAGCATTTGCTAAAATGCACAGATCTGTACACAAGAGTGAATTTTACTTTAAATAAATTAAAAAATAAATTTTTAAAAATCATCTTTAAACCCTGTCTGTGAAGCAGATGGCTTCTTAGGTGAACTTTATCAAACATTTTAAAAAGAAATAATACCATTTCTACATAAACACTTCCAGAAATTAGAAGGAAGTTACCTGTTTCCTCTTCCCATCTTATTTCATGAGGACAGGATTACCTTGATAACAACATCAGTCAAAGACATTGCCAGAAAAGAAAAATATAAACCAATATCCCTCATGAACATAGATGAAAATTTCCTTAATACAATTTGAGCAATCAAATGCAGCATTATGTAAAAAGGCTAATATACCATGACCAAGTAAGGTTTATCCTGGAATGCAAGATTGGGTTCATGTTCATAAATCAGTTAATGTAATTCACCATATTACCAGACTTACAAAAGAAAATATATAGGTATCTCATATTTGAAAAAATCCAATAACCATTCCTGATTTAAAACTCAGAAAACTGGAAAAAGAAAGGAATTTCTTTCACCTATTAAAGCCATCTTTGAAAAGCCTACAGTTAATATCATACTTAACTGACTGAAAGTTTTGCCCTAAAATCTGGAACAAGGCAAGTATGCTCATTTTCACCACTTTTATTCAACATTATACTGGAGGTCCTACCTGGTACAATAAGGCAACAAAAACACATTAAAAAAAGAAACCAGATTGGAAAGAAAGAAGTAAAACTGCCTTTATTCACAGACAACATGATCACCTAAGTAGAAAATTCTAAGTACAATTTATCTGAAATTCTAGAGAAGACAAAATTATTTGTGGTTACCAGATGCTGGGAGTGGGGAGAGGGAATTGACTGTAAGGTGTGCAATATAACTTTTGGAAGCAATGGAAATGTTTGTGGTAGTGATTCCACAACTGCCAACATTTGTAAAAACTCATCAAAATTGTAAACTTAAAATTGGTGAGTTTTATTGCATATAAATTATACATTAATAAAGCTGATTTTAAAAATCAACTTACTCAATTCATGATTCAATTTTTCTCTCTTCCTCCTGTGCATGAGATATAAATTCAGAGTCATTTAAATAGCATCTTGGTTTCAGAACACTAGTCTGCTCAGTGGCTGATGTCTGACCACACTGGCACTCTCTGAGACGTATATCCAACTGGGTCTCAGACGTGGGTTTCCATGCTGACATCTTCAGAGATTCTGCATTCTTGTCTGTCTCTCAGTTGTATAGTTCCAAAAGCTTCTGAAGCAATGTCCTTCATCACAACCTCAAGGGCTATTGGGGTATACCAGTACTTGTAGCCAGTGTCAATACCTCTCTCAACCCACACTGTGAACTCTCTTGGGCCCTCTCTCCCTAGATAGTTGTGGTTTTTGAAGCTATATGTACCCCCAAAAAACATGTTCTTAAATTTAATTCATTCCTGTGGATGTGTACCCATTGTAAGTAGGACATTTTGATATGGCTCCTTCAGTTAAGGTGAGACACACCTCAAATAAAATGGGTCTTAATCCCGTTACTGGAGTCCTTTCTAAGCAGAATGAAACTCAGACTGAGAGAGAGAGTCACAGAAGGCAAGAAGCTGAACCCAGAAGAGACAGGAAGACCAGGAGACATTGCCACGTGCCTTGCCAAGCTAAGGTCCCTAGGATCACTGGCTACTACCCCAACAGTCTTTGGGTAGATAGCATTGCCTTGATGATGCCTTAGGACTTAGACATTTTAAAACCATGAGGGAATAAGTTCCCACTATTTCCATGGTATTTGCTTAAGTAGTCTGGGTTTTAATTATTTTATTTTAAAACACATTTTGGTACCAGGAGAGAGTGGTGCTGCTATTGCAAATACCGAAAATATGGTAATGGCTTTGGAATTGAGTAATGGGTGGAGTCTGGAAGAACTGAGGTATCTAATATGAAAAGCCTAGATTTCTTTTAAAAGACTTTTGGGAGAAATATGGATGCTAAATTCCCACTGTTTAACCTGACCCATTTCATAGTCTAGGCTACTAAAGCAGTAGTTCTCTCTGCTTTGTCACATGAAGGAGTAGGGGTGATGATGACTCTAGAACTCTGTCATTTTTCCCGAGTCCTACCTAGGAAAGCAGGCACATATCCCCTTGATAATCTTCACTGCCCAGCTTATCTGCAAGTTCTACCACTTCCTTTCCTAGGACTGGTCCTTGAGCAAGGTGCTTGGGGAGCCCATGCCAACTTGTTTATTCACTGACTCTCATTGCTCCCTAGCTCAGAGTGAGGTAATTATGTTTGTTTCTTTGTAATAAATTTATTCTTCTTTTTAAAAAATTGTTTTGTTTATTCTAGTCTTAATTTTGCCTTTCCATATAAATTTTTAGAATCAGCTTGCCAATTTCTACCCAAAAAATTAAATAATTTTATATTTAATTTCTTCTCCCTATGTAAAGGTAGGGAAACTGGCTTGATATTCTTCTAACCCTATGGTTAACTTAACCTTTGCCTATGAAAGAAGGAAAAAAATTGTGTAAGGTGTACAACCTTGGGAGAGGAAGCCTACAGTGGAGATTTTCATGGGACATGGGAAGCCTGAGAAAAGGCTGAGAAAAAGGAAATACATATGTAACTGAAAGAGAAGGCTAAGTCATTTCCAGACACTGGAGAGGAACTTGGCCTCCTTCACTTATTGTCTAAGGATGCCTTTGATCCTGACTTGGAATTGGCATGTAATCTTTTAAGGACTTTTCTTTCATTGTTACTTCCTTTCTCTCCTCCTCAGTTGCCAATGATCTATAGCTCAAAGGAATGCTCTGGGACAAATTTGTGCTGGCAAGGACCCATATCATTTTTTCAAACTATAGATTCCTGAAATATTTGTTCCAGCTCCAGACTGACCTCTGCTTGTTTATTTGTTCCCTGTGAAAATAATTTAGGGCATATTATAAATGAAAGTAAAAGAACAAGGCAGCAACAGGACTCTGGGTTCTGGGCTAAGACTTCACATGTATTGTCCCATTTAATCATCACAACTCTTAAATCATCTTGCAGTTTATGAAACAAAGCTTGTATATCTTGCCCAAGGGAATACAGAAAGAGGAGGAATAAGATTCAAGCTAAACTTACAAACTTCAAATAATCATTTCCCTGACACCATGCTGTCATCCTGGTAGCCTACATTAAAGCCATTAATTCCTAGGTGAAACACCAGAGGGAGAAGGATGGGAGGAACCTGGGCTACCACTGGTGGGGAGCAATTATAACTGGCATTTAATGAAATCCTTTGCTAAAGAAACAGACCCATCTAGGCCCACAGTTCTACTGGCCATGTGTGGGGAAGGAGAAGGTAGATGGAGGAGCAGGTTTGCAAGACAATTCCCTACTTAGATAAGAGATAGAGATAAATATTATAATGTGATAAATGTCTTTTTTTGGTTTTGTTTTTAAAAATTCAAGCAAGGAGGACTGTGGACTTTGAGAAACATGCATATTTTCATAGAAAAACTGAGGACTGGCCTGCAACTTGAGGATTCTAGCTTTCACTTAGACATGGAGAATCTGCTTTGCAACCTTCTGGAAAACTGTCAGCTTCAGACCTACTTGGGCATTCCAAACCTCCCACAGGATTTGGAATGCTTAGTTCCTGCTCACTACTAAATTATTTGGAAACTGATAGCTAGAAAATGTGTTTATTAAAAATTTCTTTTCTTAAGCAGCTCTGAAAAATTCAAATACCTTTCCTAGATCTAGTTGAACTGGTTTTCTATTAACCTGGTCTTAGTAGTTTACTCTTGTTCTTAGTTCCTCAAAGGACAATAACCAGACCTTCCCAATTCTACTTCCAGGAATGTCCGGAATGGCACCAGGAGCACCTTATAGCCTAGTTAATCTGCAGCTATCCTCAGGCTGATATCCTTGAGCGGTCAGTAGAGAAGAGAGTCATGGTGACAGCACATAGGGGCTTACACAACAATATCTACCTATAAATTTTTATTGATAAATCACTGAACCAGGACAACAAGCGGGAGTTTGGCATGCTGTAGATAACACAGGATTAAGAAATTCGCCCACATCCCCCTCACAAAACCCTTTTAAAAAATCCAGAGTCATCACCAACATGGCAGGAATGCATCACATGGTCATCACTTGATCCTCAACCCCTACTCCCCCTATAAAAACCCAGCCCCCATTCTCACTTTGAACTGGTTTTGGGAAGATCCCCCCAGTTTCTTGCTTGTGCACTTGCACGTTCTCACTGAGAGACGTGTTTCTCCTTTGTGGGGCCAGATTTGGCAGGCCTTTCTATTGGAAATAGCTGTGCTTTACAGTAACAAAACTATTAAGGAAACTGATATGGCCTCTCAGAAACCCTTTGAATTCCTGAAGGCTGACTGGACCTGCAGAATGACTAAGCTATAACAGATATAAGACCAGTGTTTCTTGCTACATAGTGTATATATGAAGGCTTTCTTTCGGTTTGTAACTATAGCAACAAGTTCTATAGCTCACTGTTTTGCTCAGCTCAGTCTTACCACCTCATAGACTGCCTAATAGTCCCTGCTCTATAAGAATTAATGTCTTTAATTGATTTACACTGTATTTCCTGCTCTTTGCTAAATGGGCTGTGGCCTTACACTGTTGTGGGGACAGAGGTTTAATTCCATCAGCCTGTCTGTAGCTTCGAGGACAAGAGGAAAGGGTTTTCGCTAAGGCCATGAAGAGAGTCCTGTATGGTATAATGGGAAAGGGTAAGAGATTTGGAGTCTGGGGCATGGGTTTGAACAGATGCTGCCTTTGTTGCTGTGTGGCTTTGGGCACATCATTTATAACTTCTGACCTTCAATTTCCTCATGTACAAAATGGAGATAATAATTCTTATGGAATATGGTCGTTACAAGGATTAAGTGAAATAATATGATGGAAAGCTTTATTAAAATCATAAGAGACTGTACAAGCGCATTTCTTCAGGTGCATGGGTGAGTGAGCACTGGGCATGAGTGCAGTGTGCCTGCAGGCTGTTGAGGGCCAGCAGGAAGATGTGTTGGAAACAGAATCATGTCTGTTTCTTTGACAGTTATGCCACATAAATGGCGCTTCCCATCCTGACCCCAAATGTTATAACCACTCAGAAATGAGTAACGTAGAACTCATTTTGACTATGTAGGTTTCTGAGAAGAAAGAAAATTATATGTAAGAAGCTTTGAAGAGGAGTAACTTTTCTTGGGCCTGTGTTTGGAGTGGGGTGGGAAAGAGCAAAGGAAAGCAAGGGGATAGTGAAATGAGGAAGTAGGCCTAGACCTCCCAGGGGGAGTTTATCATGCAACAGAGCCTTAGATTCTCCATGATCTTGGGCAAGTAACAGGTTCCTCAGGTTACACATACACTTAAGTTTATATTTAACTTTCCAATACGTGTGATCATTTTCTTTAAAGACTAAATATGCATTTAGAGCTTCCTTTCATAGTTTTGTTTTCTTTTGTGTGTATGTGGTTTTAATTATAGGTAGTCCAAACCACTTTGGGATTTTAACACTTCAATTATGAGGCAAAGTTTATCAGTACATACTTACTGCAGGGGTTTTCGTTTTTTGTGCCTGAGTGCAGTTTTTTGCAAAATTGTTTTTTGAGAGAGGTTTTGGGGCTTTGTTGTTGTTTTTGTTATTTTAGGAACAGAAAGTAGCTGTGGTTTGATTTATTAGGACTTGGTATGACAATGCTCCTCCCTCTACCTCTTTCTAAAAAACACAATCCCTGAAATCTGTATCTATATCTTAAAAAATGTTTCAAGTCTGATTTTTGTCTCAGTATAGTAATAATGACTATTGTATAACTATGTAGAGTAAAAGATCTAGACTTGAATAAGTGTAACAACTGTATCTGTTGCATTTAGGAATACCAAGTTGGTAATATTGTATATTGTTATTGTCCAGTAAGTGGAGGTGAAGTGATCATATGCTGCTTGTCAGATTGGCTGCCCAATATTCTGAGCTGTCATATTATGCACCAGGGGCCTCTCAGGAAGAAACTTAAATGTAGCTTAAGGAGGCTAAAGGAGGATATATGTATAATCACAGATTCACTGACAGGGTTGAGAGGCATTTATCATGCAACTCTAAATACACCACAATTTTCGTAAAACCGTTTTGACACTTCTATGTTTTTTAATATATTAGGAAACTGAAACGAAACAACAAAAAATGGAAGTGTTCAGAGTTTGCTCTTCCTCCAAAAGGTCCAGCTCTTTCTTACTATAGAAATGGCTGTGTATCTAACTTTTAAAGCATTGGGCTACTAGGGAAAGAAGCACATAATTATCTTTCTGGATGATTATCTCTCTTCTAAAGGAGTTAAATTACAAAATAAGTAAGTGCAGGCTCTGTGTGATATTAAAAGAGGAACATTATATTTTATTTTATATTACAACCCTGCTCTCTAAAATGTGCAAAACCTGTGCTTATTGAGTGACAAATCATATCGAAAGACAGCATGGTTCCTGCTTGGAGCAAGCATTGCCTTTATATCTTCAAGAGGTCACACTGTCCCTGTCTCCTGCTCATTCAGTAACACCCAGAGGTTCTCTGCAGTATATTTTTTCACACATGTTCCTTGTAACTGTCAACAAAAATTTCCTTAAAAGTTTAAAATCAAAACAAAGTGAGGATCACCAATGTTTAGCTTTAGAAAAGAGGAAGTAGTGGTATGTCTTACAAAACAAGGCTTATTCTGCAAGAATTATTGCTTAATTATTCTTTGTGAAGCCTCCTGTTTTGCCTTTATCTTTTAGCTCCTAGGTGAAGTGTGAATAATAGAGTTAAATGTTCTTCCGTGATAGGAGTAACTCTTTTATTTAATGCTTACTTTCTCTTTCACTAGGCTTTTGCTTCTCTGTGTCAAAGCTTTGTTCACATCCTCTCCTTTTTAGGGACTTTACAATCCTATATTAATTATTCATGAATATTTATTGTTTTATCTGCTAAACTTTATATACCTATTCAATAACTAGGAAATAAATATCTCCTTTCTATTATTTAATTAGATGAATTAGTGTTTTAGGTTTTAATTCACGAGGTTTTTTTTTTTTTTTTTTTTTGCCTCTATTGTGTTTTCTTACCTTTCCACTCATCCTGCCTTTCTTTTCTAAGTGTTAAAAGGGTGATCTTCTAGTGTTTTTTAGTTGGTTATCTACATAAAATGCTTTAATTACTTTAAAATATTTTAAATGGTTTCAGAATAAGAGATTAAAAACTTCCATGAACTGGGGCATCTGTACAAAATCAGCATAGTACCTATCTTTTGTTTCCAGGTAAGCTATACCATATTTAAAGGTACATTGCTTTGAGAAGATTAACTGAGCCAAAGTTTTCAGAGTTAATGCCATCTTTTTTTTTTTTTTTTTAGATTTATTTTATTTATTTATTCCCCCCACCTCGTTGTTTTGCACTCACTGTCTGCTTCCTGTGTCCATTCGCTGTGTGCTATTTGTGTCTGCTTGTCTTCTCATTATGAGGCAACGGGAGCCAAACCTGGGACTTCCTATATGGGAGAGAGACACTCAATCACTTGAGCCACCTCGGCTCCCTGCTTTGTTGTGTCTCTCATTGTCTTTCCTCTTTGTGTCTCCTTGTTGCATCAGCTTGTTGCATCAGCTTGCTGCACCTGCCATTGCACCAGCTTGCTGTCTTGCTCATCTTCTCCAGGAGGTACCAGGAACCAAACCCAGGACCTCCATGTGGTAGGCAGGAGCCCAATCACTTGAGCTACATCCATTTCCCAATACCATCTTGATTATAAAGATCCCAAGAACCTTTTAAATATATTTTTTAATGTAAGGCATATTATCATGTCCTTAGGGCTAATACCTTCCTGTACTTGTAAACCTATTGTAGGTAATTTTAATTAAATTACTTCAGTTAAGGGCCTTCGACTAGATTGCATGACCCAGGGTGAGTCTTAATCCTCTTACTGGAGTCCTTTATAAACAGAGGAATTAAAAGCTGCAGATACAGAAAAAAGTTGCAGAGAAAGAGAGGAACCCAGAAGCTGAAATCAACAGAACACAGAAGCTGAGAGGAAGCCATTTTAGCCAGAAGCTGAAAGCAGTGAGGCCCAGAGGAGAAGGAAGAGACGAACGGATGCTACGGCTTGGGAAGAAAGCATCGTCTGATGATACCTTGATTTGGACACTTAAATGGCCTCAGAACTGTAAGTTTTTAAATAAATAAATCCCCATTGTAAAAGCCAGCCCATTTATGGTATATCACTCCTACCAGCTTTTAACAAATTAAAACATCTATATAGAGAGGATTGTTTGAATAACTTATGGTACATCTACACAAAGGAGAGCTATGCAGCTGTGAAAAGGAATAAGGAATATCTGTATATTATTACAGCATTCTTCAGGGTATATTATTAAGTAACAATATAGGCAAAGCAAGGGAGAGATAATGATTTAGTGTAGTTCAATTTATCTAAAAAGGGGGGCTATGCATGTGCCTATTTCTGTGAGTTTTAAGAAGAAAATGGAAAAATAAACTTTAAAAAAACATTTTACCTCCAGGGGAAAGGAAAATATAGGGAGAGAGTACAGGAAGAGAGGCTTGTTTCTCTAAGACTCGCTTGTTTTATAGATTTAACTTTGGAACTATGAAAGTGTTTTAGTTTCCCAGCTGCTAAAACAAATACCATGCAATGGGTTAGCTTAAAACAATGGGAATTTATTGGCTCTTGGTTTTGACACTAGAAGAAGTCCAAAACTGGGGTGTCAGCAAGGCTGTGCTTTCTGCCCAAAGACTGGTTTCTGGGGTTGGCTGCCAGTAATCCTTGGTCCTTGGCTTTTCATGACATGACAGTGCACATGGTGGTATCTTCTCCTTTCACTTCTGGATTCCATTGAGTTACAACTTCTGGCTGTTCCCCTTGACTTCTCTTTCTATGGTCTTCTCTATAAGGCCTCCAGTAATAGGATTAAGACCCATCCTATTGGGCCATGTCTTAACTGAAGTAACCTCATCTAAGTAACCTCCTATTTTCAGTGGATTCACACCCACAGGAAATGATTAAGGCTAAGAACATGTTTTTCTGGGGTACATAATTCCAAGCCACCACAGTAAGTATTTTACATAATTATTGTATTAGTCAGTGTAGCAGTTTGATATGGTTTATGAATTCCAAAAATAGATATTGGATTATGTTTGTAAACTGGTCTCTACCTGGGCATGATTAAATTATGATTAGGGCTTTGATTGGGCCACATCAGTAGGGGCCCAAGTCCCCGTGGTGAGCGGGGACTCACAGATAAAACTGCACTGCAGAGAAAGGACTGCAGAGTTCTAACACTGGAGTTCTGATGCTGAGTTTTGAGCTGGAGCCTGAGAAGTGAATACACAGGAGAAGAACACAGAGGAATAGAGACAGCTCTTAGATGCAGCAGAAGCCCCGGGGAGAGAGAGAGAGCCATTTGCCTGATAGTCTACATCTGACCTTGTGGAGAAAACAGAGGCCCTGAGCCCAGAGAAAAGCAAGACCTAAGAAGAGAGGAACCCAGGAAGCCTGAACCCTCACAGTCGTTGGCAGCCATTTTGCTCCAACACGTGGCAATAGACTTTGGTGAGGGAAATAACATGCTTTATGGTCTGGTAACTGTAAGCTTCTACCTCAAATAAATACCCTTTATAAAAACCAACAGATTTCTGGTATTTTGCATCAGCACCCCTTTGGCTGACTAATATAGTCAGGATTCTCTAGGGAAACAGAGTCAACAGGAGATATCTGTAAATATTCTACGAGATTTTATAAAATTGTCTCACACGACCAAGGGATGCACAAGTCCAAATTCCGTAGGGCAGGCTACAAGCCATGAATTCCAATGAAGGTCCTCAAAAGTTTCCCAGGAGAAGCTGGCTTTCTGAAGTAGGATACAAATTCTCTTTTGACTGCTGAAATCACTTCTTCTTTAAAGGCCTTCAACTGATTGGATGAGACATTTCTCATTGCTGAAGGCAATCTCCTCAGTTGATTGTAGATGTAATCAGCCATAGATGTAATCAACTCACTGATGATTTAAGACTACAAAATGTCCTCACAGTACAATTTGACCAGTGCTTGCTTGAACAAATAGCTGGGCACTATTACCTGGCCAAGTTGACACATAAGCCTAACCATCACAATTATTAAAAATAAACAAACAAGCCCTAAAAAATCAAAGTAAAAATAAATTTAGCTGAGTATCAAAACCACAAATAGAAGAACTATTCCAAGAGACTTTAAAACAGGGTGATTTGATCATTTATGCCTAGTGAGACAAACCTTAATTATGTATATTTTTAAAAAAAGAAAAACTTTTAAATAAATCTTAAACTAATTTCAATAATCTAATAATTGGTAACGCTACTGATATTCTTATTCTTAGGTATGATATGTGTATTACGAATTAAAGCAAATGAAAACTGGCATTTTTGGTGTGGGAGAAAAGAGATATAGACATCAGATAAATGATGTTAAGTAAAGCCTGTTGTCCTGAAGTAGAACTGTACAAATCAATATGAATTTGTGATGCATTTTATAGTTTATATGTGTGTGTCTTAGCTAAATCTACTGAACATGGCTGGAAATATTGACTAGTAGCAATGAGCGCCCCCATTACCCAGATCATGGCCTTTAATTACTATTTCCCAGTAAAAAGAACCAGGAACCCCTTGGAGAAATGACCTATTCATGGCCTGGGGAGGAAATGTACAAGATTAGACTAGACTATCTTGCCATTTTAGAAAGCAAATAAGCTTATCAAGGACTACTAAAGTTGTATCAGAAGGCTTCAGTATTTAACCTAATGAGTATCATAATGGCCAAAGATGGGACAACTTGAGATTCAATAAAAATAACTGCAGTAGATCTAAACACATTAAATATGTTTCAATCCATAAGGGAGAGGAGGGTAAGAAAGAAAGAGAAAGAAAGACAGAAGGCAAATTCATTTTTCTTCTTTGGAGGATTCTAGAAAACCAACTCATTACTTTAAAACCTGCTCAATAAAAGGAAAGAAGCAAGCATCTATCCTGTATCGCAGGAGGTTAGTCTTTAGGTATTTCAGTTTATAAATGAATATAGAATGATAGAATTAGAATCACCATTTATAACCTCTAATGGATTAGCATCAGATAAAGAGAGACAGCTAGATATTATGTGCATATTGAACACTACCTGCGAAGTATTTTGGACAAAAAATAGATCTGAATAAACCTCTAAATCTAACTGCCAATTTGTAGGAAATTCTGGGGAGAAAGAAATACATTTAAAAATATGACAGAGATGAAATCAAAGTCTACGTAGTTGGAAGTTCTACAGGGCAAATTCAGCAAGCAGCTTTCATGAGGAAAAAAAAATATTTGGAGAAGAAACCAGTAGACTAGAAGAAGCTTAAGAGACAGATCAGCCAATTACAATGCATGGACCTTATTTCTATCTTGATTTGAACAAATAAAACTGGAAACAGAATAGTTAGAGATAATTAGGAAAAGTTTAAAGAAAAACTGACAATAACAAGTGAGAAAGAGAATGTGAAACAACTGAAACCTTCATACATTGCTGGTAGGAATGTAAAATGCTATCACTTTGAAGAATTGTTTTGCAGTTTCTTAGAAAATTAACCATACATATACTGTATGACCTGGCCACTCCTTTTCTAGGTTTTTAAGCAAGAAAAATGAAAGCATATGTCCATATAAAGACTTGTACGTGAATGTTTACACATCTTTATCTGCCATAGTCCAAAACTGGAAACAAACCAAACGTTCATCAGCAGGTGAACAGACAAATTGTGTTATATTCACACAACGGAAATGAATTATTGATATACACAAAACATGAATGAATCTAAAAAATTAACAAGTGAAAGTAGGCAAACAAAAACAGAGTGCATGCATTCTAATCTATAGTGACAGAAAGCAGCTCAGCGGTTGCCTGGGGAATGGGAGGGAGATGAAGAGAAGAGTTACAAAGGAACAGGAGGAAGCCTTTGGGGGTGATGGATATGTTCACTATCTTGATTGTGCAATGGTTTCATGGATATACACTATATTATAACTTACCAAATTGTACACTTTAAATATGTACAGTTTACTTCACGTCAATTTACTTCAATAAAGGTGTGAAAATAGTTAATGGAAAAAAGATTGTAGGGAAAATCTGCAGACTAAAAGAGGCTTATGAACAGCGCATCCATTAGAATACATGATCTTATTGTTATCTTGATTCAAACAAAACTGAAAAACAAAAGTTATGAGATAATGAGGGTAATTTAAATATTGACTGGTATATGATGACATAAAGGAACTACTTTTGTTTTTATGTATGTTAAGTATAGTAGTTATATTTTTTCAGAGACCTTATCTTTTAGAAATATGTGTTGAAATATCTATGGATGTAATGTTATATCTAGGATTTGCTTCGAAATAATCAGTAGTGAAAAGGGGAAAGTAGAAGGGTTATATACAAAACAAAATTGCTCGTGATTTCATGTTTGTTGAGCTGGTTAATGGGTATTTAAGGATTTATTATACTATTCCTCTATTTTTATGTTTGAAATATTTCTTAATTAAAATGTTAAAATATGATATTGTCTAATGTTCTGAAGGAAATATTTTTCTGGGATATACATTAGCATTTGAAAATACATATTTTAGCTTATTAACTTAAACACATCTACATATATAGCTAACCTGTTTCTAGCTTCCTAAAGATTTAAACAATAAATTGTCACTTCTCACCAAATATAAAGTATTCTATAATAGATTCTTTTCTAAAACTGCCTTATGCATGTTTAAAAAAGATGTGCTTTGAAGGAGTTCCTTGTCCATGTGCTATCAATGGCTATTAATATCATACAAAGAAAGACACCCAGACATTTTGTGCCTCCTGAAGTATACACCACCACCAAGGAAGCATTCTTACATAAGGAGGAGTGAAACAAGTACATGTATCATTTATGGCTGTGGCAGAAAATTGAAAATAGTAGAGTAGCTAGCTTTCCTGACTCACAGTTTCATTGTTTTGCTTGCTTTTATTTTTTTCCTTTAATTTTACTTTATGAATGAAGAACTCCAAAATAGCTGAGTGTGGAATAATTTTATTTTAGAACTGTGAAAAATGGAAGACAGTACCACAGATACAGAACAAGAAGAAGAGAAAGATGGAAAGGATCAAGAAGACCCTATTTATGCTATGGTGCCCACAACTAACTTTCGAGATGAGCGGTTTGTTGAATTATCTACAACTCCAGCTTTCCTTTTCCTGCATGAGGTATATTTCTCTTTATGTATTATATAGTAAGACCTGCACTATCATCTACTTGAAAAATCAAATGAAGCTAATATTGTTATCAAAATAAATTATCACCTATATTCTGTAGACAATATGTATAGTTTAAAGTACTTTAAAACAAGCCCTCTTCAAGGGCTTGTCCTTTAATGCTGGACCAATGTACTAATGTAGCTTCTGATAATTTATAATATAAATATTTGCATACATGCAGTCAGGTTTGTACATTTCAGGGGCTTGTAAATTAAGTAAAATAAAATATATCTTTCATTATTGTATATACTACATATACTTCCATAAAATGAGTATTTTGTCAAGTAATGACAGAAAGAATATACATTTACCGCTAAAGATAATGCAATAGAGCACTAAAATTTACTCTTTCCCATCAGCAGAGAAGCAAAAGAGGGAATGTGATTGTATTAGTTTCCTTGGCTGCTCAAGTAAATACCATACAATGGGATGGCTTGAACAACAGGAATTTATTGGCTTGTGGTTTTGAGGCTAGAAGTCCAAAATCAAGGTATTATCAAGGCAATGCTTTCACCTAGGAGACTATGGCATTCTGGAGCCAACTGCTGGTCATCCTTGGTCCTTGGCTCTTTTGTCACGTGGCAATGCAAATGGCAGCCTCTCCTGTCTTCGCCCTTCTCTTCTGTTAACTTTCAGCTTCTGGTTCATATTCTCCCTCTCTCCCTCTCTTCTCTCTCTCTCTCTCTCTTACCTTCCCTATACAGCCTTTAGTAATAGGAATAAGACCTATCTTGATTCAGCTGGGCTACACCCTAGCTTAAGAAACCTCATCAAAAGGTCCTATTTAAAAGAGTTCACACCCACAGGAATGGATTAAGTTTAAGAACATGTTTTTCTGGGATACATAACTCCAAACCACCATAATGATAAATTCCATATTTATCACTGTCTGATTTTTAAAAAGCAAGATGAAAACTTTGGAGATGGCTATGTATATTTCTTAACAATAACTGACCTCATATGCGTCTTTTACCCTGTCATGCTTGAGAGCTGTACTTTAGACAATGGCTTGGAACAAATTTGAATTTCCAGACTATTAATTTTATGTGAATATATATGTAAAGCACCTAACAAATTCCATAAATCATCATAATAAAATAAGGCTAAAAATTCTTAAAGCAGAAACAGAGTTTATTCAAAACCAAAAATCTGAGACAAATTGGAATAGAGAATAAAAAAGTAATTTTTAAAAAGGTATATGTTGTGTGTATGTGTGTAGAAGCTAAATTACTAAATTACCTTTTGTCTATAATCTTGATTATTTTCTTTTAACTTTTCATTTTGAGATAATTTCAGACATATAAAAGTTGTAAAAAGAGTACTAAAATTCCCATATACTCTTCAGCCCAGTTCCCCAAGTATTAATATTTTGCTACATTTGCTTTATCCTTTTATTTCTCCCTTGATTGACTCTCAAACTTTTTCTCTTTGTGTGCTGACATGATGCCCCTGCATACATAAATGCATACAAGTGTGTTTTCCAAAAACAAGTTCATTCTCATACATAATCATAATGCAATTATATCAGAAAATAACATTGATACAATACTATTCTCTAATCTACAGACCTTATTCAGATTTTGCCAAATTTCTCAATACTGTCCTTTATAGCAAGAGAAAGTTCCAGATCATATATTGCATTCAGTTTTCACCTCTTTAGTCTCCTTTAATTTGGAACAGTTTCTTAGTATTTCTTTATTATTTCTTTGTTTTCCACGACATTGAAAACAATGTCATATTTGAAGGATATAGGCCAGTTATTTTTATAGACTCTCCCTCAATTTGGATTTGATTTTCTTATTTCTAGATTCGAGTTATGCTTTTTTGGCAGGAATATTACAGACATAATGTCTTCTCATGCACATGATATCAGGAGGCATACTGTCAGCTTGTTGCATTATTAGTGTTGTTAACCTTGATTACTTGGTTAAAGTGGTAACTTCCAGGTTTCTCTTTTGTAAAGTTATTATTTTTACCTTTGTAATTAATGATCATCTTATGGAGAGATGACTTGAGACTATGTTAAGTATCCTATTACTTTTAAAACTTTTACCTACTAGTTTTGCATACATTAGTGATTTTTGCCTAAATCACTTATTATTATTATTATCATGATTGTCAAATGATAATTTTCTAATTCTATACTCCTTCTACATATATTAGTTGGCTTCCTGCTGAAAGGAAAAGTTTTCCTTTCATTCCTATTTATTTGTTTAGTTATATCAGTGTGGACTTATGGGTTCTATTTTATTCACTGGGTTATAATCCTTTACTCTCTTTATTCATTTTGTTTTGGGTTTATGCAACTTTATTGAAGAAAAATAAATCAATCACTAGCAGAGCTATTAGTTGACCACTAATCTATTGACAATTTGCTTCGTTTATTCAGTGCCGTATTAAACAGTGTTTTGGAAGATAGATTAACTAATAGCTCCAAGCTTCAACAATTTAAATGAAAATTACAAACTGTTTGAGACCCTATTTTGGAATACAGAGGGTATTTGACTTCCAATTTCTATTCTCCATAGAACAAGAACAGGTCATTCCTTTATTGACATGCATAAAACACATCACATTTTCTGTTCTGTTAATACTATAAATTCAATACCAATTCTCCAGTTACATCAGTTGAGAGCAAAAAATATATCATGTAACCTCAAATCTGTAACAGTGGAAGGCTTAAAGAATGGATGCTGCTAAGAGTAATGCTACTTCCTTTGATGTGACAAGTGAACATCCATCTCCCTCCCCCTCAGATGACTTCTTTGGCATGTTAGAGCAGTGAGGAATGGCTTTAATCTCATAACCAAGTTAGAGTGAAAACATTGGCCACATAATACACATGCTCCATTTTTTAAAAAAAATTCTGAATCTTGGGCAAGTGTTCTCTTGTAAACTTCTTTACAGTTTCTAAAAGCAGTTATTGTCCAAAGCTGGAAGAACTTAAGTCTTCGCAGATGAGCATGTGAATGAATGGAGGGAGGTAAACAAGAAAAAAAAAATTTAAAAAGATGAGGTCTGATAGGGGAGCAGCTGGATAAGAAAATCAAAAAAAGAACAGTAATTTAAAGTTTATTCCAGCTATTCCAGTTATTCTGACTTTAAGGTAGCATCACATGGCATACTTCTGAGTCCATTCCTGAGATCCTCTATTGTACTTATCTCTGTCTGTTTTATAAATCCGTGCAATCTCTAGCACTAAGGGGTCATCTGGGTTCAGATCACATAGCAGTGAACAAATGGATAAAAGAACTTTAGAAATAGTTAAAGCAGGAGACCATTATGATCTTAGAATATCGAGACAAATGCTGCCATTACTGTTAATATTTGGATGATAAATTCTTGTCAGTGCAACTTTAGGTGGTTTGAGGGGGTAGTCTGTAGGAAAATGAATTGTAAAGAAGAATACACCACGTTGATATGGGCTGTCATTAGTTCCCATGATTGTGGCTTGCCAATGAAAAACATGAGCCCTAACTGGACCTGCAGAATATTGTGCTGGGGGGTCACGGGCCAAATCACTAAGTTCCTTATTAATCCCTCTCAGTGCCATGGTCTGTGCTTTTTGTCTTGCTCCTCACTTCTCTTGCACTCAAAGGTCTGGCCAAAACTCTTGATCATCAGGGTGGCGGGGAAGGACTCTATCTTCATCTCACACCAGTTCTGCCAGACACGGGCTCAAAGGGGCCTCAGCCTCCTCCCCGTGTGGCAGCTGGTGCCTCCCCAGCCCTGTGGGGCCTCTTGATTCATTTTGATGCTTAAATTTTCTGATATTTGGTCAGTAGAAGTCCCTTCAAGGAAACTCCTTTTCCTTTTGACATGCCCCCATGACACTTTGGGTACTTTACTTTCTGACACAAGATAATGTTGCAGTCTCAACTTGTATTTTCTCTACTGTAATGGAATTAGCCATTTCTCAAAGGATCCCTGATTCCTTTTAGTGGAGGATGGTATTTGAAAACTAAGATCTGAGTGCTGAGTATGGCCATTGCTCCTGGTATGTATTACGTGTAGGTCCTCTCAGTGAACAGAGCTATGAAATAGATTCATGAATATATTTGTCCACACACATTTATTTCTGTATCTATTTATTTCTATATCTATCTTTATGTATTTAAGACCATGAGTTCATACCTCTAGTCTTAATATTTTTAAGTGATCAGCAGTCTCTCTTTCTACTAAAAACGCATCATATGTCCAACTTTGCAACAGGATTTCTACTTCTATACCACTACCCTTAATAGTTTCTGTCAAATCAAAATTAGGAAAAGCTCGAGCTTAATTATTTATTTCTATGAAAAGTTCTGCTAATGATAAAAATTATATTTAAGTTTTTTAGCCAAAGATAAAGAAGTACAAAAGATATATTTTGTAAAGTTAAATTAGAGTTCAGGACAACTCCTGGTACATAATTGATTTTTGATATAACAATTTATTAAATATTTCATGAATCTCTTAACACATATGCATGCCCAAATTATGGTTATTAATCATTGCATATGGTCAACTACTGATAAAAATAAGTCTTGGGTTATAGCTTCAAAGAACTGTCTTTCTTAACCTTTTAAGTAATGTTCATGTCTGTAATTTGCTGCATGAGAACTGTTCCTCAAGCCAGCAAAATCTTGCAGAATTTTAGTGACCCCTTTCATTTTTATACACTAAAATATTGTTCCCAATTGGCCTGATAGCTTTATTTACTAATTCTTTTAACATTTCTCTAAGATTTATGGGCCTTATAAGCATTTATATAACCTACTTTATATAAAGTTGCTCTTCTTCACTGACTAAGCAGTAACTGTAGCCACAGAATAACAAGAGTTCAGATGGAAACTGAAAGAAAGCAGTCAGGAATCCACTTCCAAAGATCCAGATACTTGGCATCACATTTAAACCAAAGTTTCCTGCAGTGTTTATTGTTATTAACGCTAGTTACATGACTGACCCAGCACTACAGAGTTGCAAAACATGAATGTCATACTATCATCTAATATCACTTGCAGATTGTGTTCAGCATGGCAGTCACAGTCCTCCACAATTTAAACTCAAACTACATTTGTAATCTAATCATTCATTTAGACTCTCATGTTTTGTTGTTCCTGCTGTTCCCCTCAACAGAGACTCTCCCCTATTCAAATGTAATAAATTCAGATGCCTAAGGAAACTGGCAGATATCCTAAATGCATCATGTTGATCATGGCTGTGCATAAACTTGCATGGGCACACAACCTGCTGTGCCTCTTGAAAGACTATGCCATTCAAACTAAAAGACCAAATAAAATACTTTCACAGGACAAACATTGCAACCCTGCATCTATTGCTAACTATTTTAGAGCCCAACTCAAGCTCCATTTTCTTAGGGAATGTGCTTGAGCATCTAGCTTATAGTGGTTTCTCTCACCTCTCAACACTGCCTGCATTTGTAGGCTATAACTGCCACTCAGCACTTAGTCATTAAAATGTATTTTTAATACCTTCTTTCCACAAAATATTTTGCATAGAATATTTAGAATTATCCATTAATATTATGATTACATTAAGCATTATGTCCTAACAGGGCAGGCTCTACACTGTATTAATTTACATTTTGGGATCATTGTTCAAAGTGGTTCTTGTGAACTAAGCCACAGGACTGTTTAGAGTAATGCTGGGTCAAAGCATCTATTCCCCAGCCCTGTCATTTCTAGCTCACTGAGGCCTGGCACTCCACAGACTTTTCTTGTCCCATTGAAAATTTGATCTTGCCCCAATTTCTTTCTTTTTTTATGATGTGATTTAGGTTGTTTTTAAACTTTTTATTTTGAAATAATTTTAAACTTATTGAACAGATTGCAACAATAATAAATAGGAAAGTTGCAAAAATAATACAAAGCCTATACAGAGACTCCAGCATGCCCCATGCTATATACCCATATCCACCAATTTTAACATTTTTGCCACCTTTGCCATATCTATCTACCTACCTATCTATCTGTCTATCTATCTATGTTCTCTTTATTTACTTATCTATCTACCTATTTAATCAATATGTCTATTTTCTGAACATTTGAGAGCAGATTGCATACATCATAATCCTTGAACTCATACTTCCATGCACATTTCCCATGAACAAGGATATCCATTTATGTAATTACCTTAAGTGCTTTTATCAACTTCAAGAAACTTAACATTGGTTTAAAGTTTATATTCTGTTTCCAATATATTCTTATGTCTCAATAATGTACTTTTGAGCCTTTTCTCCTCCATTCTTAGATCCCATCCAGTATCATGTATTGCATTTCATTGTCATTATCCCTTTAGTTTATCTTTCTTTCTATTTTTTAAAGTTGTGGAAACATGTCTACAACATAAACCCTCCCATCCCAACCCCTCCATTTTGTGGAATTAATCACATTCACAATGTTGCAGCACCCTCACCACCATCTCTTACTAGAATTTTCCCTTCCCCCCATCTTAGTCTGCTTAGCTGCCAAAGCAAAATATCAGAAATGGGTTGTTGTTTTTTAGGTGGTACCAGGGATTGAACCCAGGAACTCATACATGGGAAGCAGGCACTCAACCACTTGAGCTACTTCCACTCCCCTGGGTTCACTTTTTTTTTAAGATTATTTGTTTGTTTGTTTGTTTGTTTATTACCCCCTTTGCCACTTGTGCTCACTGTCTGCTCTCTGTGTCCATTTGCTTCATGTTCTTCTGTGTCTGCTTGTCTCCCTTTGTTGCATCATCTTGCTGCACCATCCGTGGGCATGGGCCGTCAGCGCCATGCCCTTATTCTTAAGGGGAAGCTGAAGGGTGATAGTCATTCTTCCTTAGCCACTTCCTGCTTATTGGGGGGGTGGGGTAGACCCTGCCTGACAGGGTGTAAAATCCTCTGGCTAGTCTATTGAGGTTGAGGGAAGATGGGTCTGGCATCATAATTGGAACTGAATGAAATCCCCACGTGACTAATATCTTGTTCTGGAAGGCGTTGATTCTGGAAGAAATAAACTTAGTTAGGATTTAAGATACATGGCCCCACTAAAAGCATAAAGAAGATGGTGGTAATCAGGCCCCAAAATGGGGTTGGCCATGACATACTGGACCACGAACATGAGAAAGGCCAGGTGCCTTCAGAGGCTGCATTCTCCCAAAGTTGATAAGAAACAGCAATCTTCCTTGAGTTCTTTTATGCTGTTGGTTAACACTAGGGAGAGATTGTGGTAGACCTGCTGGGTTTGGTATAAACTGCCAACCCTAGTTCCCACAGTGGTGGTTATGCTTAGGACAGTAAGGAGTTGTATAGGGAGAGGCATTGCCCTAGACATAAACTCACAAAGACAGTATAGGCAACAAGACAAGCATTTGGCAAGCAAAATAAAGACAGTACTTAAGAGAGCCATTCCTTTATCTTATAGGCACATTTATTAACTACTTAGAAAATGAATTAAGTTTACCAAGACTTTTAACATGTTCAATATCCCTCTGCATATGATCTAGAATAGAAGAGATATTATTATATTCATCAGGTATATAGGTACAGTACATAATACTAATCAGTGCACAAATTAAAGCCCAAGTTCCTCTTTAAGCTGCAGTTAATAGATCTAAACCCCAGGTTTGCAATACCATACATGTTATCTCTCCATGGGAGCAGGCCATAATGCCAGTTATGTTTGTTTAAGTTCTACTCACATTACTCTGGTAATTATTGCTTCACTTATTATGCCCTTCACACAGCCAGCATGTTGCAGCACTGTTGGCCCTTGGAGGGAAGCTCCAGTGTTTCACTGGCCTGGTGCATAGGCCCTTCAGCACTATGAAACAGAGCCAGTTTGGAGGCAATGTCCATTGTAAATCTGGCCATATTGAACCATCATTGGCTGATGCAGGAGTCCGAAACTGCAGCATACTCTCCATCTACTTTGGGAACATGTCCAGATGTGGCATATTCCTTTATTGTTTTAGGGTCGTAGTGACTGACCTAGCCTATAACTCAAATGGAGAGGCACCATGCAGGGTATTTGGGCCTGGTTTGAATGAATGCACAGGAGGGTTTGACAATACTAAAGTCTATCTCTTTTAATTTTTATATTCTTTCTAAACACTTACAATACAATGTATAACCTATCAAATGAACTTAACTTATCCTTACCATAATTACATTAATTAAGAGGTATTTCACTTTAGCAGTAGAGGAAAAACTACTTTCTCCATTATTTTATGAAAACCTAAGATTCCCAATGGAATCAAGATTATCTTTTCCCTACCACTACTTTAATATGCAGATTGAGGTGGCTTCTGTTAGGTTTCCTTGTTATAAAGTTACTTTTGGTATTAATATCAATTTCAGTTTCTAATTAATAATGCTTTCCTGGAATTAGCCATTTAAATGCTTCAGTTTAGAAGATGCTCCTACAAACTCCTTATAATTAACCATAATCAAATAGACTAGTTACTTTACCTTTAAGCAAGCTTATTAAATTACAATTAGCCACTAATGAAATTTACTTTTATCCATTTAAAAGTCTTGTCTTACATTCCTCATTCTGTTCTGTGAAAACTAGTCATTTCACTTTAGGATAGATCTATATTTCATTAAACACGAAATTGCAATTTTCATCATCTTCAAGATTTAATACATATAATGTTAGTTTATTTTAATAGTATCCTATAAACCTAAGGAGATTATACCCAAGCAAAATAAAATTGAAACCATTATAGTTTATGCAAGGAATGTTCTTTCTCCTTCCTATACAGGAGGCTCAAACCTCTTTTCTTTAATAAAATTCTAAAATTGTGAATAACCTTAAAAGCATACTGACTGTCACGTTCTGGAATAGTTGTTTAATTTGTTTTAATCATAATTTAGAGAAGATCTTTCCATAGCTTTTTTTTTTTTTTTTTTTTAAGATTTTATTTATTTATTCATTTATCCCCCCCTTGCTGCTTGTGCTCGCTGGGTCAGCTAACCACGCCGTGCGGGCGGGCTTGCCTTCACCAGGAGGCCCCCAGGAACCAAACCCGGGGCCTCCCATATGGTAAACGGGAGCCCTACTGATTGAGCCACAGCCGCTTCCCCTTTCCATAGCTTTTAAGGACTTTTCCTTTACTTACTGAAATTTGGTAATAGGGTTATTAACCACCCTTATTTTAAAGCCATTAAAAGGTTTAAATTGGGGAATTAAAGGGCAAACTATGATTCTTAATTGCTGGGTAGGTCAAAGAGCTTAGGAAACCTTTTTCCCTTCCCAATAATTTCTATATTCAGCTTTCTATATGACCTGTCCATCCTGCTTAGCCTAATTTGGGCTCCAGGAATATTCATTCACATATATACATAGTTATTTAATTTTTAACAAATTGAATAGAGCTCTTCTAAGAATTTCATTTGTTAATTTGCTATTACCATCCTGATATATGAAGTTATACATTGAACAAAATAGACATAAATAGAGTTAGACACAGAAACACACAACTCACTGATGTTACTTATAATTTTCATTCACTTACAAAATAAATTTAACTATAAAATAACATCATATTCAAAAGATCTCTTTGAAGACTATTTCTAATTAATCTGCACTGTGATCATGAAGTTTTGTGCAAGAATTTCGTCCTTTAGTTATTGGCTTATAACCTAATTGTTCCCAATGCTTTAAAATACAATTTACAACATTTTCCTTTACTTTAGAGCTCTGCTTATTTCCCATTTTAACTTTGACAGACCTTGGATGAGCAACATTAATTCCGGTATATTCTCACTGAGGTCATTGAAGTCTCAAGGAAAACTGTTTTTTTCTCATGACTTGCTGCTTTTAGGAACCTTGATGCTCAAGGTGGGAGGCCTCCCACTCCCCAGTCCTCAGAGATAACAACTCCAGTGGCCACTGGACTGAAATAGTGGACATTCAACCACTAGTCTGCCATTTCTTGCTAGTTGTTTAAAACTTCTGTGAAGAGACAGATCCCTGAAGTTTCTCACTCTGCTATCTTGATCGGGACAGGTTCCCCATTTTCTTTTCCTTTTTGAAATTTCTTCTTAAGGTATAACATATACAGTAAAGTCCCCAAACTAGAATTGTACAATTCAATGAGTTTTTTATATATGCCTACCCCCAACATATTGATAAATGAATTAATCATTCTTCTCCCATTTCTAATGTTCCTCCTGTATTCTCTTTGTCAGTTTGAGACTTAATTATCTCTTTTAAATATCTCCTGAATTTATGTCTTCTCCATTCTAACTATATTCCCACTCAGATAAAGAAATAGAATATTTACAGCACCCTAGAGGTCTCTGTTTGTGACCCTTCTCAGGTAGTGCTCCCACCAAAGAAAACCACTATTCTGACTTCTGTCACCAAAGATTAGTTTTGCCTGTTCTTGAACATCTTATAAATGGATGAATACAGTATGTATTTCTTTGTGTTTGCCTTCTTTTGCTCACCATTATATCTGTAGAGATTCACATTATTGTAGATAGCAGTAGTTAAATTCTTTTTGATTGCTGCATAGTGTTCCATTGTATGCATATGCCCATTTTATTTTAGTTAGATATTTAGGTTGTTTCCTGTTTTGGATGATTATGAATAAAATTCTGTGATCATTTTTGTGCATGTCTTATATATTCATTTATATTGGGTATTGTGATGGTTTGGAGTGGTATGTACCCCAGAAAAATATGTTCTCAAAGTTAATCTACTCCTGTGGGTATAAATCCATTATAAGTAAAACCTTTTGATGAAGCTATTTCAGTTAAGGTATGACCCACCTCATTCAGGATAGGTCTTAATTCTATTACTGGAGTCCTTTATAGATAGAATGAATATATAGAAAAAAGCCATGAAAGCAAGAAACTGAAAGCAACAAACCCAGAAGAGAAGGGAGAGACCAGTAGACACCACCACGTGCCTTGCCATGTGGCAGAGGAACCATGGATCGCCAGCCACCAGCCCCAGAACACCACAGTCTTTGGAGAAAAAAGCATTACTTTGATGAAGCCTTGGTTTGGACTTTTACCCGGCTTCACACTATAAGCTGATAAATTCCTATTGTGAAAGCCAACCCATTTCATGGTATCTACTTTGAGCAGCCTAGGAAATGAAAACAGATTTGGGTATCAGGAAGATGGGCTTCTGCTACTGCAAATACCAAAAATGTGGAAATGGCTTTGGAATTGGGTAGTGAGTAGAGGCTGGAAGAATTGTGAGGTACTTGATAGAAAAGGCCTAGAATGCTTTGGTAGAAGTATGGATGCTAAAGGTACTTCCTATGGAGACTAAAAAGGAAGTGATAAATGTGCTTTTGGTAACTGGAGGAAAGGTGATCCTTGTTTTAAAGTGACAGAGAATTTGTTGAAATTGACTTCTGATGTTAGATGGAAGGCAGAACTTGAAAGCAATGAGGTTGGATATTTAGCTGAGGAGATTTCTAAGTTAAGTGTGGAGAGCGCAGCCTGATTTCTCCTTGTAGCTTATAGTGAAATGCAATAGGAAAGGGATAAACTGAGAACTAAACTTCTGGGTCCAAAGAAACCAGAAATTGGTGGTTTGGAAAATTCTGAGCTTCTGGAAAATGAGTCTCCAGAGAATAGTGCTCCATGTGAGGATTGAGCTGAACGTGGATCCAGTTAGCCATTTCAGAGTAAGTCACATTTGGAGATGCACTATCCAGGAAGGATATGTGGAAAGTTCTTTTGTCTAATGGTTTGGACCCCTGTGTACTACATGCAAAACGAACAAGTTTTTTGATGCTACTAAAGCTTCTTTCATTTTCTTGACTGGACCTTCTATAGAGATATTGATGAATTCCTTGAGATACTCCCTAATGAAATTTCAAATATCTTTCAAGAAATTAAAACATTTTCTATTTCTTTCATAAGTGAATTAGTGAATATATGAGTCAAGTATTTGGTTACATGGACGAAAAGACAAGATCTCCATCCTTAAGGAGTTTACGGTCCAAGTAGTTTCATTTATGTAATTTAACTTTCATAATGATCCCATAAAGGATAGGAATTATTATGAGATATCATTATTTCTACCTTAAGGGTCTGAAATACTGAGGTGAATGCAGAGCCAAGAATGAAACAGTCTCTTATCTCCAACCTTAGCACACATTTCACCTGACATTCTTCAAGCCAACATTTATAAACACTGCTATTTTAGGATTTTACAAATTGGCTTTTTAAACAAACTGTATATTAAAACAAAAAGTAAAGATAAATATTTAGCTCTGTGTTATTTAAATATTTCTCATAGTTTTCCTATCTTTCTAGCTATCACACCTCACTAATTACTGCACTCAGAGGATATGCATTTTAAAAATGAAATTTCTTTTTTAAATCTTTCAACAAATTATGCTATTGTTGGCATGTTTTCACTTTTCTTTCAAACACCCAGGCAGCCCTGAAGGAATAATTTTTCAAGATTTTATTTGGCTGTCCAGAAACTTTAAACAGACTGATAGTTTATTAAACAATATAGATAGATTCCGTTTTTTCCATAATTTTTTTACCATGACAGAGTGGGAGAAGCATTTATATGTATGTGTGTGTGTGTGCGCACAGGAAGGATAGGAAGGCTCTAAAATAAAGTAAAATCTTTCCTGTATGGGAGACCTTGGGATGCCCCTGAAATGTACTTAAGCATTTGGCGTGTTGACGTGGCTCATAATCTATTTACAAAGATTAAAGATTTGTATCAGGATTTTAATAATACAGGCCAGATTCCACTTTATAAAGTAGAATTGCACCGCTAACATCAATCCGTAAAATTGTACATGCTGCAAAAGAGTTCAGGGTCAGAGAAAAGAAGTCCTATGTTAGAGCATCCTTAGTCTCTGTGCCTTTTAGAAAGAAAAACATGAACATTAGTTCTGGTCAGAAATACTCTGCTGTCTGTACAAGTTGTGATTACTGGCAGGTGGGGGTCAGAAGTATGTTGAAAATCAGGGACAGGGAGGAGTTGTTGGTTCCTTTGCCTCCTGCCTGTGAGGGTTTTTTTCCTTTCCTCATTCTGCTATCCTTTACTGAGCTTCTACCATATGCCAGACCTAGGGCCAGGGACCAGAGGAGAAGTAGCAGCAGCTATGCCCTCAGCAGCTCATCTGTGCTTGGTTTTAACTCTCTTCCCCTTTCTCTTTTTCTATCCCTTTGACTGACATAATAAGGACCTTGTGTGTGTGTACGTGGATGCTGCACATGTTTATTTTATTTTAAATTTTAAAAATTTATTTAAGTATATCACTCATACATGAACATACATAAACAATAAGTGTATAGTAATAGTTGTGAACTTACAAAACAAACATACATAACATCATACAGGACTCCCATACCTCACCCTATCACCAATACCTGGCATTGTTGTGAAACATTTTTAACTAATGATTGAAGAGCATCCTCAAAATATTACTACTAACCAAAGTATTTTCCCCCAACCCACTCTACTATTATTATTTTTTATATCATTTATACATGAACATACATAAACAAGAAGTATATAGTAAAAGTTATTAATTTAAAAAGCAAACATTCATAACATCATACAGGGATGCCATATATCAACCCTCCACTAACACCTTGCATTGTCGTGAGACATTTGTTACAGATTAGGAAAGAATATTGTAAAAATATTACTACTAATTATAGTCCTTATCTTACATTTGGTATGTTTTTCCCCCAACCCACCCTATTATTATTTTTTAAAGATAATTTCATAACAGAACTTATAAACTTACAAAACAATCATGCAGAGGTGCAGAATTCCCAAACAACACCCCTCTATCAACACACCACACCCTGGTGGAATATTTGTTACAAATTATGAGGTAATATCATCCGATTATTACCAGGTCCACAGTGTACATTTGGCACACATTTTCCATCCTCCTCCATTGTCAACACAGTACACCTTTGCCATAGATGCAAGAATATTACATTTTTACTGTTAACCATACTCCATAGGTTACTCCAGTTGTATTTTTCCCATGCTTCTCCACATTCCCACCACCCTGCAATACTGATGTACACCTGCTCTAGCTCACAAAGGACACTCTTGCATTTGTACCATCAACCACTATTCTCATCCACCTCTGGGTTTACTGTGCTATTTAGTCCCTAGAATCTATTCTAGCTTTCTGTCAATTGGCATTTACATCCCTAGACTACCATTTTCAGTCACATCCCCATTTATAAACCAGCTGTTACTCACTATAATGTGTTACCATCAATTCTGTACATTTCCACACTTTTACAATAAAGCTAATTAAAACTTCTACATACATTAAATATCAGTAGTCCATCTCAGTCCTCCTCTTATCTCCTTTAAGAATCCATCACCTACCACCAGGTCTTGAAGATATTTTCCTACATTTTCTTCTAGAAGTTTTATGGTTCTTGCTTTTATATTTAGGTATTTGATTCATTTTGAGTTAATTTTTTATAGGGTGTGAGATAGGGGTCCTCTTTCCTTCTTTTGCTATGGATATCCAATTTTCTCATCATCATTTGTTGAATGGAACTGTTCTGCCTGACCTGGGTGGGTTTGACAGGCTAGTCAAAAATCATTTGACCATAGATGTGAAGGTCTGTTTTTTAACCATCAATTTGGTTCCATTGGTCTATGTGTCTGTCTTTATGCAGTACCATGCTGTTTTTATCACTGTGGTTAGGTAATATGACTTAAAGTCTGGAAATGAGAGTCTTCCAACTTTGCTTTTCCTTTTTAAGTTATTTCTGGCTCTTCAGGACCCCTTACCCTTCCAAATAAATTTGGTAATCATGTTTTCCATTTACTTAAAAAATGCCAGTGGAATTTTTATCAGGATTGCATTGAACCTGTATATCAATTTGAGTAGAATTGACATCTTAATGATACATAGTCTTTCAATCCATGAGCATGGAATATTCTTCCAAATATTTAGGTCTTTTTAAAATTTCTTTTAACAATAAGTTGTAGTTTTCTGAATACAAGTGCTTTAAATCATTGGTTAAGTTTATGCCTGAATATTTGGGTTTTATCTGTCAGATTTTATTTTCACCACTCTTTTGATGCTTTTAGTTACTTTTATTGATATAAGTTCATTTCTAGATTCTCTTCCAGGCCTCTCTCTCCTGTCTTTACTTTTCAGGCTGTAGCACACCCTTTAGTATTTCCTGCAAAGTAGGTCTCTTGGTTACAAACTGTCTCAGTTTCTATTTATCTGTGAATATTCTAAATTCACCCTCATTTTTTAAAGACAAACTTGCCAGATATAAGATTCTTGGCTGGAAGTTTTTCTCTTGCAGTATCTTAAATATATCATACCACTGTCTTCTTGCCTCCGTGGTTTCTGGTAAGAAATCAGCATTTAATCTTATTGGGTATCTCTTATACATTATGCATTGCTTTTCTCTCGATGCTGTCAGAATTCTCTCTTTGTCTTTGGAATTTGACTTTCTGATTAGTATGTGTCTTGGAGTTGGTCTGTTGGGATTTTTTTGAATGAGAGTACATCATGCATCTTGGACATGGACATCTATGTCCTTCAATAGGGTTGGGAAATTTTCTACCATTATTTTTTAAAATATTCTTTCTGCTCCTTTTTCCTTCTCTTCTCCTTCTGGGACACCCATGACATGTATGTTTTCATGTCTCTTGTCCTTTAGTTCACTGAGACCTTGTTCAAGTTTTTCCAATCTTTTCTTCATTGTTCTTTTGTATGTTCACTTTCAGAGGCCATTTCTTCAAGCTCACCAATCCTTTCTTCTGTCTCTTCAAATCTGATATTATATGATTCCAGTGTATTTTTTATTTCATTTATTGTACCGTTCATTCCCATAAGATCTGCTATTTTTCTGTGTATACTTTCAAATTCTTCTTTGTGCTCATCCAGTGTCTTCTTAATATCCTTAATTTCTTTAGCCATCTCGTTGAATTTTTTAAGGAGATTTGTTTGAACATTTATGATTAATTGTCTCAACTCCTTTATGTCATCTGGAGGCTTAAAGTGGTTCCTTTAACTGGGCCACATCTTCCTGTTTCTTGGTATGGATTGTAATTTTTTTGTTGGTGTCTTGGCATCTGGCTTGCTAGAGTATTTATTCTGGGTGCAGTTTTTCTCTTTAGCTTAGGGCTTCTGCCCTTCTCCCTTGCTGGTTGTTATAGGAGCCAAGGATGTAGCTAATGCTATAAGCTGTGGCTGCTCAAGCTACCCTCATTGCCCCAAGGACCAGTGAAGCTTCTCTCAACTTTCTCCTTTGCCAGGGGTAGGGACAGAGCCACAGCTGTGTGGAATAATCCAACTCATGCAGGCCTGGACTGTAGTTGCCCAGACTGACTGATGAAGCTTCATGCCCCTTTCTTCCCTGCCTGGGGTAGGGATGAAGCTGCAGGTGTGAGCAGCAATCTATGCAGTGCAGGTCCAAGATGACCCAGCAATCTATGCAGTGCAGGTCCAAGATGACTGCAGTTGCCCTGGTACACTTCCGATTATTCAGTCTAGCCAGCTAAATGTACCTGTAGTTACCTGGATAGGCTGGTGCAGGGCCCGTCAGATTCCTCCCTGCTAGAGGTGGGGCTGAAGCCTAGGCTAGGGCTGAAAGCAAATCTGGGTGAAAGAAACCGGCCTCTACTGTCACTGTGATTTTCAGTCAGCCCGGCTTCCCCTCATGCTGGGGCTGGAGTCAAAATGGCGGCTTCCGGCCTCCTTCTGACTAGGAAAGGTTCAAACTTTAGCTGTTCTTAGGGTTATACTTTAGCCAGCTGAATTTACTAATCAGTACTGAAATCGGTGGCCAACTGTCTCTTCCCCCTCTGTTTTTGGGAAATGGAGCTTCCAACTCCAGCCACAGAATAGCTCCTGGGGTGGCTTGCACTGCCAAAGTAGGACGATCACCGGCCTTTGTGGTGCGGCTGGTAATTTCCCAGAGAGGCTGGTGCAGCTCCCCCCAGCTTCCTCCCTGCCAGAGGTGGGCCTGGGGCTTAGGCTAGAGTGGCAATCTGATCTAGATGGAAAAAAAGCTGGTCCCTACCAGCACTGTGATTTTCAGTCAGCCCTGCTCCCCCTCATGTCAGGTGCGGAGTTAAGATGGTGGCCACCAGCATCTTTCTGACTTGGACAGGTTCAATCTATAGCTGTTCTTAGGATTATACTTTAGCCCACTGAATTTACTAACCAGTAGCTGAAATTGGTGCCCAAACTTCTCTTCCTTCCCCATTTTGGGAAGTGGAGCTTTCAATTCCAGCCGCAGAACAGCTCCTGAGGCAGCTTGTGCCTCCAGTGGAGGATGGGCACTGGCCTCCTTGGCATGGAGTGCTCTACTTACGAATCTTCTCTGCAGATGGGGCAATCTCCTCCTTCCATTCTTTCAAGGATGTTGCACAATGCACTTCTGGTCTCCTGGATCCCCCAAACAAGTGCTCTAGATAGCTGTGGGTGATCACCAACTGCCCTGTAGCAGGAACTGATTCTCGGAGCTCTTTACTCTGCCACCATCTTGCTGGTTCTGCACATGTTTATTTTTAATTATATATTTAATAAAGTTTGAATTACCTTTTTATTTTTCACTGATTCTTAGGCTACTATTGTAGCAAATTGATTAAATGTTAAAAATAATGATTGTAGCAGTTTGATATTATTTATGAATTCAAAAAAAAAAAGAAAGGTTATATTTGTAAACTGGTTTGTTCCTCTGGGCATGATCCCCTTTGATTGTATTAGATTCAGCTGAGATGTCTTTGATTAAATTATGTTAAGATTAGGGCTTTGATTCAACCATGTCAGTAGGGTATAACTCAGGTTAAGTCCCTGCCCCCTTAGTGGGCTATATAAATGGACATTCACTCAAGAAGACACACAAGAAAAGAGAAAGCACTCCATAGATGCCAGAGGAGAGAACTTTGTCATGACACAGAAGAGGAGAGAACTTTGATCCTATGTCCCTGGGAAGAGAGACAAGCCCTATGCCAGCCTACAGCTGAGATTAGAAGAAGCTGGGACCATGGAGCCTTAAGAAGAAGAAGGAAGGAGAGACCAGGCAGAGACTACCTGCCATCTTGCTTCAACATGTGGCAACTACTTGGGTGAGAAATATCTCTTACAGTACCGTGAGTTGGACTCTTTAGGGCCTTGTAAGCTTTTACCCCAAATAAATACCCTTTATAAAAGCCAACAAATTTCTGGTACTTTGCATCAGCACCCCTTTGGCTGACTAATACAATAATGTTAATTCATGTGCTGGTATTTTTAATAGTCATTGTTAACAGGTGTTGCTTTTTAAACTAAAGATTAGCAGGAATCCTTAATGCTAATCCTTTGAGAAAGTAAGTTCTTGAGAGAGAAAGTAAGTTTTGAAAGTCTTTGACTATCAGTAGAGAAATGTGCATTTTGCAAAACATAGTACCTTTATTAATTCAAGGATTATTTGAAAATATTAGGCGTAGAGATGGAGGTTTAGGAATTAAAATAAAGAATGTCTTTTTCAATTAAAAATATTTTGGTGGATGGGGAGAGAGTACTGTTGTCTGTAGGTACTTTTGGAAAACAAAACAGAATAAAGAAGGATAAGGAATTTGGCAATCTAGCAATTGGACTTCCAGGTAACATTAGTTAAAGAAGACAGCAAGAGTCAATGCCAGAAAAGCTAGCTAAGGCAAGGTAACCACTAAAGTTTTCGTTAGGCAAGCAAGATCAGGGACTGAATGGTCAAGCAATGAGATACAAGCCAGGGAGTTAAGGAACAGGGTGTCAGGGAGCCAGGTAATAAATTAAAATAGATTTGTCTCCTGCCCCTGTTGTAACCCTTCTGTGATCCAAACCTTCCTTAAAGATGAAGCCCATATAATAGCCAAATACAATTAATAGGAAAATGAAATAATAATGATAAGTTTAAATGTAAGAGATAAAATACATGGAAACATGAAAAAAATAACAGTGGGTGGAGAAAAACACAAAAAAAAAAAAAAAAATTAAGGGATTGGAATACTTAAAAAATTAAAAAAAAAATTTTTTTTTAAACATTTTTCCTTTTATCACTGCATTATCGGGTATCCAGTCAGGATCATTGGTGGGGGGTATCTGGGATGGGGGTTTCATGGGAGGAAGTTCACCTGAATATACATAAAAGATATATAAAACTGTTCAAATGATCAGGGGGTGGGGCATGGTCACAGTGGGTGGAGAAACACTCAATAAATGAGAGAATACTGAATTCCCAGCCTGGAGAGCTCTGCCACATTCTCCAAGGGAGCAGTAACAGTCCCCCAAGTGCAGGGGCAGTGTCTGACAAAGGAGGATGGTCCACTAATGGGTTCTTGTTATTGATGACTAGCCCTACAAGTCTTTGCTCTTGTAATTGAAACTTAGCCTACTGTTACAGGGTGCCTAAGGGTTGCCACCTGAGAGCCTCCTTGTTTCTCAAATGTGGCCTCTCTCTAAGCCAAACTCAGCATATGAATGCATTATCTTCCCCCCAGCGTGGGACATGACTCACAGGGATGAACCTCCCTGGCAACAAGGGATTAATACCAAGTGCCAACTGGCAATACAACTGGAAAAAGACCTTGAATAAAAGGGGGGGAAGACCAATGAGTTCATATGGCTAAGAGACTTCAAAGAGAGTCAGGAGGTCATCCCAGAGGTAACGCTTACACATACCTCAACAGGATCTCATAGAACACCAAAGTGGATATCACCCCACACAGAGGGGCTCCTGAGGGCTCTGGAGACACCCAGGGCCTATATAAGGGGGGATAGCTCCAGAAATTGATGCCTTATCAGTGGGCTCTACTTTGGAATCTGTGCTCCTGAGAGTGACAGAGTTGGACTCAAATAAGTCCTCCCTGCACATAGTCCATCAGCCCCTTCTATTCAAACCTATATGTGGTGCTGGAGTTTGTAGGTGTACTTCCAGAGACTGGAGCCTTTGGCCTGCCCATTCCAAGCTGTGCCTGGAATCTCGGTGGAGCTGCAACTCCTACTCTACAGCTCAATGGACTCACCCAAGTCACCTGGTGAGATGATGATGGACAACGGCCATGGATATAAGCCCCCTCTCATTTGGAGGTGTAGTAGACATCACCACCCCAGACTCCTCAGGATTGGGGGAAGAACTATGGACTAAAGTGGACTTACAGGTATTCTGTTATAGACATATTGTGATTCAAGCAATGGAAGAAATTACAACATTGAGGTGGAGCCAGTGGCCACTGGACGCTTTGAGGGCAGGGAGAAGGAAAAGCAGCTGTAATACAGGGGCTTTTTCGGGACTTGGGAATTATCCTGAGTGACATTACAATGACAGATATAGGCCATTTTACATCAGCATATAACATGCAGAACTGTGTGGGAGAGAGTGTGGTCTACAATGTGAACTATGGTCCATGCTTAGTGGCAAAGCCCCAGGATGTGTATATTCATTGCAGGTGATGAACCACACTAATGAAAGATGTTTATGTGGGAGGCTGTGGGGAGTGTGGGAGGTGGGGAACATGGGAATCCCTGTAATTTTTGTGTAACATTTATGTAATCTAAGCATCTTTTAAAATATAAAAAAGAAAACAAATAGATTTGTATTTTAAAATCTATTTTTAATATGTAAAATATGTACATAGTACACAATACAAAAGGGTAGAATGGTATACAGAAAAATAGTCTGCCTGCCACCCGTCACCCAATCCTCAGTCCCCCTCCCAATAGGCAACCATTAACAGTCTCATATATACTTACAGAAAAATTCTAACCACAATCTAGTAGTAGCATAATATACATAGTTGCTTTTATCACACAAATATACAACTTTTATATTCTTTTTCATGTTTGCATAGTATTTCAAAATATGGATGTAGCATACTTTGTTTAACCAATTCCCTTTTGTAAAACATTTAGATTGTTTCAATCTTCTGATATGAAAGACCGTGCTAGAGTGAATGAACTTTATACATCTGTCATTTCATGCCAGAATGATTATATTAAAAGGGCAAAGTCTCAAAGTGAATTTGCTGGGTCAGTGAGTTTGTTCATTTTAAGATTTTGTTTTTATTGCCAAAGTGCTTGTGATGGTTTGAAGTTGTATATACCCCAAGGGCATAAATCATGTTCTTAAATTTAATCCATTCCTGTGGGTGTCAACCCATTGTAATAGGACCTTTTGTTAAGGTGTGTCCACCTCACTCAGGATGAGTCTTAATCCTGTTCCTGTAGTCCTTTGTAAGAGAATGAAATTCAGAGAGAGAAAAGAAAGCCACAGGAAGCAAGAAACTACATCAGTGGAACCCAGAAGAGAAGGCAGATACCAGGAGAGGCCACCATGTGCCTTGCCATGTGATGGAGGAGCCAAGGATCCTTGGCAGCCAGCTGGTCTTCAGGGATCAGCATTGATTTGGATGCCTTAATTTGGACCTTTTCCCAGCTTTAAACCACAAACAAATAAATTCCCATTGTTTAACCTGATCCATTTCATGGTATTTGCTTGAGCAGCCTAGAAATCTAAAACAGTGCTCTCAACAATTTAAAATCCTACCAATAATAAATGAGAATTTCTCTTTACTTATACCAATACTGTATGCTGACTTTTTGACCTTTGTCACTCTGATGGGGGGGGGGAATGTTATTTCATTATAATCTTAATTTATGTTTATCTTAAAATGACTGAAGTAGGGCTTCTTTTCATATGTTCAAAACCCATTTGTACTTCCCTTTTTGTGACTTCTGCTCACATCCTTTTTTCTGTTTTTCTGTTCGATGAATTTTCTTGTAAATTCTAAGGAACTCTTTATTCATTTAGAAAGTAAGCCTTTGTGTATATTAGGCATTGAAAAAATCTGTCTCTTAGCTTTGAAAAATTTTTTGGGTTTGCTTATAGTAGTTTTTTCCCATGTAGAAATTCATTTTTATGTTCTTGAATTTTTCAGTCATTTCTTTTGCAGCTTCAGGATTCTTGTCATACTTAAAAAGATCTTTTTTACTCTGAGATCATACAGCATTTTCTCCCTATGTTTTCCTTTAATGCATTCATTGTTTGAATGTTCATATTTTCATCTTTTTCCCATCTGGTCTATATGTTGGTGTAAGGGGCAACAGAAAGGAGATAACCAGCAGCAAGCTTAAACCCTAATTCAAATTCTGTTACTTCTGAGGAAAAAGTCCCTTACATATATCTTCAGCCATACATCCCAGGTGGAGGCAAAGAGGAATACTTGGGTGATAGCAGAAATATGAAATAAGGGGGCACAAGAATTATCTGACATCAAACCACAGATTAAGAAGATAAGAATTCGCTGTCTATGAAGGCTTCAACTAAGAATGGCTAGGCTCAAAATATCTTAACTCTCAATGGTTTGGGAAAAACATCCCTGATGGGGCCGGGGGGGTTGGCTAAAAAATGGGTCTTAGTTCTGGCTCTGCATGAACTAGCCATACCACATTCAGCAAGTCATCTAAGTACTCTAAGCCTCAGTTTACTCAAATAATACATTCCTCAGCTCATGATCTTTAAGCGGTACCTCATTGCTTACCACAGCAGCTTTCACTCTGTTTTTTTTCCCAATAGAAATATTACTCAGAAGCACAATATAAAAAACAAACCCAGGCAAAGCAGATGTGGTGGAGGCAGAGGTGAAGACCCTGTGCTCTCCCTTCATACCCACCTTCACCACCAGGCCCACTACCCCTAACCTCCTGAAGGAAGCCCCATGCTCTCTACACATAACTTGTGAACTGAATGAAACTGAGCTTTCTTGCTACTAACGCAAGACCCACCTCAGCAGTCAAAAGGAAACACAGATTGCCTCCGGAAAGCCTTGGGAAGCAATATGACTGTACTGAAGTTTCCTTCAGGATATGGAGGAGGGTTCCACAGCACATCAGGCAGGAAAGCTTCCTAAAATTACTCTTCACAGCAGGGGCCTTTCCTACAACTCTCTTTTTTCCTGCTTTAAAAACGCCTCCAGAAACTTTTCCCACCCTAGGCTGTGTTTTTCTCCTCTATATCTCTACCCATCTTCTTGATGTCTTTGGCCACCTTATTATTTTCTTAAGCATTCTTCTGGGCTCCTTCCAATTTTCCTCCCCACCCAGTCCCTCTTGTCAACACAGAGGCCCAAGACAGAACTGAGCAATCAACACGTGGCAGGAGGAGAGTGTGGATACTTAGATTTGATTTTTTTTCCTTGACTTATTATAAGGATTAAGTGCCACCTCCTAAACTTTTCGTTCAAATCCCTCTACAGTCTGATCCACCATTCCTGTCTCCCCTTTTTACTGTCCTCTCCCACATGCCCCATGCTCCAGCCAAATTAGACATACAGCAGTTTTTCTGAACTAGCTCCTGATTTCCCAGCCTGCTCATGCCTTCGCTCATGCTGTACCCAGCCCCCAAGCACTCTGCTCCCCATTTCTGTGCTTCAGAAGTCAACCTGTCCTTCAAGGACAACTCAGATCCCACCTGCTTCTTGAAGTGTCCCGCTTCCTAACAAAATCTGGTCATTTCTCCTTCTATAATCTCCCTGCATAGTGCTTGTACCTACCTTGTGTCATTATTTTCTTTCCTGTTTGCCTAACTAATCTGTAGGAGCTTTTAAGAACTTCAGGAGTGGAAAGTATATGGTGTTCATCTTAATATCCCTTGAAAACTCATAATCAGTTCTCTGTCTTTCATGGAGAAAAGCCAAGATTTTCAAGGGAGTGAGTGTACAGGTAATTAGTAAAACCTTTCACTAAAATAATCATGCTATTGAAGCACAATTTTTAAAGGCAAACTTAAAGAGGAGAAATTTCTTGCGAATTTCTGAATGTAGTCAGTCTGAGGTCTCAGCAATTTAAATGTTTACGTTAGAAACGTCATACCCATTCAGAACCATCATGCATTTATTCCAATTTTATTTTGCTGGCTAGTCCCTAAAGGGATATGCATTGGGGAAGAAATGATTTTCAAAATTTTTTTTGTAGGGAAAAAAAAAACCTTTTCTTTAAATGAAATTGAAGATGTAGCCCCAAGATCTAAAATAAAAGCAGAATTTTTCTGAGTAAATGGAGTTTCATGCATCAGGCTTTCTCTTGGTTTCTTCCCCAACCTCATTTCCTTTGGCATTCCTGAAATATATCTGTAGAACCTTTGGGTCCCTGGGGACACAGTTTGAAAGCCTCTACTCTAGCAGTTTATTTTGTTAAATACCAAGCCTGCATCAGGAAACTATCATTCTTTTCTGTTCACCTTACATAATTACCCATGATATTAGGGCCTCTCTAGATTCCTTATAGTTGGCTAGATCAGATAAAAACAATAATGTTACTATAGTATAGAAATAAAAAAAAAAAAAAAAAGGGTATCCTATCATCAACACCATTCATTTTTAAATGGTAGTCACATCTTAAAAGAATTATTTTACTTAATAAATGAAAATAAGAACTTTGCCATTTACTTGAGAAATCCTTCAGCCTCCAAACAACTTTCAAAGTGCTTTGTACTTAAGCAGAATGTATTCATTGGTGAATTCTGCCATGTAACCAAGGGAGTAAAACAGTGTTTGGAGAGCATAAAAACTTGTTTGCCTTTTCTGTCAGAGTTGTTATAAATTCTGACTTAGCTACAGGAAGAAAATAATGTTAAGGTTAAATAGGGACATTAGTACACTTGAAAATATATTAATTTTTGAAATATCTCCTGTCAACAAATATTACATAATTGTTTTGAAAAGAAGCAAAAAGATATGTTTCACCTTAAACTGGATATTTAATTGGAGTCATTTCCTGCCTTATAGATTCACACAGAAGGTCAGAGCATGGATGATAATGAAGTTTATGCTGTGTATATTTTACCCATGGAAAATTAGCCCACTTCATGAGAAATACACTAAGAATGCCAGGGAAGCTGAAAATATCTGCATGTCCACAAATGATAAACACTTGTAGATTTCAGAAGGTTTTTGTTTGCTTGTTTTCAGGGAAGGCTTTTGTGAGTATAATGCTGTGCCTCCTTATTGCAGCATTAATCACACAGAGATTACATTGGAAATGCTCCTAGGAAAGTGTCCCACACATGGTTGGCACTCAGCAAGTGTCAGCTGCTTATTATTAGTAGTATGTAGAAGCAAACTACTCCAGTGTTTAGTGAATCACTAAACAAAAATTAAAACAGGTTACTTAGATAACTGAAAAAAATTATGATATTACCATTAATGAATGAGAAATAAATATAAGCAAATAATTTTATGGACCCTTCTTTGATAAAATTTCACAACCTAAGCACAAATTGTTTGCCTCTTATAGTAGATGAGGAAGCCAATTTCCAGAGATAGAAACTAAACAAGCGTTCAGCTCCTATGTGATCCAAAATAAGCTGAACATTTGTACAAGGCCTAGAGTAATAGAGAAGCAATGCTAAAACTAACATTCTCATTAATTACTCAGAGAAAATCTTGAATACTAGACATTAAACTCAGATTTTTGAGTTTAGAAAGTTATTATTTTGAGAAAATCTCATTTAAAATACTTCAATAATCATAAAGCACTGCCCGATGCACATAGTAGGTAAATGGTAAATATTTATTGGATTAAAATAGTATAAATACAAGACAAAAAAAAGAGTGATACATTTATTTTAAATGTGGTAGAGTTTTTTTCTTTCAGAAGTAGAGTATATATTCTCAGATTTATTGTAGATTTCTTTTTAAAATGGCTAATAAAATAATACAGTTCTTTTTGAGAGGCTGTACTATGTCCAGGAAAATGCTGATCACAAATTAGCTAGATCAATGTTTTAATTTTGATTTGCCAAAATTAACAAAAGTGCAGAGGCAGAATTGAAGGTAGGCATAAGAGTAGTAGGTGACTGACCTGACAGAGAAGTTGTCAAGGAATAGAAAGATCAAAGTCTGGATACATAAAGAGGAACCATGCTATCAAGTTGTGGAGGAGCAGGACAGAAAAGAAGGAACAGCCCAGAGAATAACAGAAGCATTAACTGTATAGAATTTGTTGCAGGAAATTTTAAAAAACAAAGTTCTATTTTATGGCAATGTATTTTATATAATAATATTTAAAATAAACTGGATCAGTTCATTTTAGATGAATTATGTCTTTACTACATATGTAAGAGCTGTATATCTATTTGATTTCAATAGGCAGGTTTCCTTATGTATTATAGCATATGTGTTATAAATAACATATCACTAAGCATGTACATACACCACATATGTACATATATCATGCATGTGTGTACACATGGGAAACCTCATTTCCCACTTGCAACTGGACCTGACACTAAGTGAAAATGGCCAGTCACATTCATTATAGCCGTTCCAGTGTTAACACTTGGAAAGCTATTAGAAATATAAATTTTAGGGTACCTCTAAGTTGGATAACTTTGGAAAATGTTAGTGAAAGAAACAAGTTTTAAGATTGTCTCTAAAATAAAGAGAAAGGGAGTAAAATCAGTTTCTGCTTTTAATTAAAGGTTTATACTCATAGAAAACTAGTACCTTAATGATTTGGAATGACCATAAATGAGCATTCTTAACAAATGAGAAAATTTGTTGGTCTCTAGCTTCGTTCATACTTTTTTGCTGTATGTGTATTATACATGCATACATACACAACCACTGCATCTTACAGGACAACACCCCAACCTCACAAGGTGCTGTCTTCCAGAGAATGCATTAACTGTGTCTTCAATAAGCCATTTGCCACCTCCTTTCACTCTAACATGATTTCCTTGGTCAAAAACAATGTTTTGTGGGCTACCGTTGTGGAATGTTACGATGGCTTCTAGACATCCAGTAACTCAGCAAAATAGTGTTGCTGGAAGATACAAGATGGACAAGAAAAGCAAATCCAAACCTAAAATAATCTAGAGTTGGTATGTATTCCTGTGCAAATAAGCTTCTGCCTTCTTCATGTGGAAGTGGTTCTGGGACCTCTCAAATGACATAGTTACAGGTGGGTGGGGTGTGACTGTGCTGGTTCCTCCTCATCTCCAACCTCTACAAGGTGGGCTTGTCCCAGGGATCCTGCTGTAAGCATGCTTATCTTCCAGGTTATCTCATCTAGTCCTGTGGCTTCGTTACCATTTATATTCTGGCAACTCTTAAATGCTTTTCTGAACCCTAGATGTCTTCCTTTAACTTCAGGCTAATACCCAAATGCCTATATCCACTTGCATGTCTTATGGGTATATGAAGTTAGAATGTGTAAAATTGCTGATCGCCAAACCCCGCCCCCCCACACTTCAGTCAGACTTCCTTTGCAGCCTTTCCCCACTCAGTTAATGGCAACTCCATCCTTCAAAGTTGCTTGGACTGAAATCTTGATATTTTCTGTGACACCTCTAACTTTTTAGCTATGTACTTCTGACTCTGGATCATCAAATTTTGTCTGCTCCACCTTCAGAATAGATTACTTCGCTATGATCACCTTAGTGCATACCTCTATCATCTCTCACCTAGATTATTGTAAACACCATTCAACTGGTGGCCTTGCTTCCATGGTTGCCTCCCTACCGCCTATTTTCCACACAGCAAGAAAAGTGATCCTTTTATTAGCAGCACTAATATAGGTATGATAGTGGTTGAAAGGAATATTCTAAGGTCGTTTATATGATTAGAAGGAAAGCTAAAAAATGAAACATGAGACTGTATAGCACAGCAAACTTTCTTGTGAAAAATGAGTATGGTTAATAGTGTGTATATGAAAATGTTTTTCTCTGAAACAGAACAAATATACATTAATGTTACAAGATGCTAATATCAGGGTGGTATTTCGGCAAAAATACAACCAAAGCAAACTATGGACAGTAGTATATAGTAAAATATTAATAACCTTCCATCGATGGTTAAAAAAATATATGCTAAGTAAAAGAAACTAGACAAAAAGTACCACATATTGTTAGATTCTGTCTATACAAAACGTAAATACAAAGAAATTATAGAGATGGAAATAGATTAGCAATTATGTATGGCAGGAAGAGGATAGAGAGATTGAGAAGTCAGTACTAAGGTATAGGGATTTTGTTTGCTTTTGGGTTTTGTTATGTTATTTTGGAGGAAGGAAAATGCTCTAATATTGATTGAAGTGATGTATGCACAACTCTGTGATTATACCAAATGCCATTGATTGTACACTTTAGGTGGATTGTGTGGTTTATGAATACATTTCAATAAAATTGATTTAAAAAAATTTAAAGTACTGGATAAGACCATGTCACTCATCTCCTTGAAATCTTCATGGCTCTTATCTCACTCAGAGTAAAAGTCAAAATCCTTGCAGTGACTTTCAAAGAATACATGATATGGCACCCTTACCCCCACCCCTTGACTATCCTCTCTGATATCATCTCCTATACCTCCTGCTCTCCAGCCTCTACTTCTTCCACACGGGCCTCACTGCTGATCCTCAAACATGCTAAGCACTCTGAAGACTCACCCTTTGCACCTGATATTTCCTTTGCCTGGAACACTTCCCCCAGTAGTTGCATGGCTTACTCTCTGTCATTTCTTTAGGTCTCTATTCAAGTGTCACCTGCTCAGAAAGGCTTCCCCTGACCACCCTATATAAAATAGCACCCCCTTCTCTGACACTCCTTACGCCCCTCACTCTGATTGATAGTTTTCATAGTTTTAATTACATATTGTTTATTATTTATTGTCTTCTCTGATAAAATGTAAGCTCCATGAGTACAGAATTTTGTCTGTTTTGTTCACAGCTGTATCTGCAACCTTGTAGAAGACTGCCTGGCATATAGTATACACTCAAATATTTGTTGAATGAATTAATGCTAAATGCACTCCAAAAATCTGATATTAAGAAGTCTTTGGGTCCAAGACATTTCTGGCTTCTCAACTTTAGTTAGCATTAGCTGCTCTTGAATCTGGGTTTGCATTTTTATCAAGCAAACTATTAGAACCAAACATATGTGCTCAAGCTAGCTCATTGAATCCAGAATTTCTGGTTAATATGCCTAAACCAATACATTCAGCCACATCTAAATTTATTTTTCTTTTTCCTTAGTGAAGCACTCTCAAAAATCTCAAATTTATCCCTCAGCTTGCTTCTGATATAAATTAGCAAAGTCTTGCAAAGCCTCCCCTCTAATTAAACTTTATAATTGACATTAGGGTGTGCACTGCTTACAGATCTGGAAACACTGAGGAGTGGAATGAAGGAAACTCAGGAGAATTAAGATCGCTCAGGAAAGAAAGCAGAAGTCTCTTCAAGCAAGGGAAGGAAAGCTTCATCAAGCATAGTGGGAGGAATCACTACAGGGAACAAGGGAAGTTCAATCACTTTGGACAATGAGGGTCCCTCCTCTGAGTTCTCCAAGGATGCCCATTTTCCATCATTTGATATCTCACTTCTCACTCTTTCCAATCTATAAATATTAGAGACCTGGAAAGGCTATAAATCAGTTGATGTAATTTGGCAGCACAAAAATTAAAACTAGAGTTGGTTTCAGCTAACTTGGCTGGTTACCTCTGGGAAGAGGGAGGAGATCATAATTGGAAGTAGTTTGCAAAAGGTTCTGTGGTCTAATCTGTAATTTTATTTTAAATTTGAAGGATTTGTGAATTTTGTATGATTAAAAATTTCAAAATTACAAGAGTATAAGAAGGATAAAATATAATTCCTTCTCTTAAGCAATTAAGTGAGGTGGAACAATCACTATCCAGATTGGTACAGTCACATCCCTCTGTGTGGTATGTACCCAAGGCATGTTCCCAGAACCCCTTCTAAATGGTCACCACTTTTGTAGGCCCAGTCCCACAGTATATCTGATCCTGCCTTGCCATATTCTCCCTTGGCTTCAATTGCTTCTCACCTATATTCATAATCTCCCAAATCCTTAGATCTGACAGTACCCACAACTTTCCCAATTATAACTTTGACTTCTTTAGACTACTACTCTTCCTCTATAACAACATATTCATGAAAACCATTTTGAGTCACAACACTCTGGTCTCAAATTTCCTTTGCATCCTAGCCAGATAGAGATTGATTTCAGGCTAGAAGCCAAACAATTATTGAAAAATGTAATATATAGTAAGGAATTAATAGGATGGTATAGTATCAAAGAGAAGTGCCAAACTCCACCTAATGTCATCAGAGAAGATGGCCCATGAGGCTGCTATTTAGGATGATAATATTAATATGTATGTCCTAAGCACTTTACATATCTAACCTAATTTTCTCAATAATTATTTAAGGTAGATTCTATTGTTATCCCTATTTTATAAGTGAAGAAACCAAAGCACAGTAAGATTAAGTGACTTGCCCACAATCACACAATTTGTAAATGGTGGAGCTGGAATTCAAACCTAGGAAGTCTGGCTCCTGAGTCCCTTCTGTTAATCATGGGTGCTAAGACAAAAGCTGGGGGTGGGGTGGGGGAGGTTGGCATTCTATCTAGACCAAGGGAACAGTAGATACAAAGTAATGAAAATGCAAGAGAATTGTTTCTTACAGGAAATGAGGAGCTATTGAAAGACTTTAAACAGGATAATAACATGATCAGAATTGTATTTTTGAATAATCCTTCTGGCAGTGATATGGAAGATGGTTTAGAATAGGTTGAAACTGAACATAGAAGCTGCTATTTGGAAATGCTAGGACTATCCTAAGGAGGAGACAATGAGGGCTTACCCAGAGCAGCAACATTAAGGACTGAAAAGAGGAACGGAGTTGAATGCTGCGAAACGAAACTAAAACTTTTGTATTTCAAATGTGTCAAAAGTATTCTAGAGGGAAATAAGATATTAGTGTTCCTCTGTTGGCCTCTGTCTTCCTGTTAATGAAATAATTCTGATTGACGTCTTCAAAGAGTCAAGGATATTGTCTAGATTAGGTAAACATTATACAAGTTTTCAGACAGGAGTAAATATATAAATATTATATTAAAAGCAAACACTTGGGGGCGGATGTGGCTCAAATGGTTGGGCATCCGTCTGCCATATGGAGGGACCTGGGTTCGATCCCTGGGACCTCACGGTAAAATAAAAAATATATATATATAGAAGGCACATGGGTTGCCAGGCTCCGTGTGCCAATGAGCCGCCAGGCCCCGGGAGCCATGCAGCAAGATGATGACCTAACAGGAGAGAGACACAGGGGAGAGACAAGACAAGATGCTCCAAAAGCTCCAAAAACCAGGAACCGAGGTGGCACAGGTGGCAAGACACCTCTCTCCTACATCGGAGGTCTCCAGGATTGAATCCTGGTGAAGACTGGAGGAGGAGGATGAGAAGAGATGGCAGGAAACAGACACAGAGACTTGCCCAGCAAATGGACACAAAACAGCAAATGGGGAAGGGGGGGTTTAAAATGGATAAAGTAAATAAATAAATCTTTAAAAAAAAAAAAAAAAGCAAACACTTAATATTTCCAAGTTGAATAAATAAACAGACATAAAGATTAAATCTTTTATTTTACAGAGTTTTAAAAGTAATGAAACATAAAGGAATATAAGTATTTTAAACAAGAGTTATCTTTATGATATCACTCATCAGTCCTATCTTTAAAGCTTTGTCTCGGGTAGTTATCCAAAAATAAGAACCAGCAAATTTAGTTTTAGGATGTTTTTTATATTTTGTATATTTAAGCTCTTTAGTTATTGGACTGATGTGTCATTAATTCATTCAGAGTTTTACTGCTTAGCAGTTAGAAAGATTTGGGTTTTTTTTCCAGTTGAGTGAATTGGTCCCATCAGCAATTTCTATGAATCCAGTTGCAGGCATAAATACAATCTTAATTAAGATAAAATACTCGCCATCAAATGGAATGAAGACAAGACCTTAAGTTACAGCTTTGTAAATAGCCAATTAACATTTATGGACATTAGCACATATTAGTGGAAAGCTCTGTTAAGGCAAAAGACTCAGATATAATCTATTTCCATCAACATGTTAAAGATCCTTCAAGTCTAGAATATACTTTATAGCGAATGACATGAAATAATTCTAAAGATGAATTGTTATATTACAGTATTTTTTGCTAGAAAAGTGCCATAAAAGTATAAATGGAAAATAAAATTTTGATCCTTTGAAATAAGGTGGAAAGATACAAAGACTTATTTTACATATCCATTTACATATGGATTAATACATTGTTACAGAAATTCTCCTGAAATGATGCCTATTTCCCATTAAATCAGTAGGCACTCCATATGAACAGATATTTTTGTTTAGAATTGTATTTTGTGATAAGTCCATTTTGATCACAGAAAGTTACTTAAACTTATACATATATTAGTAATTACATGTAGTAAATGAAAATGCCCTTATCTGAAGTAAATACATTGTATAATATCAAAATTTTCTTAGTCTTTCTGGAAAAACAAAATCATGCAAGAAAAATAGGATTAACTCAGTTATAACATTTACATTTGGAATCCTATTCAGTAGATATTCGGTCTTTGAAATATACAGTGATATTTCATTTTACATTTTGGTCATCAATTTCTTTGCATTTCTTTTGCTTTAACATTTTAATGTTATTCATAGTAACTTATCATAATGTTTACCTGAAAACGTTATATTTTATATATTTTTAAAAGAGTATCTTGCTCCTTTTTTATTTAAACTTTCTATACAGGCCTAATGTTTGAAAAATTAACTTGTTACCTGAAGCAACTAGGTTCCTTAATCATTTTCAAATAATAGGTAAAGATGCTTTGTGAATGTATTTTGAAAACTTGACTATTGTCTGACGACCAGACAGTAGAACTTAATATTTCTATGACCCACATGCAGTGCATCATCTTATTTTAAATTTGACTCTAGAGCACATTTTCAGGCAGGGCAGAATACTGCCCTTCTCTCTAAAATAATCTCTGATTTACAATAATGAATTTAAATACATTTTGATAAACTTTTTAATACTATATTTGCATTCCGAAATTAATTAAGAATTAGAAAAATCCTGATACTTTTGTTTATTTAAAAACCAACACCTATATTTATATCTTTTGATAGTAAAACAAGCAATACACCAGAGTTGAAATACATAAAATTTGAACTATTATCCTATATATTTCAATTTTATATGTTTTTAATAAATAAATTTATCTATTTGTCCTAGAAAACTTAGCTTTCTATCTATGAAGTGAATCACGTAATGATATTATATTATTGCTTATGATATAAAACTGTCCTTCAGAGTGGTATAGCCTATGAACAAATATTTCATCCCTCTCCCCACCCCCCACCCCCCAAAAAAGAAAGCTTATCAGTAGTCTGGCACAGTAGTGAGCCATCTTAAATTAGAAAATATTGTGCATACAGAGCTGAGGAAGATAATTTTTACGTTAATGCAGTTTTCTCCACAAACATCTAAAAAGTTATAAACTGTGAATGTATTACTTTTTGAGCCATGGTCTTTAAGAATACATTATTTTCTGAATGCTTTGAGGGGTGACATGCTATAAAATTTTAAAATATTTTAAGTGACAAATATTTTGTATTTCATGAACTTTTTTACTTATATATATTATTTCCCTTTGCCTGGGAATTAAAATGCTATAGGGGCTTTCTGACCTGAAGTAAATGTTGTAAATTGAGTAAATTCATCTCAGAATGTGGACTACGGTATTTAGAGACAAATAAGTACCCAAATCACCATTTGTACCTGAAGAAATTGATATACCTTCAGTTATGCTTAAATCACAGCAAAAAATATGGATTGTTTGTGTAAAATCTAGCCTGCTGAATAAATTATTATTTTTTAATTATAGCAAATAATACAAGTAATAGAAAACCTTTCAATTAATAGAATTACAAAACTAATATATAATTTTCAATATTCCCAGTTTCTTGCAAGTGTTCATTTGGATAATAGTATAACAGCAACAAATGACTCCTTAAAAATGTATTTTTTAAGCTTTATTTCAAATGCTGTGCTGTGTAGCATCAGAACCCACTCAGAGATACATTTTGAACCATGGAAAGAGAGTATGAAACAAGGCATATTTCAAAGTGCTGAAGGAAGTAATTACCCTCTTAGGTAATGAACACTTAGAGCAATGAATATAATGATTTATGGCTTAAAGTTCTTGGGTCTAATCATCATTTTGGCCTTTTTGAAGGAGGATTTGTAGCCACCAGGGTGAGCCTCACTCATACCAGGCCATGTGCCCCAGAAAATCCCATTACGGACACCTCTGTATTTCTGGTGATAATATTTGCCATTTAAGTTTGCAGAAAGACATGCATCAAACCACCAGCCTGAGCTGTAGTAAAGCCCACAGTTCCCAGAGGGATATCGATCATTGTCTCTATCTGGGGTGGTGAAAAACTTCAGGTCGTGGTTGTAATGTTTACTGAAACGTAAGGCATCTCCAGCTGTGCCGTTATAGTTGGCAACATGTAAACGGTATTTGAGAAACTCATTAGCTACATAAAACTGATCATACAAGGCATATAGTCTGACACCATTAAAGTCCTCAAGATCTATTCTCAGAATCATTTCCTTACTCTTGGTCAGAAGATGGATTTTATCGTTCCCCAGCCAAAACTCTCTTCTGAGGTTTCCAAAGCCTTCTTTGTAGTCTTGCCATGTTTTGTTGAAGTTGATGCTTCCATCAATACGTGCCTGCAGCACAGTCCAGCCTCCCCCCATAGTCTCCATGTCACAGTAAACGTCAAAGCTACTATTTTTGGGATCAGGTGTAACTCTGTAGATCTCACTGCTTCTTTTGCCTATTGCATGATAGTCGGAGCAATCTTTATATATTAGATGTTGAACTGAAAGGGGGAAGAAAGGAAGGCATTGGGTTTGTTAATAAAAACTATACATCTGAAGAATTCTTTATATGTACAAAAGCAGTTTAATATTTAAATCAGTCAGTGACAAAAGGGAAACCTTGCTCTGCTAAACTTACTTGAACCTGTTTAGCAAACACTTGTTAAGACCAAAGAAATAGTTGTCACAAGAACCTAAGAACTGTATCTGTGACCTGATGTTATAAAGTAGAACAAGGTTCTCTAACACTCTTGTTTGGTAAACATCATGACATTAAGAACAAACAACAATAAGAAGAATAGATAAAAGTCATAGCCACCATGTAGTGAGTGCTACCTATATGTTCTAGGCACTGTGCCAAAGTCTTGATAACATTTTCACACTTAATCTGCACATCAAACTTATGTAGGTATTATTGCCAATTTGCAGGTAAGACTATCTCGGCTCATAGAGGATCAGTGGCTTGCCTATGTTCACACAAGCAGTTCGTGGTAGATCTAGGACAAAAACACAGATCTGTCTGACTACAAAGCTTGTTCTTATAACAACGGCATTCCTTGGTCACGAAAGATAATTCCAATTCTAGAACTGCTTTCCTTGCATACAGAGGAAGTCCAGGCTTCCCTCTACCACTGTTAGAGGTTTTACAGGATATGTTCCAAATGATGCATTTGTAAATTCTAATGTATAGCATTGATTATAATTTGTATTTATTTTACTTGCTTGGCAATGTAATGAAGCTCAAGTAAAAAAGAAATCTTTTTTTTTCAATAATATAGCAATTCTTATTATGAATTTATTTTCCAGGAAAGTATTTAGCCAGTGTTTCACATGTTTGATTTCTAGAAACAAATGACAGGTGATTGTGTTCAGGATGATCAGTTAACAGGGTTCTATAGGAATCAGAAACAGATACTTACTTCCAGATAATTTTTATAAAAATGTATGCCAGACAAGATGAGTTTAATATAAGCTCCTTTCAGGCACAAAAATCTATTCAGGTGTATTTAGAACTCATATTATTCAGATTTTCCCAATTTTTTCTTTTAATAGAAAAGCAGATGGTAGAATCTTGTTTATATCATTAAAAGTTACCATTCAGCGATAAATCAAATGTGCAACCAGGTATGTCACCCCAGATGTGTACTCCCCTCCTAGCAATGTGCAGGACACATTATTCCCAATTTGCAGGTACATCTCTATAACATTCAGATTCAGGCTGCTAGAGGTACTGACAACAGTGGTCCTTGGAATCCCAACCCACCCTCACTGGCAGGTTCTCTGGGGATGGAGCATGTCTGTGGTACTTGTTCCACATAAATGTAATCTGTTCCTCAGGCACAGGACCTCTCAACCTCACACTCTAGTAAATGGAGATCCTAATGCATAGATGGCTTCTAAAGTATAACAAAACCATCAGCGGTGGGGCCAGGAACTCAGGTGGAAAGCTGGGGGGTTTCAGAGAACCAATCCTACTGTTAGCAGTTGATGGACAGAGATGGTGGTTAGGTTTGTGGTCTTTGGCATACATTTATTAAGGTTAATTCAAGTGATTTAGATGGTGTGGGTGGGTTCTATTTGTATATGCTTGAATTCTGATTCAAGGTAAAAGAGATAAAGAAATAAACAAGTATTCCACCCCTTAAAATGCTTTTGTGCCACCAGGTCTCAACGCAAAAAGTTTTGCACACTGATGAAGCCACATAGCTGCTTTCATTCCATCTGTAAGATCTTCCTTTTCCATTTGATATTTAGGATTATGAACTGCAGATTACTTGCTAAAATCTTTCAAAGATCTCTTGTCTGAGAAGTGGCAGTCAGCCAACCATAAGGTGATCCTCAAACTGACATTACAGACATTGCCTTAATCTCTATTGTTTTCTAACACTTAAGTGAAGAGAAAATGAGTTAAATGTACTAAAACATTAAGAAATACTACCACTGCTTCTGCCTGTGTGTAGGTCTGGCATCAACAAGTAGGGGTGTATCCTATACAGATCTTGAAAGTGAAAGTGATACGTAGTGGGTAGAGTAAAATCTAACTGATTTCTGTAGTTAGGTCATATTTCAATTCTGTGGTCACCTTTGCTGCAAAGGTATTTTTTTTTCTTACTACCTTGATGAATGAAAGGTTTATTTAATCCATCACTTATTTAGCGTATATGCTCAGTTTAAGGTTTATAGAAACTGAATTGCATTCTTGAACATACGTAACACACATGAATAAGTAATAAGAAAACATTATCATACATACCTGGGCGTGACTGTATTTGTTCTTGGCTGGGGCACTTCGATGAACATTTGCCATCCAAACTATTGACAACAAATGTTAGATTTGCCATTTTGTTGTCAACATAATTTTCTATATTGTTCATATTTACAAGATTCAGCTTCTCCAGGCGACCCTGAAGCCCGTTGATCTCCTCTTTGGCATTCTTTAGGTCAGAGGACAGCTTGTTAACCTCACTCTCTAATTCTCTCACCCTGTTGTTGCCAGCCTCTCCCGGGGCTCCTGTGCTGGGTACCAGTAGTCCATTTCTGTCCGGGTCTCTGTTATCATCAGCCTGTAGTTTACAGTCTTGACAAGATTTCTTCAGATTATTTACGATTTCCTTAAGATTCCAGACTTCTTTGAACACTTCCTCTATCTTGCTGAACTCCTTTGGGAGCTGCAGAGTCAGTGGGGGCAGGCTCACCTGGTAGGGGCAGTCCCCTTCCTCCTTGCATCTCCCCCTGCTTTCCAGTCTCATCGGGCAGGCGTCCTTCACTATTTCGTCTTGAATTTCTTCTGTTTCATTGTTTGCCACAACCAAAAAGCTATGAGCAGCCAGGACAGCTGAGCTCAGCCAGCACAAGTTAGCTAGCTTCATCTTTGCGGTGGCGCTCACCCCAGCAGGGAAGTGTGCAGGGCTGAAGCTGCTTTAATAGCGGCAGCTGCCTGAGTCAGGCTTTCTGTGTTCCCAGGATAGGGCGGAAGCGCTTGCATCACAAGTTTCAGAGGAAGAGGAGATGGTCCTCATCAAATGCAGTTTACCAAAAACTGTAAATTATTCTCAGTCAAAATAATATGTGTCAGAATTACTCTAGTTGGTTAAATGCACATAATCAGCAAACTTCACTTCTATGCTTTTACAGGAAAAGCCTTGCATTTAAAAAAGAATTTGTTATACTTGAAATAAAATATTCAGTTATTCTTAACTCCACTAGAGGAAATAGTTTTTAAAGTTAACAATGTGCTAGTTATCCAGACTCACTGAAGAGCAGAAATGTTGCTAAAATGGAAACGGTCCTTCCATCTTTTTAGAATGGGGCATTGAGGATCCTGTTGGACCTTCATATTGGATTTTCAGGTGAAACTTAATCACTTTTCAAGGTTTCTAAATCTAACCAAGTACACCTTTTCAACCTGCAGTGGACTTTTCTTTCATTTATTTGAAAAGGGGAAGAAAACTTTTAGAGAAGCAAGTGCTGCTTTTTATTCCTCTGACCATAACATTGTGGAGTAGAAATGTCTAAATAACTAAAACATATTTAGAAGATGCATTGTCCTTCATCAAAACCAGCAGACCCCTTCTTAGACCTTCATTATTTTTTCATTTCAATCTTCCAGAGATGCCCAAATATGAATCTTTGGACTATTACTGTCTCTGTTTTGATTTTCCTCCTATTCAGAGCTGTCTTTGCCTTCCTTTCCCACCGGCAGCGCTGACAGGCCTCGAAAGTGGGGCTCCTCAAATCCTGAATCCTATCTCTGCACCTCTTGGTATATCACTACCTTGTCCAAAATGTGTTCAACTCACAATAGTGGTTTTTTAATTTTTCTCCTCAGAGGCTGAGGGCAGGAAGGGGAACAGCTTCATTTAGAGGGGGGAACAAAACCTTTTAATTTGTTTTACATATTGTTGTTCCTTGTAAGCTTTCTAAAAAGGATTTTAATGCTTTCAAAATAATGTCAAAATGGCTGACAGAGATAAAAATCCAAATTCTTTATTGTATTACACATGACACTCATAATCTAGCTCACATATTTTTCTATTATCTAGTTTCCTAAGACTTTTCTATTCAACTGTTTCATTCCAGCCAGCTGATCCCATTCATGGTTTCTAAATATATCAGGCTTACTTTGTACTTCCACAACTGTGTTTGCACCATTCCTCCTACACATGATCTGCTTATCTAATTCTGCCTAAAGACCAAGCCTCACCTCTTGCCTGACGCCTTCTTGACATGTCTTCATACATACTCTCACCCCTACACGCATGCCATACTGAGATGTATTGTGCATCTATATAATGAAAGAGAGACATAAAGGGAGAGACTTCTTCAGTTAGTAAGTCCATCAGGAGCAAAAGCCATATAGCTATTGGTGAATATTCAGAAGACTGGGTTCCACCCGTGGATCTGCCTCTTCATGGATGTATGGATCATTAATTTCACTGAGCCTCAGTTTCTGTAACTGTAAAGGAAGAATTTAGCTATTCTTCCCTCATTACAGGGATGATGGGTATCAAAACTTGGAGGGCTTGTAGAACAAATGTATACCATTATTGCAAGTGGTAAAAATGTAGAGAAGCATAAGAAAAATACAATTAATGTAACCTATGGACTATAGTCAATAGCAATACTGTAATATTCTTGCATCAATGCCAAAGATATACTGTGTTAATAATAGGGGGTATGGAAAAAATATACCAGATGTACACTATAGACCTTAGTTAATGATAATATTCTGATGATATTATCTCATAATTTGTAACAAATGTTCCACAACAATGTAATATATCAGTGGAGCGGTGTTGTATGGGAATTCCACACATGTGCATAATTATTTTGTAAGTTTAAAACTTCTCTGATAAAAATATATTTTTTAAAAATCAAAAAAAAGAAAATAAATGCGTTGTATAAATGTAACATTCTTTCCAAACAAATTTGTCAAACAGGTTCTACACACCTTAAGCCCCACTTTTCTCCATCTCCTTCCAGCTTTTTGAAAATTGTGTTGTTTTTTCTCTATTCATTCCATTAAATGTATCCAAACCATGTTTAGACAAAATGTTTAGTTTCTGGCTGAAAATATGCATTTAATAGTCTCCTAATTTCAGTTCTCTCTCCTCACCCACTTTCAAGCAGTGACTTTCCCCTGTTTTGATGGAAGAAGTAAATGAATGATTAGGTATTTTTATTAAGACAGAATGAGGATAATGTAAATGAAAAAAACTATTTTATAAAGTAGAAATTTATCGGAATGATGTTTAGTTTCCAGTACACTATTAAATGCCCTTGACTAACTAATATATAAAATCATATTTAGCCAGCCAGGTACTCATAAGGATCTTTTGTATGCACAGCACTATGCTAGAGCATATAGAAAATGCATGACACAGCTTCATTCATTCATTCATTCACTCACCATACATTAACTGAGCACCCTCTGCATACAAAGCATTATTCTAGGTACTTTGGCTACACTAGTGAATAAATCAGACAAAGATCCCTTTTTCCTTCTTAGGAAGAGGCATCGAAGACCCTATATTTTCTCATGTTGGCCTTTCAGGTGAATTCTTAAGCATTTTAAAATTTATAAATTTAGAAAGTCTAGCTTTCTGACTCTTGCAATGGAATTGGCTCACCTGTTTGAATAAGGGATTTTCTTACCAAGCTCTGTTGCTGATTCTTGGGCCTTGCATGCTCTACTTCATCAAGGACCAATGGTGTAATTCCACCTAAAGAGCTTGGATGTGCTTTGGAAACTGGCTCCTCTCACTTCATGAACCATAGGAAAACCCCCCAAACAAAGGCAAGGAACAGCTATGTTATTCAGTTTTCACTGGCACTTATAGATGATCCTCTTGTTCTCAATTTTTAAAATTGTTGGTCACTTACCACAAGACAGACACTGAGTGACTACTAGAGTAAAAAAGACTCAGCCTGCTAATATATGTACAACCCTTTCACAAGTAATATCTCACTACTTCCTCCCATCTCTACAATCGTTACCTGCACTTGCAGAAGAGCAAAGAAAGGGCTCAGAGCAGTGAATCGCCTGCCTCTGGTTTAACAGTTTTTAAGAGATAGAGCTAGGATTTGAACTTGGAACTCTTGTTCATGAACTCTGTAGTTCATGTTTTTTTCTCCTATACCACACTGCCATGTTGGCAGGGCATGAAGTGGGAATAAAACTGGAAAGGTTTATTGGAGCCATATTGTGGAGAGCCTCAGGCTTAGACCAATGCTTAAATCAATGGGGAGCCACTAAAGGTTTTTGAGCAAGGAAATAATATAACCAGTTAAGTACTTTAGAGAAATGAATCTATCAATTATATAATAAATGCACTGAAAAGGGAAAAATTAGAGGCAAGGAGAGAAGTTTTGGAGGCTATTTAATAGTCCAAAGTATGTTTTCTGGAGCACGAGTGGTTGATGTTGATGACTGTTACATGAAAATACAGCTCCAGGTCAAGTGGCTTTGAAAAATATCAGTGTATGCTAATGTTTATTATGGCTGGTCAAGAGGAAGATAATGTATGCTATGTTTTTCAAATATGGTTGACAGTGACAGTTGACAGTTTATCCCTAGAACCATGTTTAGCAATGACTCTTCCGACAGAAATCAGTAGGAAATGGTGTTCCAGGTGAGAGGTATTAGTGTGGTGGCAGGCACGGCCTATGAGGTGAACCAGTTGGTGACAGGGGGTTATTAAAAGGGATGCAGACATTATTGCCAAAGAAGCCATGGGATCTGGTGAATGATGAGAAATGAAAGGGAAGGATAGTTGAGGGAGAATTTTAAAATATGTCTCTGATTGAACTTGATTAGTGTCATGGTAGTGACAGTAGAGAGGGAGCAGGAGGTTGGGAAAAATGTAGAAATATTATTCCTATTTTGAATACATTGAATTTCACGTATTGGCAAGCCACCAAGTATAGATATCTAGCACGTAGTCAGACATCTAGTATGAAAATCAAGACAAGATAGATTTGAATGTCAATTTGAAACCACAGAAATCAAAAGGATAGTGGATGAAACTCACGTTATACTACCATCAGTTAACACCACTGAATTGTATACTTGAATGTGGTTAAAATGGGAAATTTTAAGTTGTATATATGTTACCAGAATAAAAAAAAATTTTTTTAAACCCATGGAACTATACAACACCCTGATGTAAACTATGGACTATAGTTAATAGCATATGTATAAAATATTGTTTCATCAATTGTAACAGTTACCACATTGATGCAAAATAATAATAAGGGAAACTGTGGGGTCTTGGTGGCAAGGGTGGGAGGTGGGAACTCTGTACTCTCTGCATGATTTTTCTGTATACCTACAACTGTCTAATAAAATAAATAATGTTTTTAAAATGATGATCAGAGAACTAGAACAAGAACCAGGAGAGAACAGTGTCATGAAGACCAGCTGAGAGGGTTTCAAGAAAGAGAAGGTCATCAGAGAATCCAAAAACTGAAGCTCAGACTTCTTTGTCCTCAACTCCTATGGAATTCCCACCATCTGACCTTGACCTTCTTCCTAACCCCTCTTTTTGGAAAGCCTTTCTGGATTCTCTCATGACCATCTTGCCCTGACTTCTGGTGTCATTAACTACTAATTCCTCCTTCTGGCATCAGAATCAGTTGCCCTCAGCCCAGTCCTGACACAGTGTACTAATTTATGGATTTGTTTTTCAGACCTAAACAAACTATTTAACACCAACACATGGCGGGATTTTAAGGTAACAGATTTGTTTTTATAAGCCACATATGAAAATTAGTTTCCTCAGTCTGTGGTCACAACATATTGAGACTTCTTTTTCCTCTTATACAAAGTATATTCAAGATTTGCATTTGCTGTACTGGATTAGATTCCTAAAATAAATTTTCATTTCCCCTAATACAGTTTTGTTTTTATTTTTCTTTAGAAAATACTTTGTTTCACTTTGTACCAAAGGAAGTAAGTAAATTCGATGACAATCATTACTAAAAGTATTGAGATCCTTTCATTGATATCATGTTTTTTAATTCAACATATTTGTAATTTCTTGTTTATTACACTCATAAGGCTTTGATTTTTCTTTAGGGAGTGTGTGCTTTGCTGATTGAAAAAAAATAAAATATTCACTTTTTAAATCACTTCATTTAAAATGTCAACAGTAAATAATGTTTATTTTAATATTCTTCGGAGGTCTTAGTCCTCATTCTCTATAAATTTTGATAAGCTACCAAGTAGTGCTATCTAGCAAGCAATCAGACATACAGATGTACATTTTTAAACAAAAGCCTGTATTTGGCAACTATATTAGTCAGCCAAAGGGGTGCTGATGCAAAATACCAGAAATTGGTTGACTTTTATAAAGGGTGTTTATCTGGGGTAGAAGCTTACAGTTACCAGGCCATAAAGCATAAGTTACTTCCCTCACCAAAGTCTCTTGCCATGTGTTGGAGCAAGATGGCTGCTGACGTCTGCCAAGAGTTCAAACTTCCTGGATTCCTCTCTTCCCAGGGCTCGTTTCTCTGTGGGCTCAGCTGCTCTGCTCCTCTGTGTGTTTACTTCCCTGGTTCCAGCTCCAAACTCCGACTCTCTTCTCTGCCGTGTAGTTTTCTCAACATCCTATTGACGTGGTCCAAGCAAAGCCCTAATCATAATTTAATCATGCCTAGGTACAGACCAGTTTACAAACATAATCCAATATATATTTTTGGAATTCATAAACAATGCCAAACTGCTGCAGCAACACAGAGAAAGATGAAGAATTTTGTGATTTTGGTGGAAGACAGAATAATAAATAGCTGATAGGTTCTTTGGTATATCTTAAAAGTACCTCATTCTAGCACAGATGAAGTGACTGACTAGAAATCCCTCCATAATGGATCTACCATGAAATGTACATTATGTGAAACTCTAAAGCTTCTGGGATAACAGAAGGCATGGGGCAGAAATATCCAATGGTTCACTATTCATGAGACCACAGAACATAGTGTCATCTGACATACTAATGGCTTAGGTCTTCAGTGGAGATATCCAGAGCTTCTCAGGTTAGACTCTGATGGAACTGGAAGAGTCTATAGAAGTCTTGGAATGTCCATCAATCAGTATCAGTTAACAAAATCTTTCCATCCAAGCCAGGGATTTCGGAGGATCCAAGAGATCCATGAGTCATGGCATCTATGACTCTGTCATCTTTCCAAATTCCCAGAGACTTAGAAAACTTTATATAATCAATGTTGAGGAAACAAAGTGTATTTATTTTTATTTTTTGTATTGGAGGTTCAGTTCAAGGTTCCTTTTATATTCCTGGGGAAAAAAAAGAAGAATAAAATTATAGTAAAGAAATCATTAAAATCAAATTGTGGCTTTCTATATCTACTCATCCTAGCAGGTTGGCAGCTATATTGTTATAAAATCTTTGGCTTTATATTCTTGGAAAGGTCTATACATTTATTCTAAGCTGAGATGGTTACTTTGGCTTTTACCTGTTTTATAACTTGCATTCCTTGAGTTTTGTTTATTTTGTTTGTATTTGAAATTAAGTATATATGTGAATTTATATAATATATAACATTTTATATGTAATAATATCTAGCATAAAATATTATATATATTATATATTAAGCAATATATATAAATAAAATTTAATAATAAAATTTAGGGTAGGAATTTATTTTAATATTTCAGTCTTTTCATAAGAATAGTGTGTATATTAAACAATTACATTATCATGGAAAAATGAAAATATTAGACTAAGTCCATGCTAACTGAAAAATATGCTGAATGCATATCTTTTAAATGCCTGTCCTTGCACTCTTTGAAGCCTATTTTTTAAAGATTAAGTTTCTTTTATAAAATATGTATGTCAATGTGTGAACCCTCAATAAATGATAATTTGAAGGTGATTTCTGCTGTGCTGCTAACTTGAGAAAATTTATGAAATGGAGTAAATATTGTAGTCTTAATAGTCAACATTGAAACACGCTGATAGCTCCAAGTTCTTCTAAGAAACTATTTAAAAACATAATTTAGAGTATAGAATTCTGAAATACAGTATTAACTTATTTAGTTTATTTCTTGTTCTACTTTTAGTTTGATGTTATCTACAATTTGAGTCATTTTCTCTTATTTACAGCAAAAGCTTTTCAGTATAGAAGAAACCACTTCATGATCATTATCAATAGGTGTAAAGTTGCTAGACCTTTATTTTGCTTATTTTAAACTATCCACCATTATTTGTCACAGCTGCCTCTGCTTGTGTATTTAACACAAAATTATTTTGCTCATGTTTACATGTATGAATAAAGTAGAATGTGTTTTGATAGTCGATATAGAAGTCGAGCTGTAACAATTGTTATTACACAAAAATATGGCAAAATAGACACATGGTCACATGTAAGTATAGATTTAAAATTTCCTTTTGTTACTGTGATCATCTCAAAAATAGCATGGCCTGAGAGGATGAAAAGAGCTCTGAGATGGGAGCCATTGACCCATGTCCTTAGTGAGGAATCTTCCACTAACTCTTGCCACCTAACAAGGCTTTCTGAGTTTTCTCATCCACAAAATGAAAAGATCAAATGAGAGAACTCGAAAGTTCTTTTCAGGAATAACATTTTAGGATTCCAAATGCTATTAATTGGAAGCCACATAATTGAAAGCAGATCATCAAAATGTGAACACAAACACAGACTAATTAAATAATTAATTCCAATAGGAAATTACAGAGATCTATGCTATTCATCCATTCAACTAAAATTTAGCATCTATTGAACCAGGCTTTGTACTAGCCCTGGAGATAACAAGGGTGATAAAACAGACACATCCCTGACTTCGTAGAGCTTTTAGGTGCAGAACAACATATTTCAAGCACACCAAGCCCTTCCTGAACCTCCGAATTCCCTCCTGCTATGCTATGGCATCGACCTCTCCTTTTGCTAACCCTGAAATGGCCACTTTTAGACTATTTTTTCCAAGTTAGGCCACAAAAGTGGCACCATGTCCATAAGTAACCATTTCTCAATGAATAGATGCTTCCCGTTTCACTCCTTTGTTCTTTTTCTTTGCCTCTTAACCTACCTCCCTGACTACCCCCACTCCAAAATCTCCTATTTAGAAAGGAGAAAAAGGAAGTGTTTAAAATATATGGTATTTAAAAAGAAACCCTTATCCCATACAGATGGAATGTTTAGATACCCTAGACCTGAGGTTTATTTAATGAGTGTAAGGTTTATTGATTCAATAAATTAAGGATTCTTTAGAATGCACACAATAAAGATAGAGCTGCAGCATTGGAATTAAGAAAACACAGGAGGCAAATATATCAAAACCTTTTGGTTTTTACATTTATTTCCCTATTTTTTGTCCTTTTTATGTTTTGGTTCTGCAATGGGAAGCAGTGGAGTTGAGGAGAGAGAAGAAGAAATTGCTTTTTAGCAAATAAAAATCCTATGTATTTGAAAAGTTTACTTTTCTCCTTTCCTAGGCAAGCGCCAGAAGAGGAGTCTGACCTGGAGACTCCAGGCCAAGTTTAAGCTGCTCTTCCTCACTGCTCCACAAATAGCTGACATCTGATGGTTATTATGTGGTCCATCTTATGTAATTGTTCCCTCCAATTCCCACCCAAACTTAGAAGACAGAAATAGGGTATTGCCGAATGACGTGGAGAATAAGAGATGATGGTAATGGGGCAAAGATGACAGAAAAATGAGAGGAGGGAGAGGGGAGAAAGGGAAAGAAATTGAGTCATGGTAGGAGCTATACCATAAGTTTTGGTTTACTGAAGATTGTAAGTCCATATTTAAAGCTAATTTTATAGGACTTTTTTTCTGGAATGCATAGGAAGAGAACAAATTTAGAGGACATGATTGGATTCAGAGTATTAGGCATCGAAGATAAATGCCCCCTTCACCATTTTGAGAGTGGTCAGTCTTGTTAATAGCTGCTTTCAAATGTATTATTATAATGCCCATCAGCACAGCTAAATACAAGCGGGTTAACTTTACAAGTGGTGTCAAATTTTAGCCAACATACACAATTACCAGTTGTTTAAAAAGATTTTGCTGTGTGAATATTTGCTTTCATAACAATTTAAGTCGTTGATTTTTTTCATATTTTAAAACAGTTTAACTATAGCAAATAGCAAAACAATGTTGTCAGGTAGAAGTTGAATATACTATTTATATATTCCAGCAATTGATATAAAATATTTAGAATAAATAGCTTTTAGAGTTTATTAAAGCAACATTAACATTTATACAGCCATTTAATGTGTATCATTTTTCACAATGCAGTAAAACCTCAGAAGTGACATTCCATGTAGGCAAGGCCAGCCCCTTCATTTTACAGATGAAGAAACAAAGCTAAGAAAAATCTAACTGACCTGTTCCAGGCTGCTCAGGTCTTTCAATTTTAAGACTATCTACTCTAAATTGATCTCTATAGTGCCCTTACTTTGTAGCTATGCCATAGAAAAAGTGCTACAAAAATATATTTGCTAACATTAAAACTTTCCTGATGCAATGCTTGAGATTTTATAAAGTTATACAGTTTCTTCAAGTCTTTCGAAATAATTGGGAGTTCCCAAATATGCTATTCATATGCCTTGTGGTACACGAACATGACTCAGACAATTGCTCCAATATATGTGAATCTATTTCTTTATGGATTTTATTTTCATTTGTGTGTCTATGTTCATACTTTTATGTGTTGTCTGGTTTAGAGTATAAATTTTTAGAATAATTTTTTAAAAACATCTTTTGCTCTGCCCTCCCAGAGGTGAATTCTGGAAGGAATGTGGCACTTTTTTAAAAAATTCTGATTATAATTGAAATACTTGCTCATTGTAAAAAATATTAGAAAATACAGAAATGCATATAACAACTATAATCCTACTACTTTTAACATTTTGGATATTTCCAGCCATTTTTCTGAATATGTGTATTTTATAAAAGTTAGAATATCTTCTAAATAAGTTTGTTTGTTTGTTTGTTTGTTTGTTTGTTTGTTTTGAGGTACCGGGACCAGGGATTGAACCCAGGACCTCATATGTGGGAAGCCAGCACTCAGTCACTGAGCCACCTTGTCTCCCCTGAGTTGTTTTTTTTCATTTGTTTGCTTGTTGTTGTTTTTTTGTTTTTAGTATTCACCAGGAGGCGAACCTGGGATTTCCCATGTGGGAAGCAGGCACTCAACTGCTTGAGCCACATACGCTCCCCCTAAATAGTTTTTAATCTTTTTGAATTGTAATGCATAAAGAGTATGAGCATTAAAGTATACAAAATATAAATGTACAGTTCAAAGCAAGTACCCAGGTAACTACTACCCCAGGTCAAGAAATAAAACATTGCCAACTCATAGACACCCCTCTTATATCCCTCACCCACCCTAAAGTAACTCCTATCCTGACCTTTATGATCATCCTTTTCCTGTTGTTCTTTATAGTTTTACCACCTAAGCCCGAATCCCTAAACACCATACTTTTGTTTGGCCTTTTTTTTTTTTTTTTAGGGGGTACTGGGAATTGAACCCAGGACCTCGTATATGCGAAGCACTTGCTCAACTACTGAGCTACATCTGCTCTGCTGGCCTGTTTTTAAACTTGATGTAAAAAGAACCAAACAGGATGTATTCTTTTATGTCTAGATTCTTTTACCCTAGTTATGTTTGTGAGAGCCATCCACATTACTGCCTGTATTTATCTTTTGTATGTTTATACCACAATTTCTTTATCCATTATATTGTCAGTGGACATTTGAGTTATTCATCTATTACAAATAATGCTATTTCAGCATTCTTGTATCTGTCTCCTGGTGTACTTGTGCATGCTCCTCTCTGGGGCATTTACCAAGGTATGGAATTGCTTGGTCAGAGGGTTTGCTTTTCTTCTACTTTAAGAGTAGAAGAGGAAAAAGTCTTCTCCATTGTATATCCAATATTCCACAATTGCTCCACACAATGACATTTTTAAATGTCACTTATATATTGTTTTATCACCCATGTTTTACATGTCAAAATTCTTCTACATAATCATTTTTAGCAGGTGCAGAGTATCTCTGTGAAAAGTGGCATCATAATTTATTTCATTTTTAGGGGATGTTTTAGTTTCCTTGTTGCTAAAGCAAATTCCATGCAATGGGTTGGCTTAAACAATGGGAATTTATTAGCTTACTGTACAGAGGCTTTGAGAAGTCCAGATCAAGCCATCATCAAGGCAATGCTTTCTTTCCGAAGACTGGCCTTCTGAGGCTGGCTACCAGCAATCCTTAGTCCTTGGCTGCTCTGTCTCATCACAGTGCACATGGCAGCCTCTCCTGGGCTCTCCCTTCTGTTCCAGGTTCCATAGACTTTCAGCTTCTGGTGTGCCCTCTTTCTCTTGCATTCTCTCTCTGTGACCTTACCTATAAGGCATTCAGTGATAGGCTTGAGAGCCATCCTGGGTTACACTTTAACTTAAGTAACCTCATCAAATGTTCTATTTATAAAGGTTCACATTCACAGGAATGGATTAAATTTAAGAACATGTTTTTCTGGGTTTCAGAGCTCCAAACCACCATAGGGAACAATTAGGTTATTTTCATTAGCATCATTAATGCTACAGTGTATATTATTTCATAAACACATATATATGTATATATATACATGCATGAGTTACACATATACATACACATAGAAACATTCATATACATGCAATACATACACACACACACATACATGTATCTTTGGGCACTTGTAGTTTATTTTCTTAAGATATAATCCCAGAAATGAAATTGCTGAACTCAAAGCATATTTTATTTTTTAAGGCATTTGAAACAAATTGCCACATCGCCTGTCTCTTAAAAAAAAGAAAACTATAAAAATTTCCACTCTCACCAAAAGTTTGTGTGTTCATTTTCTCACATCCTCCTTAAAACTGGATATTATCCTTCTTGTAAAATTTCTCCAATGTTACAAGCCCCAAATGATAACTAATTGCTTTAATTTTAATTTCTTGGCATATTAGTGATGTTAGGTAATTTTTCTTATAATTATTAGTGATTTTGGTTTATTTTTATAACATATGTTCATGACCTCTTTTTACTCTTCTGTTATGATGTTTTTCCTTTTTTTTTTTTTAATTGTGGGTAAAAATCAAAATTTTCACAATACATACCAATATTTGTAAAATGATATATAAATATATATGCATATATGTGCATTTCCTTACATAAATGTTATTTTTTAAATATATATATTTTAAAAGGTGCTTAGATTACCTAAATATTACACAGAAATTACAGAGATTCCCATGTTCCCCACCTTCCACACCTCCCACATCATCCCACACAAACATCCTTCATCAGTGTGGCACATCTCCCGCAGTGGATATACACATCCTGGGGCCTTGCCACCAAGGATAGACCACAGTTCACATCGTAAACAACACTCTCTCCCACACAATTCTGCATAGTATATGCTGATGTAAAATGGCCTACATCCATCGCCGCAACGCCACTCAGAACAACCCCCAAGTCCCAAAAAAGCCCCTGTATTTCAACTGCCCTTCCTCTCCCTGCCCTGAAAGCATCTAGTGGCCACCAGCTCCACCTCACTGTTATAATTTCTTCCATTGCTAGAATCACCATATGTCTACAACAGAACGCCATTAAGTCCACTCTGGTCCATTGCTCTTCCCACAATCCTGAGGGGACTGGGATGGTGATGTCCACTCCACCTCCGAGTGAGAGAGGGCTTATATCCCATGGATACAGTGGATGGGATTATCCTGCCTGCAGCTGCAGGCCCTCTCCATTCCCTGGGATGGCCGTTGCCCATTGTCGTCTCCTCGCCAGGTGACTTGGATGAGTCCAGTGAGCTGTAGGGTAGGAGTTGCAACTCCACCGAGATTCCACGCACACCTGGCACATAGGTAGGCCAGAGGCTCCAGTCTCTGGAAGTACACCTAAAAACTACAGCATCACATATAGTTTTGAATAGAAGGGACTGATAGACCATGTGCAGGGAGGAGTTATTTGAGTCCAACTCTGTCACTCTCAGGAGCACAGATTCCAAAGTAGAGCCCACGAATAAGGCATCAATCTCTGGGGCTATCCCCCCCCTTATATAGGACCTGGGTGTCTCCAGAGCCCTCAGGAGCCCCTCTGTGTGGGGTGATATCCACTTTGGTGTTCTATGAGATCCTACTGAGATATGCGTAAGCGTTACCTCTGGATGACCTCCCAACTCTCTTTGAAGTCTCTTAGCCACATGAACTCATTTCTCTTTACCTTTTCCCCCTTTTATTCAAGGTTTTTTTCCAATCGTGTTGCCAGTTGGCACTTGGTATTAATCCCTTGTTGCCAGGGAGGCTCATCCCCGGGAGTCATGTCCCACGCTGGGGGGAAGGTAATGCATTCATATGCTGAGTTTGGCTTAGAGAGAGGCCACATTTGAGCAGCAAGGAGGCTCTCAGGTGGCAACCCTTAGGCACCCCATAACAGTAGGCTAAGTTTCAATTACAAGAGCAAAGACCCATAAGTCTAGTCATCAATAACAAGAACCCATCAGTGGGCCATCCTCTTTTGCCAGACATTGCCCCTGCACTCAGGGGACTGTTGCTGCTCCCTTGGATAATGTGGCAGAGCTCTCCAGGCTGGGAATTCAGATTCCCTCATTTATTGAGTGATTGTCTACCCACCGTGACCATGCCCCATCCCTTGATCATTTGAACAATTTTATATATCTTTCATGTATATTCAGGTGAACTTACTCCCATGAATCCCCTTCCTTTTCTTTTTGATTTAGAGTCATCTTATTAACTCTCTATATTTTTGTATATTTTGCATGTTTATTTGCATATTTTTTCTAGTTTGACATTTGGTTTTTTAATTGTGGTATTATCTATGGAAGACTTTGGATGTTGAATTTTGATATCTATTCATCTTTCCTTTATGATTCCTGCCAGATAATATAAACAGATAAGTATTCACATATATTTCCTTTTATTGTTTTTATGGTTTTACTTTTTATATTTGAATTTTAAATACTTGAAATTTTATTTTAGAATAAGGTGTGAAATATGAATCTAACTTAATTTTTTCCCCAAATGGTTAGTTAATTCTTACAGTACAATGTGCTGATAAACTCCATCTTTTCCTGCAACAATTTGAAATGCCACATTTTATCATGTATTGAACTATACATAAATCAGGTATATTTCTGAGCTTTCTTTTGGTTGCACTGATATGGATCTCTATTCTGGTGCTACTGTCTTGTTTAAATATCATCAATTTATAATAAATCTTTTTTCTGAAAAGGAAATTTTATACTTATCACTTCTCTTTTTCAAATTCTCAATAATTTATTCTTCCAACTGTACTATACTCATCTTTATGCTAAGAAAAAAATCCCAGTATTTAATTTGGGGATAAAATTTTTTTTTTTCATCCTGGGACTTTATTCAAATATTCTTTTATGTTTACCTATACACTTCTGTAGGTTTATTCTTCCTCTATATTTATATATCTGTCTTTATTCAAAGTATTGCTTTTGGAATTTAGGAATGTGTTTGGTTAAAATGGTTATCATTATATTCATACCATTTTAAGATACCTTTGTCCTCTCTTTTAATAAAAATTTTGACTATTGTTTCTAGGTTCCAATACTATATGTGATATTGAAATTAACTGATACCTCTTCTTGTCCCTCCCCTGCCTCTCATCATCAATTTGACTTAGTATCCTTCCATGGATATTGTCTATTCCTATATGGCCTTTTATCATGCTAACCTGGACTATCTAAAATTCGTTAAATGTGTTCCACACTGTCTCCATGCCATCAGCAAGATTGTGCTACTCACTAAGCTTTCCTAATTTGCTGTAAAATGAGTAACAGAATAGGATTGTCGTCACATCCCTACAAAGCCTTTGACCAGTTTTGTGATCTTGCTCAAGTTTCTCAACCTTCTTGAGTTTGGTTCCTTTTATATTTTTTAATAAATCGTGGATTATAATACTTATTTTATAAGGTTGTTTTGAGGATTAAATGAGATAATCTGTGTAAAGCACCTGACAAAATACATGGTACATAGCAATTTCTCAGTAAACAAATAAATGTTAAGCATTACTTTCAACAAAATATGAGAATTATTCAATTGTCTTTTTCATGTATAAATATTTATTGAATAAATTTATTTTATGAGTTATTCATTCACTTAATAAATATTTACTGAATGACTACTATTTTCTAAGCAGTTGCATGTACTCTTTCATTCACTCATTCAGCAAGTATTGTTGAGTTCCACGTGGGCTACACCTTGAGTATAAAATAGTGAAAAAGTGGGCATGGTCTTTACCATAATGAAACTTCCAGTCTTCCCATCTAACTAGAGGTCAGACAAACTATGCAATTTCTGAATATGCTCTTTTGTTCCTATAACTCCCCTCTTAGAATCCTGAATTTGCTAGTGTTTGACTTGTCTGGAAATAATTTTCTCATTTGACTACATTACTATATGTTCACTTCCTATTTGGCTCAAATTTCCACTAAAATAATTGCTGAGTAAATTGCTCAGAGTTTATCTTCACTTCCCTTGCAAATTACAATTTGCTTTTCTGTCAGAACTCATAAAGTACAGAGCCAAAGCGATCATAAGCTGCAAGGAAAGTGTTTGTAGATAAGAGAAAGTTCTTTATTTTAACTGAACGTTTCCTGTTTTTCAGCCCCCACAAAATTTAGCTGACTCACACATTTCCTCACCATGTCTTTATAATCTAGCCAAGTTGACACATGAAACTAACCATCCCAAGTGGTATATGTTTTATTGAATTGAAAATACATATCAATATCCAAAGTAGCAAAATATGCTTTAAATATTTCAATTAGTCAACAGAATATCAAATTCATGTTTATGTAATTTTTTCCTAAAATTACTAGAAGCTAAAATGGAAAAAAGTAAGAAAATCTCAGGAATATTACAGCTTAAAATTAAGCTAATGTTCCAGATGATGCAGTAATGTTAAGCATTACTTTCAACGTATCTCTGTACGTACATACAGCTCATGTACGTACAGAGATAAGCGAGGTAGACAGACACAGAGTTAAAGACTAAGATATTCCAAAGAGTTTATGCAAGAGGTTTATAAATAGAGCCATTCTTGGAATTAAGTGGTATTTTCTACCTTGAAATATATATAGTAGGAAATAAACATAAAGAAGGATCCCAATCTCAAATGTGTACAGGATCCATACAAGTAACAAATGAGTGAATCATAAAATGTGCATAAAATGATGCTTTTTATGTTTGCCAGAAATCACATTAAAATATTTTGTAATATTAAACTTAGTGAACTATAAACATCTGTGTTTGGTGAAATATTTCTTAGAAACTATTTTTTAATATTTTTTCATTCCTTTCTAGTTTACTTTGCTTGGGTATCAATGTTGGTATCAAGTTTAAAAAGTTAAAATTATATTTTTTCTGCTTTTCTAAAAGCTAAGACAAGCTAAAGAACTGTGTCCCTCAATATGATAAAAACCAGATTTCTTGGAAAACTGTGTTAATTTCTGAATATCCTTCCCTTTTCTGAGGAAATTCCCTGGTAATCTGTTTTGTAATTGCCATGGGTAATAGCTATCCCATATTAACGATTCAATTGCAGTATTTCAATAAACTTACAAGGTGACTAACTGGTTCATATTAGGACATAAACTAAATTATTCCATGGATCTAACTTTTGTTTTAAATGTATCACTCTACAATACCCATTTAGTTATTGAAAAATTCTATTATCTTACCCTCTAAGGAGTTTTTGTTAGGTTTCAAATACCAGGTATTGGATTTTCTACTTTATTCAGTGATTTGAATTTCTTTGATACTTAAATTTGGCCCACTAATATACTCAATTTATTTATTTTACGTAAATATGAACTGAGATATGCATCCTTGGATGTAGATCATGTTGAGTTGAAGACTTCTCTTGAGTGTCAAGCTGCCAGGAGAAATTTTTGACAAGTTTTCTACTCAAAGGTGCTCAATATTCCATTCCAACTTGTATAGGGAATGTGTATTCCCCATACATGTCAACCAATCCATAATCCTTAAATCTCCCACAATTAATACCAAATTTATGTCTTCTTTCCTTTGCACACATGCATCCACATCCTTCAGGCTTCTGATGTTGCTTCTATGGCCAACTTCTTCAATATTCTTTTGGTGATGTACTTGATGATCATTTTGGCCCAATTCACAAGTGTATGTGGTGAGGAAAAGCCATATTGAGATTTCCTTCTCTGATATGCTCAGCCCTTCATGCCACACCCCCACCCTGCTACATACTGTTAGATTCTTCAGAATGGGTTGAGCACATGCTGTTTGCCGTGTACTGTGTAAGGTTCTTGGGAATAGAGTAATGTCATCCTCCATCCTTCAGAGCGTTCTCCATCTGGTGGAAGAGACAGCCATGAGCATGATTTAAACAAAACAAAGTAAAGGTCTACTTGAGAAATGTATTAGATTTAGTGGCCTCGTTCTTTATTCATTCATTAAAAATTAATATTTTTAAGTGCCTGAATATTTTGTCAGGTAGTGTTCTGAGTATCAGGATGCATCAAGGGAACAAAAGTGTCAAAGATATTCTGCTATTGTAGAATACATTTGTAGGATACATAGAAAGAAAGGCTTACTTCCACATTATAAGTTTTGATTTCTATTTTCAAGGTAAATAATTTTAGTGCACAAAATTAAACAGCAATAAACACTAGCAATAAACAATTCAAAAACGAAATTAGGAAAAAAGTTCCATTTGCAATAGAATCAAAAAGGTAAAATACTTAGGAAGAAATCTGACAAAAATTAAACAACTTGTCAAAATATGCTGCCAGGATTTAGAGCTGCCCTTACCAGTGAATTAGCAAGAGTAGAACTTGCTAATTCCCCATGCTCTGCTCCCAAGCTTCCATTTTATGGAATCAATGGAAGTTTAAGTTGCAACCTTGGGCTTTTGTTCTTTCTTAAAGAACATCTCTGTGATTAGTGGTGAAAGGCCACATTGTCCATCACAGCTCTGCCTGCTAGATGGGGAAGTGGAGGGCACACATTGCTGGTATTGGTGGATCCACAGGATTCCCCCACACTAAATAAATTCAGTGTTAACTATGAACACTGCAAAAAACACTGTGAGCAGAAGCATCTTCAAAACATGAAGAGTGGCACCAGAGGACCCAAATTTTTTTTCAGTGGGCAGCTGCTATGTCCCTTCCCTGAAGTCTCGCAACCTAGACCTGGGGTACACAAGTTGACCGACAGCTTAGAGGGAGGTGCTGCCCTTCCCTGTGAGCCTGGAGGACAAGTCTGAAAGAAGGCCCACAGCTGCTCAGTAACAGAGAAAGCAGTTTGGTCCAGGGTCCCAGGCCACTTTGCTGCTCTCTGTGCTCACCTGCATTTACAATGACAGCTCCTTAGCACGGGCTCAGGACCGTGGTTTTGATCTGTGAGCAATGAAGTGAGACAAACAATTTACCAGCTGTGGACATCTCCATCATACATTTGTAATGCTGGGTGAGAGTGGCCCAGGTCTCTAAGAGTCCTGGCTCCATTTCAGGTTTTCACTGCCTGGACCTCCTCAAAGCCTTTAAAGGTGCACTGCAGGTGGGAGCTCTGCGTGTGAAGGACTCAAAGTTGACTGGGCAGAGATTCATTCTGCACCCTGCCCCTCAACTCCTCTGTTTCCTGTTTTGTGACTTTAACCATTCCACTGGTTTTAACCTGGCTCTGTTTCCTGACTGCTATTATATTCTGACCCTCATGTGAATGCCCTTCATGACCACGACCCATTTAGGTTCTTTGCCCTTAACCATTGGTTCATCCTTTGATGTTCTTAAGGAGGCATCTGGGTTTCAGTGTAGCTCATTTTCTTCCACACAGGCTCACAGACACTCCTAACCTGCTATTATGTCTCCCCAGAATGCCTGGAGGTTGGGGGGAAATAATTTGAAACAAGGGTTGAATAATTGTTAAGGTCCAAAGCAATTACAGTTTCATGGGGACAAATGTGAATGTTTTGAAGGGAATGACCCTCATTGGTATGTTGTCTTTAGATTTGCTTTTTATTTATATGGCCTTACATGTTATCTTAAAATGATTGTAATGTAACTTTGAAGTCTTCTATAGCTAAGCACTTCCATTACATATCTACAGTATCCATTGCATTTGACACCTTAGCTCTTAGGAGACCCTGTTTGCCTCTTTTGTCCTCCCCCTCACATTCCTGTGGTGAGCCACCAAAGGAGGATCAAAACATCTGTAAGAGAGCAGTTGCAAATTTCTCTGCTCATCCTGTGAGGCTTGCCAACCTCACAGAAGGGAGAAGAAAAGCTGTGGGCAAGGTAGCCAGTTTTGTGTGGCACGTTCTCTGCTCTTCCAAACCTATTCTTGATCAAGTTACCTTGCTCTAGTCCTCCTTTGACATCTGCCTTCTGTGACAGTAAAGTTGGAATGGAATTGAGTGAACAAACAAGAGTTCTTCCAAGTACATCATTGGTTTTAAGATAAGCTTAAATCTACAGCTGTTTAAAGAGCATTAATTGAGCACCTACAAGATGTTACACTAGGCCTCAAAGATGAATACAATAGGGTTCCTATTATAAAGAAGTGCAAATGGGGAAGACATGTTTAAACATAACCTGATAGCAATGTAAAATGTGTGCAATAATCACACAATATCTGTAAGTATAGAAGCAGTACAGCAAAAGAAGTAAATAATTTTGTCTGGAGTTTTCACTTGAAGGATTCACAGGTGGTGACCCCTGATGTGTTTTTTTTTAAAGAATGAAAGTTCTCCAAGTGGACAAGGGAGAGAAGAAATTGTACATGGGGGGGGGAGGGGAAGAACATGCAAAGACATGGTTTGGGAACTGTATTAATTTATTATTGTTGCTATAAAAATTACCACAACATTAGCAATTTACACAGCAAATTTATTATCTTACAGTTATGTAGGTCAGAAGTCTTATTAACATGGGTCCAAAAATAAAAGTGCATTCTTTTCTGGAGGCTCTAGTAGAATATCCAGTTCCTTGCCTTTTCCATCTTTTGAGGTCATCCATGTTCCTTGGTTCATGGCCCCCTTCCTCTGTATTCAAAGCCGGCAACAGTGGGTCGAGTCCTTCTCACACTTCTAATCTCTCCTTCTTCTGTCTCATCTCTCCAACCCATTGGAAAATGGTCTCTGTTTTTTCAGGAATCATATGTTTAATTTGGGCTCACCTGTATAATTCAGAATAATCTCCCTATCTCAAGGCCTGTACCCTTAATCACATCTGCAAAGTCCCTTTAGCCATATAAAGTAACATATCCACAGGTTCCAGAGTTAGGACATGGACATCTTTGGGAAGCTATTATTCTACCCACTATAGGAACTATAGTTGGTATTAAAGAATTGAAATGGTTGCAGGATGGTTGGAGAGGGAGGCAGATGCCAGATAATGAAAACTGTTGAACCCCACACAAAGGAACCTACACTTAATCCTGAAGATGTTGGGATCCTTTGAATGGTTAAAAGCAAGGTGAATTGGGAAGCGGCTGTGGCTCAATCAGTAGGGCTCCCGTTTACCATATGGGAGGCCCCGGGTTCGGTTCCCGGGGCCTCCAGGTGAAGGCAAGCCCGCCCGCACGGCGTGGTTAGCTGACCCAGCGAGCACAAGCAGCAAGGAGGGCGGGGATAAATGAATAAATAAATAAAATCTTTAAAAAAAAAAAAAAAAAAAAAAAGCAAGGTGAAAATTTCATTTTGGATAGAACATTCTGCCAGTAGCATGGAGGACAAACTCAAGGCAAGGAGAGAATTTCAGGAATGATGAGCTATAGCTGGTCAATATAAGACCACAGAAATGTCTCTTAGATTTAATAATTAAGAGGTCACTGTGACTCCACTTCTAGCCAAGATGGAGTAAAGGGGACCAGATTTACCCTCCTACCTTAAACAACTTAAAACCTGGTCAAACTATATGAGACAAAGGTTTTCAGACCTTGGGCAACAGGCAGCGCAGGACAGAGATACCTGGGAGTAAGAAAACAAATTAGGTGAAAACTATAATTGCCCCAGATTCTGCCTAGAGAGAGTTTCTAGGCCATAGCAGAGGGAGGAGAGCCCAAACAGTGCAAGGTAGCCTTGATGATTTGAGGAGACAGAGTTTGGAGTTCAGGGAGGTCAAGTTGATTAAAAAATATAGGAGGGAAACGGATGTGGCTCAAGCGATTGGGCACCCATCTACCATATAGGAGGTCCAGGGTTCAATTCCGGGGCCTCCTGGTGAAAGGCAAGCTGGCCCACACAGCAAGTTGGTATGCACAGGGTGCTGGCCCATGCAGAATGCCGGCCCGTGCAGGAGTGCTGGCCTGTGCAGAGAGCTGGCACAGCAAGATGACACAACAAAAAGAGACACAGAGGAGAGACAATATGAGACGCAGCAGACCAGGGAGGTGGTCTGAAATGACAAAAGAGATTGAGTGCCTATCTCCCGTTCCAGAAGGTCCCAGGATCAGTTCCCGGTGCTGCCTAAAGAGAAGAAAAGCAGACACAGAACACACAGAGAGCAGACAGTGAGCACAAAACAATGAGGAGGGTGGGAATAAATAAATAAATCTTTAAAAAAATAAAAATAAAATATATAGGAGAGGAGGGGAGAGAGCTTCACAGAGAAAGAGTTCCAAAGATCTGCAGAGGGTTCCCCTGGAATCTAGTTAAGTATTGATCAATGCATATATGTGAGGTTGCTACTGAGGCTAGGGAAATAACTACCAAAAAGAAGGGAGTGGAGCAGTGCTTGGAACTCTGACAGGGCTGGGAATAGTCTGTGTTCCTGTCAGCCATTTTAGAAAGACCACCTAATACATGGGGCATTGAGTAAAAGAGTATTGCCTCAATAGAGGGGCCAAATTAGTCCCTGACTTAAAACTATTCTGGACCTGCCTAAGAAAGCCTTTAAGCTAGCCTCAAAAGTATAAAACTATTTCTAAGTAACTTACCTGTGGCTCACAAAGCCCCCAAATATTTAAAGAATATAAAACTACCCATCACTCAACAATGTAAAATTATGAATGTGTGGCATCTAATAAAAAATTACCAGGCATGCAAAGAAGCTGGAAAATATGACCTATAGTGAGAAGAAAAATCAATCAATAGAGCAGACATAGGAATAGAATTTGTAGACAATGACATTAGAACATATAAATATTGTGTATGTTCAGAAAGATAGAGGAAACCATAAGAATAATAAGGAGAGAAATGGACTTTATTAAAAGACCCAAATAAAACTTCTAAAGATGAAAAATACAATATCTAAGATAAAAAATTCACTGGATGGGATTAACAGCATATTTGACACTACATAAGAGATTAGCCAATTTGAAGACATTATAATAAAAACTATCCAAAATGAAACAAAGAAAAACTGGAAATAAAAATGAACAGTGTCAGTGAGCTTTGGTACAACATCAAGTGGCCTAACATATGGGTAATTAGAATCACAGAAGAAGAGGAGAGAAGGGAGAACAGAAAATATATTTGAAGAAATACAATATCTAATTTTTTCCAAATTTGATGAAAGCTATAAACCCAGAGACCTAAAATTTGAACAAACCTCAAACAGAAGAAAACTACAAGGCACATTGTAATCAAATTACTGACACACAGTGATTAAGAGAATAATCTCAGAATCAGCCAGAGGAAAAAGGAAGTTATTGATGAGTTTTCTAATTTGATCGTGTACTAGTAGTCTGGTTACTATGGATTGGTGAGTGACTGGAAGGTAATGGAATGGAGATAATAAATAGAAATGTCTCTTTTGAGATAAACTGAAATGAAAAAGGAAGGAGAGAGAGAAAGTGGTAATTAGAAGGAGCTACGGTACAAGGTAGATTTAGTTTTGCTTTGTTTTGTTTTTTATAAGGGGAAATACTAGTAAATTTATAGGTTTAGGATAATGATAATAGTAATAGTAAAGTAACTTACACTGATTAAGCTCTTACTATCTACTAGATTTATACACATACCTTACATATATTGGTTCATTTAGTCCTCACTGCAGCCTTATGAAATAGGAACTTCACAACTGAAGAGACTGAGGCACAGAATGGTAAATATTACTCCAAGTTGCAAGGTTAAAAAGTAGCATAGCTGGGATTCTAACAAAGTCCACTTGTGATGCTCTTGACTACTATATTATGCTGAGCCAGTAAGAAGGATGAGTTGATATGATAAAAGAAAGAAGGGATAATTGATAATTTAATCTCTGAAAGAGGTAGGGGAGTGTATATTTGAGCATCAGTGGGTGGGTTGGCCTTAAACAGGAAGAAAGGAAGACTTCATTTTTGAGATTTAAGGAAAGAAGTTAAGAGTGGATGTGGCTGTAGATAAATATATTGGTTGATGTGAGAAAGAGCTTAGGTTGTTCATAGCAGACAGCCTAATATTTTTTGGTCATTGGTAGGTGCTTGACAAAGCTAAAGTTTGATGTAACAACTCAGGGGGAAAAGTCAAACAAAAGGACTAATGAGAACAACCAGCAAGATGGCAGCAGAGTAAGGAGCTATTCTGTGGCTGGAATTGGAAGTCCCACTTCCCAAAAATGGGGGAGGAAGAGAGACAATTAGGCACCAATTTCAGCTACTGATTAGTAAATTTGGTGGGCTAAAGTATAATCCTAAGAAAAGTTAAAGTTTGAATCTGTCCAAATCAGAAAGAGGCCAGTAGCCACCATTTTAATTCTGCCCCTGGCACTAGGGGAACTGGGGCGGACTGAAAATCATAGTTGTGGTAGGGACCAGCTTCTTTCCATCCAGATCAGATTGCAGCTCTAGCATAAGCCCCAGCCCCACCTCCGGCAAGAAGGAAGCTGGGGGCGACCTGCACCAGCCTCTCCGGGAAGATACAGGCCATGCCACAGAGGCCAGTGATCATCCTACTCTAGTGGCACAAGCCACCCCAGGAGCTATCCTGTGGCTGGAGTAGGAAGCTCCATTTCCCAAAAACAGGGAAGGAAGAGACAGTTGACTACCAATTTCAGCTACTGATTAGTAACTTCAGCTGGCTTAAGTATAACCTTAAGAACAACTAAAGTTTGAACCTGTCCAAATCAGAAAGAGGTTGATAGCCGCCATTTTGATTCTGCCCCCAGCATGAGGGGAAGCCAGGCTGACTGAAAATCACAGTGATGGCAGGGACCTGCTTCTTTCACTCAGATTGGCCTACAGCCCTAGCCTAGGCTTCAGCCCCTCCTCTAGTAGGAAGGAAGCTGGTGGGACCTGCAAAAGTGACTGAAAGGGTCAAAAGAGTGGTGAAAATAAAAAATGACAGATAAAACCTAAATATTCAGGATTAAACTTAACCAATCATGTAAAGCACTTGTATTCAGAAAACTATAAATCATTTTTAAAAGAAATCCAAAAATAACCTAAATAATTGAAAGAACATTCTATGCTCACGAATTGGAAGACTAAATATCATTAAAATGTCAATTCTACTCAAATCGATATACAGATACAATGCAATCCCGATAAAAATTCCACTAGCATTTTTTAAATAATTGGAAAGCACAATTATCAAATTTATTTGGAAGGGTACAGGCAGAACAGTCCATTCAACAAATGGTGCTGGGAGGACTGGATATTCATAGCCAAAAGAAGGAAAGAGGACCCCTATCTCTTACCTATACAAAAATTAACTCAAAATGGAACAAAAACCTAAATATAAAAGCAAGAACCATAAAGTTTCTGGAAGAAAATGTAGGAAAATATCTTCAAGACCTAGTGGTAGGTGCTGGATTCTTAAGGAGATAAGAGGAGGACTGAGATGGACTACTGATATTTAATGTATGTAAAATTTTTTATTAGCTTTACTGTAAAAGTTTAGAAATGTATAGAGTGGATGGTAACACATTAAAGTGAGTAACAGCTGTTTTATAAATGGGAATATGGCTGGAAAGGGTAGCCTAGGGATGTAAATGTCAACTGAAAGAGAGCTAGAGAATAATCTAGGGACTGAATAACACAGTGAACCCAGAGGTGGATGAGAATTGTGGTTGATGATACCGATGCAAGAGTGTCCTTTGTGAGCTAGAGCAGATGTACATCACTATGGGTGGGAATGTGGAGAAGCATGGGAAAAATACAACTTGTGTGACCTATAGAGTGTGGTTATCAGTAAATAATGTCATATTCATGCATCAGTGCCAAAGATGTACTGTGTTGATAATGGGGGAGTATGGAAAAAAAGTGTGCCAAATGTATGCTATGGACCTGGTAATAATCTGATGATATTATCTCATAATCTGTAACAAATGTTCCACCACAGTGTGGTGTGTCAATAGAGGGGTGTTGTATGGGAATTCTGAACATGTGCATGATTGTTTTGTAAGTTTACAACTTCTGTCATAAAAATATATTTTAAAAATAATAATAGGATAGGTTGGGGGGAAAATAAACCAAATGTAAGATACAAACTATGGTTAGTAGTAAGATTTTGATGATATTCTTTCATAATTTGTAACAAATGTCTCACAACAGTGCAAGGTGTTGGTGGTGGGTTGATGTATGTGACCCCTGTAAGATGTTATGCATGTTTATTTTGTAAGTTCACAACTTTTGCTATACACTTATTGTTTATGTATATTCACAGATAAATGATATAATAATAATAATATGGTGGATTGGGGGAAAGATACAACAAATATAAGATACTTTGGTTAGTAGTAATATTTTGAGGATGTTCTTTAATCATTAGTTAGAAATGTTTCACAACAATGCAAAGTATTGGTGGCAGGGTGAGGTATGAGAGCCCTGTATGATGTTATTGTATGTTTGTTCTGTAAGTTTGCAACTATTATTAAACACTTATTGTTTATGTATGTTCATGTATGAGTGATATACTTCCATAAATGAGAAAAAAAGGAAAAAAAAAACAAAAAAAAAAAGGACTGAGAAATATTGCTAAGAGCCCAACTGAATTTGGAAAGCACTTCAAATAGCAATATTATTTCCAGCAGCGAAAGGGAGGGAATGAGAAGGAGATAAGAATGGTAAGGATTTATGCTTTCAAGTTTGTACTACCTCCCCAAACATGCCAACCATATCCTGGGATGAGGTCAAACAAGCAGGTAATGTCAAAGAGGCAACAAGAATTGGGCAGGCTAGTCACCAGGGCCACCTTGAACAGACCCAGGTTGCCTTGCATATACCCACACAGACACCTCATTGTTTCCTCATGTTGACCCCTTTCCAGAGAAATTCACTTGGTAAAAGTTCTTACTAAGCTTTTACGTTCCTTGGAATGTTCCAAAATTTCAATTTTTGAAATTTTTTCCATGTTATTATATGTCATCCATGAATCATGAACTGTTAAACTTTTGCTCTAGAGTAAATGTTTCCTTCCAATCTCAATTACCAACAAGGCAATTCAGAAACACAAGTATCTATTGTGAAATCATATTTGGGAACTTATGACATTATAGCTAACCTTTTGTTGTGTATACCCTTTGACAATTTAGGATTGGGCTTTATGCTATATTTCTTAGATGGTGCATTTTTAAAACATGACAAATTTGGATTCTGAACCCGTTTGTATCATGCAACCATTTTCTCCATGTCTGTTACTATTTATGAGTAACACATTTTCATCTATTAGAACTGTCTGAAGTTTCTAACCATAAATAGTCCTGATTAAAGAGACAGCCTACTATTTCACAGATAAATCATTTTTTGATGACTATTAGCATCCAGATTTTGATGTTTTTGTTTTTAAAGAGGCTAAAGTATTTTCTTATTTATTCTTTTCTTCTTATAAGAGAGACTTCTTTTTTAAAAATATGTAGTGCTCATTTTTAATTTTTTTTTAATTTTTAAGGAAGATTTAGATTACATAAATGTTACATCAAAAATATAGGGGATTCCCATATACCCCACCTTCTCCCCTCCTCCACTTTTCCACATTAACAACATCTTTCATTAGTGTGGTATAGTTGTTACAGTTGAACACATACTGAAGCATTCCTACTAACCATGGTCTATAGTTTACATTATAGTTTACACTTTGCACTGCACAATTTTATAGGTTTTGACAAAATGTATAATGGCCTGTATCCATCTTTGCAATGTCATGCAGAACAATTTCAATGTCCCAAAAATGCCCCATGTTGCACCTATTCTTCCTTCTCCCTCCCCTCAGAACCTCTGGTGACCACTGCCTTTGTATCAAAGTTACAAGTTTTTTCATTACTAGAATAATAATAAGTCTACTTTAGACGATAGTTTCCTTTACCCCTTATGTTTGTTCATTCCTCAATCTTGAGGATTTGGGGATGGTGATACCCACTCTGCTTCCAGTTGAGAGAGGACTTAGATCCCATGGGGCAGATGGATAGAATTGTCTTGCTTGCAGTTGTAGATACTCTGTTTTTTTTAGGATGGGCACTGTCCATCATCACCATTTTGTTAGTTGTCCTGGGTGAATCCAATGAACTGGAGAGTAGTTGTTGGCTGCAACTCTGCTGAGATTCAGGGCTCAACCAGCATATGAGCAGCCAGAAATTTAAGAGAGACTCTTCTTTTTAATAGAGGAAGCTCTCTTTCCAAGCCAGCCAAAATAAAAGAAAGCTTATCAGACTCTTTTGCTGAACATTTATGGTTTAACCTTTTTCTATTTATGTAGAAATTACAAAGACACATCAGATGTTTTGTTTTATCAGCTTTCTTCACAGGTTCTTAGGCACAAAAGGCCTAATGGTATGATAGGGGCCACTAACAGAGAGGAAAATCTCTCTAGCATTCCTGCTTTTCTATAGTTGTAAAACTTGCCATGGTGCATACTGGGCCCACATGTCAATACACTTTATAGCATGATGGTTGAAAATGGTACTCAATTCAGGGAAAATACAACTGAACATTCACTAAGCTAGAGAGAGTCTCTGGCTGTATCTGCCACTGTGCTCTACTCCACTGCTGAAACTTCTGCTATGATTCCCTATTGTTTATAGCATTGGTTTTCAAATATATTTTAATAGCCTTTTAATATTAAAAACAGTATATATGCATTGGATAAAATTAGAAAATACAAACAAGTAAAAATTTTAAAACCATCATATCTTACCATCCCTAGAACAACACTTTAACATCTTAGTTCTTATCTTCTGGATCTCTATATATTCACATATTCACATACTCATATGTAAAATGATATCATATTCTATACACAGTTCCTGCTTTATGGCACAAGATGTCACTTCACCTTGTTTCCTCCCTGCCGTAGACATGGAATCACCTATTTCTTTGAGACTTACTGGTTTCTCTTAATAGGGAACGATTTTAGAGAACACGAACGAAGTGATAGGTGTGCTCTTTTTGTTGATGTAGACCATTTTTCCAGACCACTTTAGTGGAAAAATCTAGGAAAAAACTTTTTTAGGTCATGAATTTAGATTGATATTTATAATTCAAATTTTACATTACAGATTTTCACTTAATTTCCTTGATTTTATAATTGTACACCTTTTCTCTTACATTAAAATCTTGATACTTAATATATTATTTGCATTTTAAATTTTAACAGCTTTATTGAGATATAATTTGCATACCATAGAATTTACCCATCTTAAGCAGACAATTCAATGATTTTAGTATATATACAGAGTTGTGCATCCATAACCACAATTTCACTTGAGAACATTGCCATCATGGCAAAAAGAAATCTCATGCCCATTGACAGTCATTCCTTGCCCCAGCCCCCATCCCCATGTAATTGCTCATCTACTTTCAGTTTCTATAGATATGCCCATTCTGGACATTTCATATAAATGGAATCACAAGATATATGGTATTTTCTGTCTGGCTTCTTTCACTTAGCATAGTCTTTTTGAGGTTCATCACGTGGTAGCGTGTATCCATATGTCATTCTTTTTTTTTTAAAGATTTTATTTATTTATTCATTTATCCCCCCCTTGCTGCTTGTGCTCGCTGGGTCAGCCAACCACACCGCGCGGGCGGGCCTGCCTTCACCAGGAGGCCCCGGGAACCGAACCCGGGGCCTCCCATATGGTAAACGGGAGCCCTACTGATTGAGCCACAGCCGCTTCCCCCATATGTCATTCTTTTTTATTGCCTAATAGTATTCCATTTTATGGCAATACCACATTTCCTTTACCCATTCATCACTTGATGGACATATGGGGTTGCTTCCCCTTTTTGATTATTTTAATAATATTGCTATGAAAATTCATGTACACATCTTTGTGTGGATTTATGTTTTTATTACTCTTGGGTAGGACAACTAAGAGTAAAATTGCTGGGTCGTTTGGTAACAGTACGTTTAATATTATGAGAAACTGCAAAAGTTTCCAAAATGGATGCACTATCTTATATTTCTACCAGCAATATTTGAGAATTATAATATTTCTCCACATCCTCACCAACACTTGCTCTTGCTTGTCTTTTTTTTATTATAGCCATTCTGGTAGATGTGAAATTGTATCTCAGTTTTGATTTGCATTTCCCTTATTACTAAAAATGTTGAGCATCTTTCTGTGTACTTAGGGGACATCTTCTTTGACAAAAAGTCTATTCAAATCGTTTGCTCATTTTTAATTGGGTAGTTTGTCTTCTTATTATTGGCTTGTAAGAATTCTTTATAGATTCTAGACACAAATCCTTTATCAGATACATGATTTGCAAACATTTTCTTCCAGTCTCCACATTGTCTGTTCACTTAGTGGTGTCATTTGAAGTATAAAAATTATAAATTTTGGTGAAGTCTAATTTCTCAAGTTTTTTTCTTTATTGCTTGTGCTTTTAGTGTTGTATCTAAGAAATTATTGCTTAACCTAAGGCCAGGAATATTTACTCATCCTTCTAAAATTGTATACTTTTCGTTTTCAAGTTTAGATAGATGATCCATTTTGAGTTAATTTGTATGTGTAGTGTGAGGTAGGGGTACTTTCTGCATGTGGATTTCCAATTGTTATGGCACCATTTATTGAAAAGACGACTCTTTCTTTATTGAATTGTCTTGACATTATTGTTGAAAATCAGTTGCCTAAAAATGAAAGTTTTCTTCTGGACACTCAATTCTATTCCATTGATCTATATATCTATCCTTATGCCAATACCACACGGCCTTGATTACTGTAGTTTTGTAGCATGTTTTGGAATTGCTACAAAATTGGAATTGGTTACAAAATTGAAAAAGTGTAAGGCCTCTGATTTTGTTTTCCTTTTTCTTCATTGTTTTGGCTATTCTGGGTCCTTTGCCTTTCAAGACAAATTTTTGGATCATATTCTCAATTTTTCAAAAAAGTTGGTTGGGATTTTATAGAGGTTAATTTGAATCTGAGCCTCAATTTGAGGAGTCTGGCTTTGTCTGGCTTTGTTATCAGGGTAATACTGGGGGAAGCGGCTGTGGCTCAATCAGTAGGGCTCCCGTTTACCATATGGGAGGCCCCAGGTTCGGTTCCCGGGGCCTCCTGGTGCAGGCAAGCCCGCCCGCACGGCGTGGTTAGCTGACCCAGCGAGCACAAGCAGCAAGGGGGGGGATGGATGAATAAATAAATAAAATCTTAAAAAAAAAAAAAAAAAGGGTAATACTGGGCTTACAGAATGAGTTAGGGAGTGTTCCTTTCTCTTCTATTTTCTGAACCAGTTTCTGAGGGATTGGTATTAAATACTTAAAATTTAATGCTTGTTACAATTCACCAGTGAAGCCATCTGTGTTGCTTTGTGGTAAGATTTTAAATTACTAATTCAGTCTCTATACTTGTTATAAATCTATTAGATATCCAATTTCTTCTGGGATTCTATTATATAAACTTATGTCTTTCTAGGGATTTTTCCATTTTATTTAAGCTATCTAATTTTTGGGATATGGTTGTTCATAGCAATCCCTTATAATCCTTTTAATTTCTGTAAGGTGGGTAGTGATGTACCCTCTTTCATTCCTGATTTTTATGTCTTTTTTTTTTCTTGGTCTGTGTAGAGCCAAATGTTTCTTTATTTTGTTAATCTTTTCATAGAAGCAACTTTGATTTCATTAATTTTCCCTATGGTTCTATTTTCTATTTCATTTATTTCCCCTCTAATCTTTTTTCCCTTTTATTTCTTACTTTGGATTTAGTTTGTTCTTCTTTTTCCAATTTCTTAAGATGGAAATTTAGATAATTGATTTGGGATCTTTCTTCTTTCTTAAAGTAGGGGTTTACAGTTATAAATTTCTTTCTAGGCACTTCTTTAACTGCATCCCATAAATTTTAGTATAATGTATCTTCATTTTCATTCACCTCAAAATATTTTCTCATTTCTTTTGCAATTTATTATTTGACCCTATGGTCATTTGGAGCTATATGTACTCCAGAAAATAATTGTTCTTAAACTTGATTCATTCCTGTGTATGTGAACCCCTTGTAAGTAGTACCTTTTGATGAAGTTACTTCTGTTAGGGTGTGGCCTAACCCAAGCAGGATGGGTCTTAGTCCTATTACTGGAGTACTTTATAAGCAGAATGAAATTTAGACAGATAGAGAAAAAGGCACAAGAAGCAAGGGATGAAGGTCAGCAAAACTTGGAAAAGAAGGGAGAGACCGGGAAAGGCTGCCATGTTCATTGCCATGTGACAGAGGAGCCCAGGATCAAAGATCACTGGCAGCCAGACCCACAATGCCAGTCTTCTGGAAGAAAGATTTTGCCTTGATGATCCTTGATTTGGACTTTTTCCAAGCTTCAAAAGCATTAGCTTATAAATTCCCATTTTTTAAGCCAACCAGTTGCATGGTATTTGCTTGAGCAGCCAAGCAAACTAAAACAGACCCATTGGTTATTTAAGAGTGTGTTGTTTAATTTCTATATATTTGTGAGTTTCTCGGATGCCCCTTTGTTGTTGTTTTCTAACTTAATGCCATTGTGGAGAATACACTTTGTATAATTTCCATTCTTTTAAATTTATCAAGCCTTGCTGTATAGCCTAACATAACAGTCTGTGTTAATTTCCTAAGGCTGTCACAACAAACTACCCCAAACTGGGTGACTGAAAATAACAGAAATTTATTCTCTCACACTTTAGAAGGCCAGACCTCCAAAATCAAGGTACAGGCAGGGACGGTTCCTTCTGGAGTCTCTAAGGGAGAATATTTTCCATCCCTCTCTCCTAGCTTCTGGTAGTTACTAGCAATGTTTGGTGTTCCTTGGATTATAACTGCATCACTCCAATCTCTGCCTCCATTGTCACATGGCCTTGCCTATGTCTCACATGGCTTTCTGTGTCTCCTCTGCATCTCTGTCTCTATGTCTAATCTTATAAATCACCAGTCATTGGATTTAGGGTCCACTCTAATCCAGTATGACCTCATCTTAACTTGATTACATCTGTGTAGATCCTATAAGGTCACATTTACAAGTCCTAGGGGCTAGGATATGAATGTATCTTTTAGGGGAACCCAATTCAACCCACTACAGAATGTCCTCTGGTTCTTTTGTTCTTTCTACATGCAAAATACATTCACCTAATCCCAACACCCCCTTTTAACCCATCCTAGCCTCAACTCTAAGTCTAAAATCTCACCTAAATATAATAAGATCAAAAAGTCCTAAATCTCATCATCTAAACCACCATCTGAATCAGGTATAGATGAAACCCTGGTCCATCCTGGAGCAAAATTGCTCTCCATCTGGAATCTGTGAAACTAGAAAACAAGTATCTACTTCCAAAATGCAATGGTAAGACAGACATTCCAAAAGGGGGAAAATGGAAGGAATACAGGGGACACTTGTCCAAAGCAAGTTTGCAATCCAACAGGGAAATTTTATAAGGTTTCAAGGTCAGAGAAGAATCCTGTGTGGCTCCAAACTCTAGAGGGCCCTGCCGTCTAGGCCTGGTGGTGGCTATCCCACCTTCTCAGCCAGGGGGTAAAATCCTGCCCTCTCAACTCACAGCCCCTGCATTTGTGGCCCTGCTCTCTGAGTCATTCTTCCTTCATTTCATCCCATCTCTGTCCCTTTCAGTCCAGGCTGGCAGTGTTTCTACTAGTATAAAATTCTCAAAACCTTTGTCGGTGTCATGTGCAATTGATGGGAGTCCACAACATCAAACAAGAAGATCTTCCACAGATATTCCTGAATAACCCCATCTACAAGGTTTTATAAGATATCTATATATCTATTTTATCTCCTTCTAAATACATAAAGAGTTTAGTGACTAATAGTGATCATGTGTTCTCTTTGCTAGTTACATGCAATGGGAAAAATTCCTGGAACCAGAATGGCAGAATTAAAGGCCAAGTATACCTTGCTGCATGATACTGTGATAAGGTATGCTATTTACCAATCTGGGGATATATTTTATCATATTTATATTTCTTACTTATGATGGAACCTGTGTTAGTTTGGATCCTCCCTCCCAAAAGCAGACCTTGAGACAGGGATTTGAGTTCAAGTAGTTTGAGAAGTGATACCAGAAAGCACAGTGAGAGAGTCGGAAGTAAGATAAGGAAGAGAGGAATCCAACTGTGTTGATCTATGGCTTAACATTATGGGCAACTGAAGCTCAGTCTCACTCAGGACTCTCTGAGTGATTATGTAGAACATATCTCAGAATTATCCCACTGAAGGACGAGTAAACCAATCCATCACTCATTGATTAAGGATTGTTCTTAGGGATATCAGCTCTTGGTGCTTCTGGCTTGCCCTTTGAGCAGGCCAAGAAAGCTCCTGTGGACAGAGAAATTGCTCAGGCAGAGAGATACAGGTGATGTTGGTGTGTATGGTAACTTTCCTCTGAAACTGCAAGTGACCTCCAGAGTGGACTGAGGTGATTTGGGTGGGGCACTGACAGTACCTGCTACAGGATATTCCTGTAGGACTTTCTCTTCCCCACCTTTCTTCACCACTGAGAGGTTTAGATTCTACAACAACCCAGTATACAACTGCTGATACTTCTGTCTTTATTTCTCACCTCTTCCTCCTACCCCTGGCTCCTCATCTAGGCCAAGTCCCAGTCAGAATCAGATCTGAGGAACAGCTTCTACTGAATAATTCAACAATGCTTCTTGAGCTCCTGCTATGAGCCAGTGGTAATCAAGGAGAAAGGAGAATGAAGAAAGAATGAGAAATCCTGTTCTTCTAAGCCTCATTCTTCCTTCTCCCTCACTTATTGCTTATATTTTTGCATAGTGTCTACATCAAAAGCCAAGGAGAAACAGCAATGGATTAAATACTCTATCCTGCCATTCTCTCACCATCTTTTCCCCAAAGTCCCCAACCTTGCCTCTACTTCTTATCTTGCCCAAAGTCAATTGGGTAATTTGAGGTTGCAAGCAAGGAGTAGATGACTGGGGGGAGAGCAGAGCTGCATCCCTATGCAACTTTCACTTAACACTCCATTCCATACTTACTCAACTCCATCCAGATTCCTAGCAATCCTCTATAGCCCCAGTCTTGGCTCCTCCCCTTCTTCCTCAGCCCCAAGACAATTCCCTTATCATAATGGAGGCTCCATTCCCTCATATTTGGTCCTGCCTTCCTGCAGTGGGAAGTATGCTGAAAAAGATTACCCCAGACTTTCCATATAAAGCCCCCAAGTTCCTGAGTCTTCAAAATGACCCTCTAGATAGCTCAATCCATAGCCCAACAGAGCTGTGCAGGATACTCTTACTTGACTTCCTCCTCCCTGGCCCACAAATCAGCTCCCTGGGCCCCAGTGTCAGATAGCAACCCAAGACCAAGACCACAATATTATTTCTTCCTGCTTCAAGTTTGTGTTGCAAAACCATTACTTCCCTTCTGCTACCCACATTTTACCTCTTTTTGACTCCTTAGTTCCCTCTAATGCCATCACAAACACCCACTACTCTTTCCCATTCCCACTGCTTGGTGGGTGGGAAAAATGTGAAGAAGTGGAATTTGCACTCTTGCTACTGGGGCTGCAGCAGGGCAGATATAGATTGGAAATACAGAATTGAAACTGATTCAGTTTCCATAGAAACATAGTTATGAGTTATTAGATTCTCTTATGCTGTGACACTATATTTCATGTACAAGTGAGTATATTGGCATTTGTATCATGGCTGGGAACCTAGCTACCTACTCCACCTCCTTTCCTTGAGGAAAGAGGCATTATGACCTGAGCCAATACCTTATAATTCTATAGTTGAAGACTGTCATATTAAGGAGATCAAATAACTTTGCATTTACAAAGTATATTAGCATATAAGGAAATACGACTGTGAAAGAATTACTCCAGGTTTCATTAGTGGAAATTAAATGTGTTACCATTGTAGTTGTTGTTGCTATTTGGTGCCTAGCATAGTGCTTGGAACATAGTATGCCCCGATAATTGTTGGCTTGATGCTATTGATCAAGTGGAGGTGGTAACTTCAGTCAAAATAAGCTTGATCAAGTCATTGGGAATTTCTGCAAATGAACTGAAATTTGGAGATTTCTCTTGGTGAAGAGTGGTGAGGTAGAGATCAGTAGCTGCCAAAAGAGTATGGGCCTACTCTCATCAAGATGGCTATGTGAGATGTTCCAGGGCTCCATCCCTCTGCAGAAACTTTGAACAACCAACAAGAACTGGCAGAAACATATTTCTCAAAGTTCTGAGAAACACTTAAAGGGTTGTGGTAATACACTGCTCACAGAATCAAGAAAACGGCAACTTAAAAATGGTATAATCTTGTGGTGCACTTGCTGGCCCCTCCCCTCCCACTCAGCACAGATCCAACTGGTGCTCCCAATGCAGGTTCCTAGTCTTAGTTTCAGAGGAAGCAGAGTAACCTTCATGTGCAAACTGGGTGCATGTATGTAAGTGCCACTCTGTCTGGTGATGCTGAGGGACTGAACCAGGACACTCATCATGGCCTTACCATCCAAGAACTTGCCCTGCATGTAGAAGTGGTTCACAGGACTCTCCTACAGAACACTGAAGGAGAATAGTCAAGTCACAACCTACGGGGGCAAAGGATTTCTGGCTGTGGTACATATAGAATGGGTCTGAGGACCATGAGGACGTGTACTTTCCTGGGAAAAGGGGGACATTTGGATCCCTGTAAACAAAGTAATTCCTAAGACCACACTTGCATGCCCAGGGCAAGATGCATGTATACAGAGAAAAGACTAAGGAGCCCTTATGGATTTGCCTTGAACTATTCACTAAATTATTTGTATAGATAAGTTCTGAAGGAACTTTGTACAGGCCAATTGTACAGGCCAATCTGCAAAGACTATGAAAGGTGTTTTCTTTTTCTTTCTTCCTATTTTTTTCTAAGCTCCTGGTGTTCAAGGCAATCTCTGTCATAACACCAGCTGGATGTAAGTTTAAGGAACAGACTTCCTAGTGTCTGAACTTGAGATAACTATTGAAATATCAAAATTCCCAGTTTGCACTAAAAGATTACAAAGTATACAAAGAAACAGTAAAATGTTTTTTGCAAAGGAACAGGATAGCCATCAATGAGGAGGACCACACCTGGGATATTCAATACAAAGATTTTTTAAAAAATAGTCCTAAATATGCTCAAAGAGCTAAAGGAAATCATGGACAAAGAACTAAAGGAAATCAGGAAAACAATAGATGAACACAAAGATAATATAAATAAACAGATAGAAATCATGAAATGGAGCTAATGACTACAGTAACAGAAATAAAAATTCCCTAGAGAGTTCAGCAGCAGATTGGAGCTAGCAGAAGAAAGGGTCAGTGAACTTGAAGATAAATCAATTGAAATCACTCAGTCTGAGGAGCACAAAGAAAAAAGAATGAAGAAGTGTTAACAGAGCCTTGGAGACCTGTGAGACACATTCAACTGTACCAATATACACTTTGTAGGGGTCCCAGAAGGAAAGAATGGAGCAGAGAGAATATTTGAAGAAATATGGCTGAAAATGTCTCAAATGTAATGAAAGACATGACTATACACACCCAAGATGTTCAACAAAAACAAACAGATAAAAAACCAAATAGACACACATAGAGATAATATAATAACTAAACTATCGAATGCCAAAGATAGAGATTCCTGAAAGCTACAAGAGAGAAGAAAGTGTCACATACACTAAAGACTCAGTAAGATTAAGCACCAATTTCTCATCAGAAACCATAGAGGGAAAAGGGCCGTAGGATAATATATTTAAGGTGCTGAAAGGAAAACATTGCCAAACAAACCCTATATCCAGAAATACTATCTTTCAAAATAAGGGAGAGATTCCTAGATAAACAAAAGTTGAAGGAGTTCATCACCAATGAGAAATGCTAAAGGGAGTTCTTTGGGTTAAAAGGAAAAGACATTAGACAATACAGCAAAGGCACATGAAGAACTAAAGAGCTCAGTAAAGGTAACAACATGGTTAAATATAAATGCCAATACTATTGTATTTTAGATTTGTAGCTCCACTTTCTACATTCTACAGAATCTAAAATAAAATAAAAATGCATAAAAGTAATGATAAATCATTGGTTTTGGACTCATAATGAATAAGTATGTGGTTTGTGGCAAGAACTACATAAAGATGGGGAATATGAACATAGTTTGTGTATGCTGTTGCAAATAAGGTGGTATCAAACCAAATTAGATTATTGTAGTTTTAGAATATTAAATTTTAACCCCATAGTATCCACAAGCAAAACAGTGGAAAATATGCACAGAAGGAAAGGATAAGATATTATAAAGAATTCACGACAAAACATTTTAAACATAGGCAATAATGAAAGAATTGAGGAACAAAAAGGTATAAGACTTAAAAAAAAAAAGAGTAAAATGGTAGAAGAAAGTCCTGCACTAACAACAATTACTTTAAATGTAAATGGGTGAAATTCTCCAGTCAAAAGGCAAAGATTGGAAGAATGGATAAAAACACATGACCCAACTATATGCTGTTTACAAAAGACTCACCTTAAATTCAAAGGCACAAGCAGATTGAAAGTGAAAGGCTGAAAAAATATTCTATGCACATAGTAATTAAATGAAAGTAGGTATATCAGACAAAATGGATTTTAAGAAAAAAAATTGTTAAAGGAACACTATATAATGATAAAAGGGTCAATTCATCAAAAAGATACAATTATAAACATATACACACCTAATAGCAAAGCTCCAAAATATATGAATCAAACATCAAAAAATTTGAAAGGAGAGATAGTTCTACACTAATAGTAGGAAACTTCAAAACACCACCTTAATGGACAGAAAATTTAGACAGAAGATCAATAAGGAAATAGAAGATTTTAATACTACTATAAACCAACTATTCCTAAAAGACCTATATAGACCACTTCACCAAACAACAGCAGAATACACATTCTTCTTTAATGCATATATATCATTTTCTAGGTATGCCATATGTTAAATCAGAAAATAAGTCTCAATAAATTTTAAAAGCTTGAAATCATACAAGGTCTCTTCTCCAGCTAAAATGGAAGAAAGCTACAATTTAATGACAGAGGGAAAATAGGAAATTCACAAATATGTGGAAATGAAATAGCACATGATTAAGCAACCAATGGGCCAGAAAAATGATCACAGGGAAAATTAGTAAATATCTTGAGACAAATGAAAAAGAGTACACAAGATTAAAGCTAATGAAGGGCATTCAAGTGAGATGGAAGGTTAAATTATTCCAGGGTGCCCTTCCCATACAGAATCTTTGAACAACTAGCAAAAACTGGCAGAGCCATCATCCTTCAAACTCTGGAAAACAGTTGAAAAGGTTGCAGTAACTGGATAATTGCTAAATCAAGAAAATGCTGCTTTAAAAGTGGTAGGAAAAGCTTGTACTTCCCTTGCTGATACCACCCCCAACCCTCTCCATAATGTAGTTTGAAGCCAGACTGCACTCCCATTGTGGGTCCCTGGTCCTGTTCCAGTGGGAGCACAGTAAACCCTTTGTGCATAATAGGGTGTATGTATGTCAGTGCCAATCAATTGAATGGCAGCTTGAAAGACTGACCCAGGAAATGAATCTTTGGCTCACCCTCCGAGAACTTGCCATGCAGCCAAAAGCAGCTTGTGGACAGCTAAAGCAGTGTAAGAAACAATTAAGTCAAAATATCCCAGGGGAGAGTATTACCTGATTTAAGTCTATTTAATGCAATAGAGCTTTCAGAGTGGGAAGAAAGTAGCCTATTTCTGAGAGAGTAGAAGGGGCATATGAATTCCTATAAATGGGAGAGTTCCTATGGGCATGAGCAAACACAAGCCCAGGTCAAGACACAGGCTCAGAAAGACAGGACCCTGCACTTCGCATTTGCTTTTGGCTGATCTTTTTGATAGGAGAGCTAAACTATGAAGGAAAGCATCAGCCAATGCAAAGCCACTTTGCAAAGTCTGTAAATGGTATTTGTGTGTGTATGTGTGTGCACGTATGCGCGCGTGCACGTGCACATTGGTTGCTTTTTGTTAGCTCCTAGCACTCAGGAAATTTCTGTCATAAATTTCTGGATACAAACTTAAGGAACAGACAGCTCAGGGACTAAATCCCAGGACTAACACTTCAAAATATTAAAAGGTATAGTGTGCAACAAAAGATTCCAAGACCAACAAAGAAAGAGGACATCATGGCCTGTCAGGAAGAGTATAAAAATCCAGGAACCATCAACAAAGAAGAACAGACTTTGTACATACCAAAGACTTTTTAAAATGATCCCCAATAGACTAAGTAAATAAAAGAAAACACACACACACACACACACACACACAAAACAATGAAAGGATATTAGGAAAACAATACATGGACAATATGAGAATCTCAATCTCAATAAATTGATGGAAATTTTAAAGAGTAACCGAACAGAAATACTGGAGTTGAACAAAATAACTGAAATGAAAAATGCCCTATAGGGTTTCAATAACAGATTGGCGCTGGCAGAAGAAAAAAATCCACGAACTCAAAGACAAGGCAATAGAAATTATTCATCCTGAGGAGCAGAAGGGAAAAAGAAATTTTAAAAGTGAACATAGCCTAAGAGAACTATGGATACCATTATGTATAGTCATATACACATTATAGGAGCCCCAAAAGGAGAAGAAAGAAAGAGGAAAAAAGTATATTTAAAGAAATAATGGTAGTAAACAACCCCAAAATAACAAAAGACATGAATATGCACATTCAAAAAAAAAAAAAAACCGAACAGGATAAACTTGAAGAGGAACATAGCCACTCACATAGTAGTAAAACTGTTGAATGCCAAAGACAAGGAGAGATTCTGAAAGCTGCAAGAGAAAAGCATCATGTTAAGTTCAAGGGTGTCCCAATAAGATTAAGTGCCAATTTCTCATCAGAAACCACAAAGGCAAGAAAGCAGTGGGTTGAAATACTTAAGGTGAGGAAGGAAAACAACTGCCAGCCAAGAATGTTATATCCATTGAAACGCTTTCAAAAATGAGGGAGAGATTGAGACATTCTCAGAGAAACAACAGCTGAGGGAGTTCATCCCTATTAGACCTTCCTTACAAGCAATCTAAAGAGAGTTCTTCAGACTGAAAGGAAAGGACACTAGACAGTAGTTCAAAGCAGCATAAAGAAATAAAGACATGTGATAAAGGTAACCATTTAGGTAAGTATAAAGATCAGTATTATTGTATTTAGGTAAGTATAAAGACCAGTATTATGGGAAGCGGCTGTGGCTCAATCAGTAGGGCTCCCGTTTACCATATGGGAGGCCCCGGGTTCGGTTCCCGGGGCCTCCTGGTGAAGGCAAGCCCGCCCGCATGGCGTGGTTAGCTGACCCAGTGAGCACAAGCAGCAAGGGGGGGATAAATGAATAAATAAATAAAATCTTTAAAAAAAAAAAAAATAAAATAAAATAATAATAAAAAAAAAAAAAAAAAAAAAAAGACCAGTATTATTGTATTGGTATGTAACTCCACTTGTTACTATAGGTGCTAAAATGCAAATGCATAAAAAGTAATGATAAATCAGTTTTTGGACATATAATATACAAAAATAGAAGTGGTAACAAGTACAAAATTGGTGGGAGGATGGAGGGGTATAGGGAAATATATGATCATGCTATTGAAGTTAAGTTAGTATCAAATCAAATATGATTGTTATATATTTAGGATGCTAAATTTTAACCCCATGGTAATGTAAAGGAAAAGAGATGAAAAATATATTCAGGTAGAAATGAGAAGGCACACAAAAAAGCAAATAAATATAAAAGTAGGCTTTATTGGAAGTGAGATACAAAAAAGATACAAGACTAAAAGGCTAAATAGCAAAATGGCTGAAGAAACTTCCATATTATTAGTAGTGATTTTAAATGTATTATTAGTAGTGATTTTAAATGTAAATGGAATGTAAATGAATTAAACTCTCCAGTCAAAAGGCAGAGATAGGCAGAATAGATAAAAGAGCATGACCCAATTATATGCTGTCTGCAAGAAACTCACCTTACATTAAAGTAAAAAATACAAGTAGGTTAATGGTGAAAGAATGGAAAATGATTTAACATGCAAGCAGTAACTAAAAGAGACTTTAATATCAGATAAATATCAGATAAAATAGAATTTAAGTCAACAACAGTTACAAGGGACAAAGATGTCATTATTTACTGATAAAGGGGACAATTCAACAGGAAGATGTAATAATTATAAATCTATATATGCATCTAACAGCAAAGCCCCAAAATAGGTGAAGCAAATACTGACAGATTTGAAGGGACAAATTGCCGGTTCTACAATACTAGTAAGAGACTTTAACCCACCACTCTCAATAATGGATAGAACATCTAGTCAGAAGATCAATAAGGAAGTACAGGACTTGAATGATGCACTAAACAAACTAGACCTAACAGACATATATAGAACACTGCACCCAACAAAAAACAAAATACACATTCTTCTCAAGTGTACATGGATTATTATTCAGGATAGACCAAATGTTGGGTCACAAAATAGTCAAAACTATTGAAATCATACAATATATTCTCTGACCACAATGGAATGAAGCTATAAATCAATAGAGAAGGAGAAAGGAAAAATTCACAAATACGTGGAAATTAAACAACAAACGCTTAAACAGCCAATGGATTGAAGAGGAAATCAGAAGCGAAATTAGGAAATATCTTGAGGCAAATGAAAATGAAAATACAACATACCAAAACTTATGGGATGCAGCAAAGGCAAAGCAGAGGGGGAAATTGATAACTCTAAATGCTGACACTGAAAAAGAAGAAAGACTTCAAATCAGAGACCTAACCTCCAACTTGGAAGAACTAGAAAAAGAACAAACTATACCCAAAGTGAGCAGATGACAGGAAATAACAAATATTCGAGCATTGATAAAGGAAATAGGAAAAAAAATAGAATCAACAAAACCAAAAATTGATTCTTTGAAAAGACTGCTAAAATTGACAAAACTTTAGCTAGACTGACAAAAAGAGGATACAAATAATGAATTTCAGAAATGAAAAGGGGGACATTACCACTGAACCTGCTGAATTTTTAAAAGGACTACAAGAGGATGCTATGAACAACTGTATGTCAATAAATTAGATACCCTAGATGAAATGGATAAATTTCTAGAAATGCACAAACTACCAATATTTATTCAAAAAGAAGAGAAGATTCCAACAAACCAATTACTAGTAGAGATTGAATTAGTAATCCAAAACCTCCCAACAAATAAAAGCCAAGGATCAGATGGCTTCACAGGGGAATTCTACCAAACATTCCAAGAAGACTTAAGTCCACTTCTGCTAAAAGTCTTCCAAAATTTGAAAAGGTGAGAGCACTCCTTAACTCATTCTACAAGACCATCACCCTCATACTGAAATTTAACATTACCACAAGAAAATGAAACTGCAGACTAATGTCTCTTATGATTATAGATGTAAAACTCCTCAACAAAATACTAGCAAACGGAAACCAAGAGCATATTAAAAGAATTATATACCATGATCAAGTGGAATTTATCACTGGTATGCAAGGTTTGTTCCACATGAGAAAATCAATTAATGTAATATGCCACATTAACAAAAAAAAGGGGGGGGGAACCACATGATCATCTCAACTGATGCAGAAAAGGCATTTGACAAAATACAGCACCCTTTCTTGACAAAAACACTTAGAACACTAAATAGAGGGAAGCTTCCTTAACTTGATAAAGGACATGTATGAAAAGCCCACAGCTAACATCTTGCTTAATAGTGAAAGACTAAAAGCTTTCCCTGTAAGATCAGGAACAAGACAAGGGTGCCCACTGTCACCAGTGTTATTCAACATTGTACTGGAATTTCTTACTAGAGCAATTAGGCAAGAAATAAAAGGCATCCAAATTGGAAAGGAAGAAGTAAAAGTTGCCCTACTTGCAGATGACATGATACTAAATACAGAAAATCCTGAAAAATCCACAAGAAGACTACTAGAACTAATAAATGAATTCAGCAAAGTGGTGAAGTAAAAGAATAACATGCAAAACTCAGTAGTGTTTCTATACATAAGCAATGAACAAAAGGAAGAAGTCAAGAAAAAACTCCATTCACAATAGCAACTAAAAGAATCAGATATCTAGGAATAAATCTAACCAAGGATGAAAAGGACATGTACAAAGAAAACTATAAAATATTGGTAAAAATAATTTAAGAAGACCTAAAAAATGGAAGGACATTCTGTGTTCATGGATTGGAAAACTAAATATCATTAAGATGTTAATACTACCCAAAGAAATTTATAGATTCAATGCAATCCCAATCAAAATTCCAAAAATCTTCTTTGAAGAAATGGAAAATTGAATCATCAAATTTTTATGAGATGGTAAAAGGCCCTGGTTAGGTGAAGTTGGAGAACTCACACTTCCCAATCTTGAAATTTATTACAAAGCCACACTAATCAAAACAGCATGGTACAAGCAACAGAATAAGAAATAGATAAATGGGACCTCATCAAAATTAAAAACATTGTTCCTCAAAGGATTTTTATTACGAAACTAAAATTACAACCTGCACAATGGGAGCACATAAATGGAAACAACATATCTGATAAAAGATTAATATCTAGAATATATAAAGAAATCCTTTAACTTAACAACAAAAGGTTAGTCAACCCAATTAAAGAATGGGCAAAATACTTGAACAGACATATCTTCAAAGAAGATATACAAATGGACAAAAAGTGCTTGAAAAGATGCTCAACATTATTAACCATCAGGGAAGTGTAAATCAAGCCACAATGAGATACCATTTTACACCCATTAGAATGGCTGCTATTAAAAAAACAGAAAACAAGAAGTGTAGAAGAGGATCCCAAGAAATAGGGATACTCATTATTGCTGCTGGCAATGTAAAATGATGCAACCACTGTGGAAGAGAGTTTGGAAGTTCCCAGAAAATCTAAGTATAGAACTACCATATGACCCAGCAATCCCTCAACTAGGTATATACCCAAAAGAATTGAAAGCAGGGACTCAAACAGATATTTGCACACTGATGTTCATAGCAGCATTATTCACAATTGCCAAAAGATGGAAGCAACCCAAGTGTCTACCAACCAATGAATGGATAAATAAAATTTAGAATATACATAAAATGGAATGTTATTCACCCATAAAAAATGAACTGCTGATGCATGCAGCAACATGAATGAACCTTGATGACTTCCTGTTGCTTGAAATGAGCCAGACACAAAAGGACAAATATTATATGAGCTTAATGATATGAAACAAATAGAATAAGCAAATTCATAGAGTCGGAATCTAGAAATAGCTTACCGGGGGATGGGGTGGGAATAGGAATGGGAAGTTAAGGCTTAAAATGTACAGGGTTTCTATATGGAATGAGGGAAATGTTTTGGTGAGGTATGTTAGGGATGGTATACAACATTGTGATCATGATTAACAGCACTGAAATATATATCTGAATATGATTTAAAGGGGAAATGTTAGATTGTGCTTATGGTAACAAAAATATATTTTAAAAATCCATGGAACTACACTACACAAACAGTGAACCCTAATTACACCATGGATTTTAATTAATATTACAATTTTTTAAATGTGCTATTATCAATTGTAACAAACATTCTACACCAATGCAAGATGGTGGTGGTGGGGTGGTATATGGAAGTACTGTAGTTTATGCACAATTATTCTGTAAACCCAAAACTTCTCTGATAAAGAAAAAAAAAGTGTTATAAGAGACAAAGAGATCACTGATAAAGGGGTCAATTCAACAATTATAAATATATATGCACCTAGTGGCAGAGCTCCAAAATATATGAAAAAAATATTGACAGATTTCAAGCTAGAAATAGATGGCTCTACATTAATAGTAGGAGATTTCGATATAATACATCACTTTCAATAGTGGATAGAACATCTAGACAGAAGATCAATAAGGAAATAAAAGACATAAATGATACTATAAACCAACTCAACCTAACAGACATTTATAGAGCACTCCACCTAATGGTAGCAGAATACACATTCTTCTCTAGTGAAAATGGATCATCCTCCAGGATAGACCACAAGTTAGCTCACAAAACAAGTCTCAATATATTCAGAAATACTGAATAATGCAATGTATTTCCTCCATCCACAATGGAATGATGCTAGAAATCAGTAACAAAGGAAGAACTCAAAAATTCAGAAAGATGTGAAAATTAATGCACTCTAAACAATGAAAAGGAAAAAGAAATCACAATGGAAATTAAGAAATACCTGGAGGCAAATGAAAACACAAACTACTTATCAAAACTTACGGGATGCATCAAAGACAGTGTTAAGAGGGAAATTTATAGTCCTAAATGCTTACATTAAAAAAGAAGAAAGATCTCAAATCAGAGACCAAACCTTACAACTGGAAGATCAATAAAAAAAGAAAAGCAAATTAAACACAAAGCAAGAAGGAAGGAAGGAAATAACAAAAATTAGAGCAGTGATAAATGAAATAATTTTGAAAAAAAAATAGAGAAAATCAACAAAACCAAAAGTTGGCTCTTGAAAAGATCAATAAAATGAACAAAACCGAGGAGCCGGTGTAGCTCAGTGGTTGAGTGCCAGGTTCCCATATATGTTGTCCCAAGTTCAATTTTCGACCCCGGTACCGCAAAAAAAAAAAAAAAAAAAAAAATTGACAAAGCCTTTAGCTAAACTGACAAAGATAAAAAGAACGAGAATATAAATAAAATAGGAAATGACAGGAGGGATATTACTACTGACCCCACAGAAATAAAAGTTATAAGATATTATAAACAGTGTACATCAACAAATTAGATAACCTAGATGAAATGGACAAATTCCTAGAAACACGCATGTTATCTACACTGACCCTAGAAGAAATAGAAGACCAATAGCTGGAAAGAGATTGAATCAGTAATCAAAAAGCTCCCAAGAAAGAAAATCCTAGATCAAGCTGGTTTCACTGCTGAATTTCATCATTCAAAGAACAATTAATACTAATCCTTCTCAAACTTTTCCAAAAAATTGAGGGGAGGGAAGACTTCTATGATGGTTAGGCTAATGTGTCAACTTGGCCAAGTAATTGTGTCCAGGTGTTTGGTCCAGCAAGCACTGGGCTAATTGTAATACAAGAGCATTTATGGACTTTGGTCACCAGTGAGTTTATGGCACAGATGGCTGATCACATCTGCATCAATCAGGGAGATTGCATCAACAATGGTGACGCTTTTATCTAATCATTTGAATGCCTTAAAAGGGGAAGTGATTTCAACATTCAGAGAGAATTTCCCAGCTCATCTTTGGACAGCCAACTTCTCCCAGAAACTCATCAAGGACCTTTCATCGGACTTTCATCGAAGCCCCTGGTTTGCAGCCTGCCTGCGGAACCTGGACTTGTGTATCCCCACGGTCACATGAGAGACTCTTATAAAATCTCATATTATTGACAGATATCTCCTGTTGATTCTGTTTCCTGAGAGAACCCTGACTAATACAACTTCCTAGTTCATTCTATGAGTCCAGTATCAGATTAACACCAAAACCACAAAAAGATATTGCAAGAAAAGAAAATTTCAGGCCAATATTCCTCATGAATATAGATGCAAAAACTTCAACAAAATGATAGTATACCAAATCCATCAGCACATTATACACCTTGATCAAGTGGCATTAATCCCAGGAATGCAAGGGTGGTTCAACATAAGAAATCAGCCAATACATCACATTAATAGAACGAAAGGAGAAAAAAACACACGATTAAAAAAAAAACAAAAAAACACACGATTATCTCAATTGATGAAGCAAAGGCATTTGACGCAATTTAGCACCGTTTCTTGTTAAACACAGCAAAGTAGGTATAGAAGGGAACTTCTTTAATATGAAAAGGGGCGTATATTAAAAACCACAGCTAACATCATACTCAAGGGTGAAAGACTGAAATTGGTTCCCCTAAGATCAGAAAAAAAGACAAGGATGCCTACTATCACTACTGCTATTCAACATTGTACTGGGCATTCTAGCCAGAGCAATTAGGCAAGAAAAAGAAACAAAATGCATCCAAATTGGAAAGAAAGAAGTAAAACTATGCCTATTCACAGATGACATGATCCTAAATATATAGAAAATCCAGAAGAAGCCACAAGAAAGCTACTAGAACTAATAAATTCATCAAAATGGTGAGGTACAAGATCAACACAAAAAATTCAGTGGTGTTTCTATACATCAACAATGAAAAATCTATATGGAATTAAAAAAATAATTCCATTTACATTAGCAACTAAAAGAGTTAAGTATCTGGGAATAAATTTAACCAAGGGTATAAAGGACTTGAACTCAGAAAACTACAAAACACTGAAAGAAATTAAAGACCTAAATAAATGAAAAGATATTCCATATTCATGGATTAGAAGACTTAATGCCACCAAGATGTCAATACTAACCAAAGCAATGTACAGATTTAACACAATTCCAATCAAAACTCCAAGAGCCTTCTTCAAAGAAACAGAAAAACTAATCATCAAATTCATTTAGAAGGGCAAAGGATACAGAATAGCCAAAACCATCCTGCAAGAGAAGAATAAAGTTGGAGGACTCACACTTCCCAATTTCAAAATTGATTACAAAGTTACAATAATCAAAAAGTGTGGTACTGGCACAAGGACTTATAGACCAATAGAGTAAAATTGATAGTGCAGAAATAAACCCCCACATCTGTGGCCAATTGATTTTTGACAAGGGAGTCACGTCCATTCAATGGGGAAAAACAGCTCTTCAACAAATGGTGCTGAGAAAACTGGATATCCATATGCAAAAGAATGAAAGTGCACCCTTACCTCATACCATATACAAAAAGTATCTCAATATGGGTCAAAGACCCAAATATAAAAGCTAAAATGACAAATCTCTTAGAGGAAAACAAAGGAAATAATGCAGGACCTTGTACATTGAAAGCACAAGCAACAAAAGTAAAAATAGCTAAACTATACATTTGTGCACCTAAGGACATTATCAAGAAAGTGAAAAGACAACCAACAGAATGGGAGAAAATATTTGGAAACCATATGCCTGATAGGAGTGTAATATCCAGAATATTTAAAGAATTCCTACACCTCAACAACATAAAGACAAACAACCCAATTAAAAGATTGGTGAAGACTTGAATAAACATTTCTCCAAAGAAGGTATACAAATGTCCTATAAACATGTGAAAAGATGCTAAACATCATTAACCATTAGGGAAATTCAAACCAAAACCACTATGAGATACCACTTCACATCCACTAGAATGGCTATGATTTTTAAAATGGGGAATAATAAGTACTGGTGAGGATACAGAGAAATAGGAACGCTTATACATTACTGGTGGGAATGTAAATTTGTGCAGCTGCTGTGGAAAACAGTTTGGCAGTCCTCAGAAGGTTAAACACTGACCTGCCATATGACCCTGTAATCTCAATTCTAGGCATATATCCAGAAGAACTGAAAGCAGGGGCTTGGACAGATATTTGAACATCAGTCATGGAAGCATTATTGACAATAGCCTAGAGGTAAAAGCAACCCAAATGTCCATCAGCAGATAAATGGATAAACAAAATGTGGTGAATATATATGTATATATACAATGGAATATTACTCATTCTTAAAGAGGAAGTCCTGATACATGCTGCTACTGGGATGAAACTTGAAGACATCATTTGAGTGGAATGTCAGACATAAAGGGACAGATATTGTATTCATAGAGACATAGAGTAAAGTTGCCAGGGACAGGAGGGAAGGGGAATGGGAAGTTAATGCATAATGCTTAATGGGTATAGAGTTTCTGTGTGGGGTAATGGGAGAGCTCTGCTAATGGATGTTGATGAGGGTCTTACAGCATTGTGAATGTGATTAATGCCACAATACCATAGAATGATATGCTTGGGAGTGGTTGAGGTGGGAAAGTTTATATTTCCACAATTTATTAAAAAGACATTATTGCAACATGTAAAAGAATTGACATATGGACTGAGAGCTTTATATCAATGTTAAAGTTCTTGAGTTAGATAACTCTACTTAAGGTGGTTATATAAGTGAATATCCTTGTTCTTAGGAATTGTACATGGAAGCATTATATGTTCAAGGAACATGATATATACAACCTACTCTCAAATATTTAGAATATTAGTAGATAGAGAGATAGATAGATATGAGAGAGAGAGAGAATGCTAGAACAAAAGTGGCAAATGTTAAAACTGGTCAATCTAGGTATTTGGGGTGTGGCATATTGGAGTTCCCTGTATGGGTTTTATATTATTTTTGCAACTATCCTGTATGTTTGACATTATTTCAAAATATAATGTTAGAGAAATATTTAAGGCCTGCTCAGGCAACACAAACTACTTTTAACAAAAAAGAAGGGGTGGGGGGAAGTGGGTGATGATTTTAAAACAGGAAATGGTATGAATTTTGCTGCTGAATAGATGTAGCTAACTGGTGGCAGTTGCGTTTCTGAGAATGATGAATCATAGCCACTGTAACAGAGAGTCGGTGGGGGTGGGGGTGGGGAAGGCTAGCTTACATACTAGGCCGGTGGGTTCTAGAAGATACTAGAGCTTCCATCAAATCCAAGTTCAATCTCCATTCAAATCTCCCTCTAGCCAAATATTTAGCCCCTTTCCCCAAATAGAGCCAAGGCCATAGAATATAATTGGGAGTCTAGGAAGCCCCTCTCCTGTGACATTCAAGTCCAACTTCAGCCAGGCATTGAAGTTAGGATCAGAAAACTTTGTAGGTATTTTCTTTTCCATCCTAGCTCCTTTTTTTTTTTCATTACAAAAAAAAAAAAATCTGTCTGTTATTAGGTCACTAAGTGGGGCAAGGATTTTCCTACAGTTGAGTCAGGAGAATTTGAGAATCAGATAAGAGCCACAGTTGCTGTGGCAGATCAAAGGACCCCACTTTCCCCTTATCTCTCCCTACTGGATGCCTTGATCTTTTTTCATCACATTTAACATCTCTGCCATCTCCCAACATCTTGATGCAGACATCATTGGTAGCACTGGTCACCTGATATTCCACCTCTGTTGGACCATGAGCTGGTCCAACTGAACCCAGGAAGGAACAGAGAGCAGCTGTGGACACACTCCCTGCCTTCCTCACTAGGCCTCCAAAGGAGCTAGTATAAGTATTAAGGGTATACGTTTCTCATTATGTGAATCTCTGTTTTATGTAACCTAGCACTCAAGAGTCAGAGGTCCAAATGCTACAGGACGCCAAACGTTTCACTGAGCAAATAGAACAGCAGCAGTTTCACCTGCAGCAAGCTGATAATTTTCCAGAGGCATTCAACACAGAGGTCTCCAAAATGAGAGAGCAACTTCTCAAGTATCAAAATGAATATAATGCAGCGAAGGAAAGAGAGTTCCATAATCAGTACCGATTAAATAGGTAAGTACACAATTCTCTGGAGCATACTGAAGACACATACAAGCAAAGCTGTTTCCACATAAATAAAATTAGACTAAATTAGGAAGTAATTTTAGGTACAATGTGTATGAGATAGCTATGTTAACATGATTATTATAAGCTTGATTCTTTCTTTGGTTCCCTAGAACAGGCAGTCCTTGAGCAAGAGGGTTATACAACACCTTCTAAAATAAAGCTCAGGTGACAGAGAGACACTGTCAGGAAATGGAGATTACTGCTGTGTTTTCTGTGTGTCAGGAAAGTCATAAGCATTGGGATTGCGCCAAAGAACACACTCGAGAAAACAAGGGTTTGGCACGCACTGTGGTCCTCTCCCAGCCAGAACTGTAGCCCCATATCCTCCTCCTTTGCAAGTTCCAGATCACGTGTGTCCATGGAGAGTGTTTTTACCCACATGAATGAATATACTTTCCAAACAAGACATCATGAGCTGAGGGTCACATCTGCCTCACTCTATTCTTCTAATGTAGGAACAGGGACAACATAATCAACCTTATTCTCCTGTTACTAACTATTCCTTAAGATCAAGGAAGAAAGCTATATCCTTTTGGAAGACATGTTTACTTATCCAAGTCTAGAGGGCATCATTTAGTGAAGTAAAGCAGAAATTTATTGCTAAAAGGGAAAAAGTTATTTCCAAATCCCCTCTAACATTAGCAAGTCAGTGGAAGAGTTTGTTCAGCAAATTACACTATTTAGATTAAATTTCAAGATGATTGCAATTTGTTTTATGTTGTAGTGTGCTGTGCACTATGCCTGGGTGCAAGAGAGAAAGCCAAACCATCTGTTGTAGAATGTGTTACCATTTAAGGTGCAGAAGAACTTTCTCCGGCTATTTTTAAAAGTAGACAGATTTCTGACTGTGCAAATACAGTCCTGCCTAGAGATAAGAGAATGGCTTAAATGACCTCCCAAGGACATTGTAAGCCCTGAGTTTGGAATCTGATTTGGGGCTATTTATTCAACTGGGCCATAAAGAAGTCCAGCTTAATCAGGAGAATTATATTCAGGGGATAAAAATCCAAGTTCTTTCTGTCTTTCAATCTAAAGTTGTTTCAGGCTCACCAGTGAGATCTATAAAAAGAAAGCCAAGCTATTTCTGTGCTCTGTAAGCACTCTTTCAGTTGAGAAAATAATGAAATTAAAACAATTGGTTGTTGTTCATTAGTATTGAAAATATGAATGCTTGACATTTCCACGAAAGGGTAAGAGGAACATAAGTCAGATGATATTTAAATTGTTTAAAATTTCCAAGTAGTCCTGCCAAGAAGGGGAAAAAAAGAAAAAGTAAAACAGAACTCTTGCCTTTTAGGTAAAGACAGGCAGTTTGTTCAGAATTACTTGGAATAGGGAGGAGAAATGCCTGGTGACATATAATAAACAAGAACCTTCAAAATGCACACTTGTAGAAATGTTTAGTACGTATTCTTTTGGATTTGTAATGTATTGTACTTTAGTTTGAGCAGATGCCCTTACATTCTCAAATATTAGCAGCTCAAAGATTAACAAGTTAATTTTCATAAAAAGAATGAAAAATAACAGGAAAGACTTACAGGCCGTGCATTTCATTGGTTTAACAATTAAATATTTAGTATTGCATGGTACAGAAACAAATTCACTTCAACACTGCCCAGGAAAAAAGTAGATCTTTCCATCCCCACATAAAAATAAAGAAACTAAGCCCAAAAGAGAAAACTATTCATCCCAATATACAGATGATATTTGTCAGACCAGCACAACAAACTCTCATTTTATTCAAAGTCTAAATAATAGAAGCCCAAATAACTAAAAGCACCCCACACAAAACATCTTAGGAGCTTTTGAATCATTGGCAACTCCTAAGAACCACATATTATTAAGACTCTAGTGAAAGGTTCTTATTCAACAATTTAGATGATATTGCTTATGTTTTCACATAATATAAACTCTTTAATAAATGCTAAAGGTAAGTATAATTATGTGGTTGGTTAATAATTAAATCTATATTACCACAGTTTCAATTTCTGGATTAATATCCATTGATGACCTCTTAGTAAATATGCAATTCAGGAAAGAATATGTAACCTATTTAAACAAATTTAGTAAATACATTGTAAATAAATAATAAAGTAATTAAATATTGTTGAGAACTTATTTTTGAGACAAAGTAGAAATAATTGTTATTCTAAAAACTTTTTCTGAAAAGGTTTCCAAGTATTCTCTTTGATTTTTTCCTTTCCTTGACTTTATCACCTTTATGCACAGCATTTTAGGCTTCTCTGCTTCCTATTAGTCCCTAAAATCTAGATGGCAAGTACATATTGTCACATGCTGAATCTGGCACATTCTGACAAAGTCTGGTTCCACTGGGGAAACAAGGGCACAGCTATTTGATGCTGTCTACGCAGGTGTGGAAGTGAGAGCCGTGACACTCGTGCCTCCTGCATACAGGCCTGTCCTGCTGTGATCCTGACCTTGGTGATATTTACTCTTCCATAACTGGTTCCAGCAGCCCCTGTTCTTTCTCACCCTGGGGCTTAATATTTGTTTTCCACTCTTGGTCCAGTAATGACAGCAAAATTGGAACCAGAAGAGCAGATCCAGTAAGAAAGGAATCGAGGGATTATTTCAGCAATGGCACCTGGAATTCCAGAAAGTTAGAAGGGCATGCAGACAGACAGGATTAGGGGTAAGGAAAAACCTACAGCTGGAACAAATTTTACCCTCCAAACACTTAAAAAAAATTTTTTTTTAATCTTTCCTGTACCCCTTGTGCCAATCAATATCTTAGCAGAACCAGCTTAGAATACGTTTCTTATAGTGTGGTCCTCAGATAAAGAGAAGCACCTGAGAACCTTGTTAGACCTCCAGATCCAATGCTGAAACTAATGATTCTGATTTCTTCCGGGGCCCCTACCCAAAGCATCATTTGAATTTTTTTATAAGTTCCCTACTTGATTCTGATTCATGTTAGTTTGAGAATTTACATGGTGACTCCATGAACGAATCACCTGGGAAGCTTTAAGAATACTAACATCTCAGTCCCACCCACAGAAACTGTTGTAATTGATCTGGACTTCTTTGTGAAAAAAATCACAGATACCAATATTTTGTTTTATAATTTGTTATTCCTTTTTATGTACTATAGCTTCATACAGAAAATGATGATGTGGACTATGATGAACCAGTTTGCTTCCTCTTCTACATTCAGTTTAAATAGCCATGTTAAGAGCTTTAATAAGAAATATTTGAGGTAAAATGCCTTCAAGAACTCTATTTATCTAACGAATATGCAACAAGAAAATAAAAAGAAATTACTTTCCCTTTGATTCGCTCTGAGGTCGGCATAGATTCAAGGACAATTGTTCCCAGTTTGGGAGTTGTAAGTAACTAGGGGAGGGAACCTATAGAAGGAGAAGGACTGATATTGGGTTGTCAACTATTAATTAAACAATAAAACTCTCCAAACACAACAAAATTTCCATTTACTATCACCATCATTTCACTTAGAAACAACATTTTAACCCCAGTTAATGCAAGAAAGACAGAACCTCAGACTGTCAAAGAGGCCATTAAATTTAATAAATATAGCTTCATAAAAAACTCACTACATTGTCTTTGTTGCATTTTATCACAGACCAGTGAAAGGACAATCCCACATCCTCTGGCCAACATTTGGTAACCTACCATCCAGGCCAACCACCCACCATCGTGCCTGAGTCTCATCATAGTGACCACTCATTCTCTGTTTAAACACCTCCAGTGACAGGCAGCTCACAACTTCCCCAGGCAGCCCACTCTAGCTTTGGACAGGTCTGTCACTTAGAAGGTTATTGCTTGTATTGGTCCAGAAATCTACCTTCTTAACAATTCCCACCCATTCATGCTGCTTCAGCTCCTATGGTGAACAATACCTCTTGTACATGGCAGCTTATCAGGGTTCCCTCATTGTTTCTTCACACACAGTGCTTAAAATAAAAAATCTTTGCTGATAGTCAGGACTATCTTGATGCAGAAAATAAACGAATCCAGATGATCTTTGATGCTGAAGCATTCCTTAGTCAGGAAAACTAAAAAGTGTCAGGTTTAAATTTTAATGTCAGTAAAAAGCTTAGGAATTGATATATATCAAGAGACACAAAAATATTTTGGACCCCATAATGCCATCCAAAAATGATAATCCAAAATGAGGGGGAAAGACACAATGCCTAAAGATGGTTATTACATGATTATTTATAAAAGTGAAAAATTGGAAGCAATCGAAATTCCAAAAAATAGTGGAATAGTTAAATTATAATGTATTCCAGAGGATGCCTGATATTAAAAAGCATTCTGGAGTCACACAGAGCTGGGTTTGTATGCCAGCTCAGCCTTGACAGTGTGACTTTTGAAAAGTTAACTCTTCAGTTTCTTCATTTGTACAATGTAGATAACAATTCCTACTTAGCAAGGTTGTAAAGTTAAGAAATTTTACATGTAAATTACTTGGTATATAATAGGTTCAGTATATGGCAGATATTATTTAGGAATATTTTATTATGGTACATTCACCCAATAGAAATTTTTGGCACTAGCTACTAATTTATTAGTTATGAAGTCTGTTTAGTAACTTGGGAAATATTTTAATTGTTAAATAAAAATGGATTCAACCATATGTACTCATTTAATATAACTTTATTAAAAACACAAGGAAAGTAAAAATGATGATCCTTATTGTGGTAGGAGTAGGATTATGAACGACATTTTTCTTTAAAAATAGAAAAATCATCTTTTAAAGGAAAGAAAAATGTCAATGTTTCTTAATGTTAATAAAAACATAAATGTTTAATAGAAATGTAATTAGTTTTAAATGTCCTAAAGAAGTGGACATTTTATTTTCATTTAAATAAAGTGTAGTTTTATATTATTTAAATGAAAGACCGTAAGTCATATATTGTGGGAGAACTTTGTGTCACCATTTTGGAACTTAGGGATACTCAGGTTGCTTTTACAGCCAAGCGATGGCAGCACACTACCACCCTCTGGTGGCAGCATTCCTGAGATAGAGGATCAATAACTGGGAAATAAAATATCTCCAGTTTATATGCTGGAACAATAAAAACAAAGGCATAAGTATTGAAAGCTCTGAAAAATTCAGCTTCAACTTACAGTCTTGACAACTAACTTAGAGAAATTCAATGTGACTCATTTATTACATTAATTTCATAAAATAAAATAAAATTTCATAAAAATAAAATTGGATGTACATGCACCTATAGCTCCATATTCCCAGACCTGCTGGCTGGTGGGTCTACTTTTTTTATGGAACCACTAGGCCTAATACTTCATGTATCCCCAACTTTTTTTATAGATAAATCCTATATTTTAAAGTTTGTGTTCATCACATTTGGGAAACCTTATGACCTCTTTGGCACTTAATAATTAGCCATTAAATGTGGAATCAAGAAGGGGAGCTGTGAGAAGCAGCCAGTGAGCTGTCAGGTGCCCAACCAGCTGGGAAGAGAGTGATCCAGTGGATTGTCAAGCACCCTGCTGGTTCCTGGGGGAGGAGGAGCTGTGGGACAAGCAGCCTCGTGACAGGGAACTTAGACTGAGGTGTTTTTTTTTTTTAGTTTTTTTTTTTTTTTTTTTTTTTTTACTTTTTTTTTTACTCTTTTTTTTTTCAGGTACTAAGTGAGGGATTGAACCTGGGACCTCATAAGTGGAAAGCCAGTGCTCAATCACTCAACCACATTGGCTCCCCTGAGTTGGTTTTTTCATTTGTTTGCTTGTTGTTTGTCTTTGCTTTTAAGAGGCATCAGGAACCGAACCCAGGGCTTCCCATATGGGAAGCAGGAGCTCAACTGCTTGAGCCACATCCACTCCCCTACTTTTTATTCTTTATTTTTTTAAGTCTACATCTGGGTAACTTACCTGTGGAGGGCAGGCCATGGGGTGATTGATTGGTGAGCAATGGCAGCCTGAGACAGTTGCTAGTGACCTGAGAGGGGGACTCGTTTTTTGTTTTGATTTGTTCTTTTTCATTTTTTTTTTCCTTTCATTTTCCTCCTTATTTTCTTTCTTTCTTTCTTTTTGCCCTATTCCTTTTCTTTTCTTTCATTTCATTTTCTCTTGTTTGGCCTTCATTTTCATTCCTCCCATCTCATCTTCCTAGTCTTTTAGTTTATTTTTCCATTTCACTTTTTTTTAACTTCCACCTTTTTTATTCTTATTCTTTTTATCTTATGATTTTTCACTCTTATTACTTATTTTTTTCCTGGCTCTTTTATGTTCTGTTTCCATCATTTTTTAGTATTGTTATTTTTCTCTTCTTCTTTCTTTCTATTTTATGGACTTAATACTTTCTTGGGGGAATGCAGACAATTACAATGATATAGAACAAGTGGAACCAAGGGTCAGAGAGGACTCTTAACACAAAACAAAATTAAATAATTTTCAAGAGTAGAAATAGAAGCTATCCAACTGAATAAGCCCATCAAGATAAATAGAGGCATAGATACCAGCAAAAACTTACAAGCCATACTAAAAAACAGGAAGATATGGCCCAGTTGAATGAACAAACTAAAAAGCAGGAGGAGACACAGAATGTGGAACAACTAATCAAGGATGTCCAAACAAACATCATGAATCAACTTGATGAAGTGAAGGAAGAGATAAGACACTGGGGGAATATACAGAAAAAATCATAAACATACATAAAAAGATAACAGATACAATGAACATGAAAGGCACAATGCAAGAAATTAAAAATATGCTGGAAGCACATAACATCAGATTTGAATAGGCAGAGGAAAGAATTAGTAACGTTGAAGATAGAGCATCTGAAATCACAGAGATAGTAGAACAGATAGATAAAAAATAGGAAAAAAAGTTCAGCAGGGACTCAGGGAATTGAATGACAACATGAAATGCACAAACATACACATTATAGGTTACCCAGAGGGAGAAGAGACATGAAAGGGGGCAGAAGGAGTTCATGGCAGAAAATTTCCCAACTCTTATGAGCTCTTCTATCCATATCGGACGGAGAGTCCCCTGATCCCAGTCTCTCTTCTCTTCTTGTCTTATTCTTTCTTTCTCATCCGCGGCACCGTTTTCACAGACCCAGGTCCTGACCAGCACCTGACCGGCAACATATGTCCAGGAAGCACAATGCATTCCAAGCATTCCAAGCAGTATAAATCCTAACAGGCCTACCCTGCGACACATACTTATCAGATTGTCGGATGCTCGAGACAAAGAGAATTCTGAAAGCAGCAAGAGAAAAGAGATCCATCACATATAAGGAAAACTCAATAAGATTAAGTGCTGATTTCTCATCTGAAACCATGGAGGCAAGAAGGCAGTGGTATGACATAGTTAAGGTGTTAAAAAAACTGTCAGCCAAAGCTGGCATTTAAGAATGAGAGAGACTTTAAAATATTCACAGATAAACAGAAATTGAGAGAGTTTGTCAACAAGAGTCCACCACTTCAAGAAATATTAAAGGGAGTTCTGCAGGATAAAAGGAAAAAACAGGGGAGAGAAGCTTGGAGGAGAGTATAGAAAAGAAGATTATTAGTAAGAGAAACTAAAAGGATAAAAAGAGAAATAAAAAAATATAACATATATAAAACTAAAATAAAAAAGGTTAATGTAAGTACTGCCGTGACAGTCATAATATTGAATGTTAATGGATCAAACTCTCCAATCAAAGACACAGATTGGCAGAATGGATAAGGATGTATGGCCCATCTATATTCTGTCTACAAGAAATTCATTTTAGACCCAGGGATGCAAGGAAGTTGCAAGTGAAAGGTGAAATTATTTTACACACAAACAATAACCAAAAAAGTGCTGAAGTGGCTACACTAATATCAGACAAAATAGATTTTAATACAAAACTATTGTTAAGAGCCAAAAATGGATACTATAAATAAAAGAGGTAATCTATCAAAAGAAGAAAGAGCAAGCATAAATATTTTTGCATCTCCTCAGGGTGCCCAAAAATACATGAAGCAAACAATGGCAAAATAGATGCCTCTACAATCATAGTGGGGGACTTTTATACACCATTGCCACCATTAGACAGAACATCTCGACAGAGGATTAATAAACAGGGGAGCGGATGTGGCTCAAGCAGTTGGGTACCTGTCTCCCACATGGGAGGTCCCAGGTTCAGTTCCTGGTGCTTCCTGAAGAAGACAATCAGACACAACAAGCTGATGCAATGAACTGACACAATGAGCTGACAAGCAGACACAAACGAGCAGACACAGCAAGCAGGGAGCAGATGTGGCTCAAGCGATTGGGCTCCCACCTCCCACATGGGTGGTCCTGGATTCAGTTTTCAGTGCCTCCTTAAAGAAGACAAGCAGATGACAAGCAGAGACAATGAGCAGACACAACAAGCAGAGACAATGAATGGGACACAGTGAACAGACAACAAGCAGACACAGCAAGCAGACAATGGGCAGACACATGAGGAAGCCATATGGAAAGAAAAAAAAAAAAAAAAGGAAACATACCTTGAATAATATATGAGAGGAACTAGACATATATAAAACATTACACCCAAATACAGCAGGATATACATTCTTCTCAAGATCACGTGGTTCATTCTCTGGGATAGACCACATGCTAGGTCACAGAACAAGACTCAACGAATTTAGAAAGATTGAAATTATACAAAGTAATTTCTCTGACCACAATGGAATGAAAATGGAAATTAATAAGGGCCTGAGAACCAGAATAGGCACAAATATGAGGAAGTTAAACAACAGACTCTTAGACAATCAGTGGGTCAAGGAGGAAATTACAAAAGAAATCAGTAACTACCTCAAAACAAATGAAAATGAAAACACAACATATCAAAACTTATGGGATTCAGCTAAAGCAGTGCTGAAAGGGAAATATGTAGCTATAAATGCCTATATTAAAAAGGAAGAAAGAGCTAAAATCAAAGACCTAACTGCACACCTGGAAGAACTAGAAAAAGAACAACAAAGTAATCCCAAAGCAAGCAGAAAGAAAGAAATAACAAAGATTAGAGCAGAACTAAATGAAACTGAGAATAAAAGAACACTAGAAAATTTTAACAAAAGCTGGTTCTTTGAGAAGGTTAATAAAATTGACAAACTCTTAGCTAGATTAACAAAGAAAAAAGAGAGAAGATGCAAATAAATAAAATGAAAAATGAGTGAGGGGATATCATCACTGAACCCAAGAAATAAAGAGTATGAAAAGAGGATGCTTTGAAGAATTGTATGCCAACAAGCTAGATAACTTAGATGAGTGGACAAAATTCTAGAAACACACAAGCACCTTCATTGACCAAAGAAGAAATAAAAGAACTCAACAGACCAATCACAAGTAGTGAGATAGAATTAGCCATCAAAAACTGCCCAACCAAGAAAAGCCCAGGACCCCTTGGGTGCATTCTACCAATCATTCTGGATTGGTAGAACTAACCAATCCTACTTACACTCTTCCAAAAAACAGAAGTGGAGGGAACGTTACCTAATTGATTATATGATGCCAACATCATCCTACCATACCCGAATACCAAAGCCACATAAAGATGCCACAAGAAAAGAAAGCTACAAACCAATCTCTCTAATGAACTTAGATTATAAAATCCTCAACAAAATACTTGCTAATTGTATTAAACAACACATCAAACGAATTATACACCATGATCAAGTGGGTTTTATCCCAGGTATACAAGGATGGTTCAATATAAGAAAATCAATGCAATATACCACATTAACATAGCAAAAGAAAAAATCACATGATCATCTCTATTGACGCAGAAAAAGAATTTGACAAGATACAGCATCCTTTATTGATAGAATACCCCTGCAAAAGATAGGAATAAATGGAAACTTCCTCAACATGATAGACTATATATATGAAAAATCCACAGCTAAAATCATACTCAATAGTGAAATGTTAAAGGCTTTCCCTCTAAGATCTGGAATAAGACAAAGATGCCCACTGTCACCACTCTTATTTAACATTGTATTAGACATAATTGCTGGAGCACTTAAGCAAGAAAAAGGAGATAAATGGCATCCAAATTGGAAAGGAAGAAGTAAAATTTTCACAATTTGCAGATGACATGATCCTACACATAGAAAGCCCTGAAAGATCTACAACAAAGCTTCTAGAGCTGATAAACGAGGTCAGTAAAGTGGCAGGATATAAGATCAACACACAAAAATCAGTAACATTTCTATACATGTATGAGCAATCTGAGGAGGAAATCAAGAAATAAATTCCATTTACAATAGCAACTAAAAGACTCAAATATCTAGGAATAAACTTAACTAAAGGATGTAAAGAACTTGTACACAGAAAACTACACAACATTGTTAAGGGAAATCAAAGAAGACCTAAATAAATGGAAGAATATTCCATGTTCATGGACTGGAGACTAAATATCATTAAGATGTCTATCCTACCCAAATTGATTTACAGATTTAATGCAATCCCAATAAAAATTACATTTTTTAATGAACTGGAAAAGCCACTTATGAAATTTATTTAGAAGGGCAGGGTCCCAAATAGCCAAAATCATATTGGGAAAAAAAAAAAAGAAATTGGAAAAATCACACTACCTGATTTTAAAGCATGCTACAAAGCTACAGTGGTCAAAACTGCATGGTGTTGGCACAAGGATAGACATACTGACCAATGGAACCAAATTGAGAGTTCCATATGTATCTGTGCATATACAGTCAACTGATATTCAACCAGGCCATGAAGCCCACTCAACTGGGACAGAATAGCTTCTTCAACAATGGTCCTGGGTCAACTGGATATCCATATCCTAAAGAATGAGAGAGGATCACCATCTTTCATCCTATACAAAAATTAACTCAAAATGGATCAAAGAGGGAAGCGGCTGTGGCTCAATCAGTAGGGCTCCCGTTTACCATATGGGAGGCCCCGGGTTCGGTTCCCGGGGCCTCCTGGTGAAGGCAAGCCCGCCCGCACGGCGTGGTTAGCTGACCCAGCGAGCATGAGCAGCAAGGGGGGGATAAATGAATAAATAAATAAAATCTTTAAAAAAAATAAAATAATAATAATAATAATTAAAAAATGGATCAAAGACCTAAATATAAGAGCCAAGACCATAAAGCTCCTAGAAGATAACGTAGGGAACCATCTACAAGACCTTATAGTAGGAAATGGTTTCGTAAACTTTACACTCAAAGCGTGAGCAATAAAGGATAAAATAGATAAATGGGACCCCCTCAAAATTAAAATATTTTTTTGCTTCAAAGGAGTTTGTCAAGAAAGTGAAAAGGCAGCCTACTCAATGGGAGAAAATATTGTGGAATCTCTTATCTGATAAGAGTCTAATATCCAGCATATATAAAAAAATCCTACATCTTGAAAATAAAAAGACAACCCATTTTAAAAATGGAGAAGAGATTTGAATGAATAGATACTTTTCCAAAAAGGAAATACAAATGTCTCAAAAGCACATGAAAAAATGCTCAACATAACTAGTTATTAGGGAAGTGCATATCAAAACTACAAGGAGATATCTATCTTACACCTATTAGACTGTCTGCTATTTTAAAAAAAAAAAAAACCTGGAAACTACAAGTGTTGGAGAGGATGTGGAGGAACTGGAACACTCATCCTCTGCTGTTGGGAATGTAGAATGGTGAAACCATTGTGTAGGACAGTTTGATTTCTCCTCAGGAAGCTAATTATAGAATTACCATAAGATCCAGCAATCTCACTATTAGGTATATACCCAGAAGAATTGAAAGCAGGGACATGAACAGATATGTGTTATTAATAGGGGAAAATGTGAGCGAGGAACAGGTGGGATATATGTGGATCCCCTATGTTTTCTATATAACTTTTCTGTAGTCTAAAATGTCTTTAAAAATAAAGTTTAAAAAAAAGTAATGATCAGGTGAGTTGGGGGATAATACACCAAATATAAGATATGGGCTATAGTTAATAGTAATATTTTGATGATGCTCTTCCATAGTTTTTAACAAATTTTTCACAAAAATGCAAGGTGGTGGTGGTCGGGTGATGTATGGGATCCCTGTATTATTATGCATGTTTGTTTTGAAAGTTCACAACTTTTATTATACACCTTTTGTTTATGTATGTTCATGTATGGATGACTTACTTCAATAAAATTTTTAAAAGATAGATCTGAATAGACCTAAAAACATGCTGAAAACTTAATTGACATTGAAACCACAGCCCCCAGAAGATTGGTTGGATCGTATGACCTGAACTTAGCCAGGCCAATTGCCTGCTAAAACAGAATTATCAATGTCATTCAGAGGATTTAAATAAGACTAAGAATCTTGTTATATAATATCCAAGATGTCTATGATACAATCCAAAGTTTTTTTCAGCATAACAAAAACCATGAAAATATCAGTTGCATTAGAAAAGATAGCAGACAAAAATATCAAGATGATACAGATGTTAGAAATATCTGACAAAGACTTTAAAGCAACTCATATACAACTGTTCAGACAAGTAACTGCAAACATTTTCGAAACAAATGGAAAATAGATATAAAGACCTTAGTGGAAAATTTAAAACTAGAAAATACAATAACACTGGATCATTCTAGATAATACTCACTGGATGACTCAATAGACAATTGGAAATGACAGAAGTCATTGAACTTGAAGATAGATAAATATAAATCATCCAGTCTGAATAGAAAAAAGATTGAACAAAAATGAACAGAGCCTTAGACACCCATGAGACCATTAGAAAAGGTCTAATTTGTGTAATAAGAGTTTCAGTAGGAGAATGGAAAGAATATAGTGATGACAAAATATTTGAAAAATAATGGCTGAAAATTTCTTGACTTTGGTGAAAGACATAAAACTACAGATTCAAGAAGCTCATTGAATCCCAAACAGGGTAAATCCAAAAAAAAAAAAAAAAAAAAAAAAATCATACCAGACTAAACACACAAATTTAAAAACAGAAATTTTAAGAATGTACTTGAAAAATGTACTCAACTATATGCTATCTACTGAAATTCAGTTCAAATATAATGCTGAAGAATATCACCTTTCTGTCTTTAGCCTCATGCTTTCTTCTGAGCTCCAAATCTATGTATCCAAATGTTTCTTGACCTCTCTAATTGTATATCTAATAGACACCTTAAATTTAACACCCAAATTCATTCCTTTCTAAACTTTCCCCACCTAAATATATCTAGCATCATCATCTAGCTAGCTGTTCAATCCAAAAATTTAAGAATCATCTTTGATTCCTTTCTTTGTCTCATACCCTACATCCATTCAATCAATAAGTCATAACAGTCCCACCTTGAAATATATATCCTGAGTTTTTGGATGCCACTTTTTACCACCACTGCCACCAATACTACCCTCAGCTTATCTCTACTACTTCATCTCCTCTATTCTCCATCAACCTCACTCTTTCTAGCCACATGGATCTTCCTGTTCTTCCTCGTGAAATCACCAAACTTGCTTCTGCCTCAGGATCTTTTCTTCCTTTTCCTGGAATGCTCTTTTGTGAAATTTTTTACCAAAACCCTCAGGTCTCAGCTTGAGTGCCATCTCCTCCAAGAGTCCTTCCCTGGAATAGAAGCCCACATTCACTCCATCATCACCTCATACTCTAGCCCCTTACTTTTTCTATCTCACTTCATAGGACTTATCGTTATCTGACATTATTTATTTTGTTACATGAAATCCTGATGATTAAAATGTAAGCTCTATGAAGGAAGAGCTTTGTCTTATTTTTTTATATAACTCTGGTACCTAGAATAGCACCCTGGCATATAGTAAATCCACGATAAATTTTTGTTGAAAGATAGAATGATTCTAGATGTTTCATAGAAGATAAAAGAATTTTCTTAAAGCAAACCCTGGGAACTATTACATATAATACAATAAAAATCATTCTAAAGTATACAAATAGGCTGAGTATGTACTGCTCTATATATTTTTTTGAGTGCAAGTTTTTGGTGGACATAAATTTTCCTAGGAGAGGAATTTATGGGTTATATGGTAAGTGTATGTTTATGTTTGACTTTATTTAAAAACTGCCCAACTCTTTACCAAAGTGGCTACTTTGCATTCCCACCAACAATATTTGAGAGTTGCAGTTGCTTCACTACCTTGTCAACTCTTTATATTTTCAGACCTTTTAATTTTAGTCATTATAGTGAGTATGTAGTAGTATCTCATTTGGTTTGAGTTTGCGTTTTCCTAATGACTAAAGATATTGCATATCATTTCATGTTATTTGCCATTTGAATATCTTCTTTGGTGACAAGTCTGTTAAATCTTTTGCCCATTTGTAATACTGTTTGTCTTTTTACTATTGAGTTCTTAGAGTTTTCATGTATTCTAACTATAAAGTCTTTATCAGATATTTGTTTTTCAATTATTTTCCCCAAGTTCTTACATCATTTTCATTTTCTTAGTGTCTTTTGAAAGCAAAAGTTTTTAATTTGTTGATGTCCAATTTATTTGTTTTATTGTCAATTGCTTGTGCCTTGTCAGTTCTTTTTAAGAAATCTGCCTAACCTAAGGTCAAAAGGATTTTCTGTTTTATTCTAGAAGTTTTCTAATTTTAGCTGTCACATTTAGGTCTATGATCCATTTCAAGTTAAATTTTTTATATTGCCTGAGGCAAAGGTATAGAGTAATTTTTTTTTTCTTGTGGATATCCATTATTATTGAAAACTTATCCTTTCCTCATTTAATTGTCTTGCCACCTTTGTAGAAAAACAATTTACCAAATGTGCATGAATCTATTTCTGAACTCTCTATTATGTTTCATTGATCTGTATGTTTATCTCTGTACCAATACTTTTGATTACTGTAGATTTATAGTAAATCTTGTTTTTTCTCCAACTTTACAATCCCTGCCTTTTAGTTAATTTGACCATTTACATTTAAAGTAATTATAATCACTTTAAAATTAATCATACCATTTTTCTATTTGCTTTATATTTGTCTTTGTTTTTTATTCTCTTTTCCTGCCTTCTTTTGGATTAAGTAAGTATTTTTTTATTATTCCATTAACCTCCCATTGATGGCTTACTACTTGTCTATATACCTCATGTTTGTTTGTTTATTTTTTACTGATTGCTCTAGGGTTTACAACATAAAGTTTTTAAATTATTCAGTCTGCCTTTAAGTAATATTATACCACTTCACAAAGTGTAACAACCTTACAATAGTATATTCCATTTATAACCTCCCAAGCTTTGTGCTATTGTTATACATTTTATTTCCACATATGTTACAAGCCACACAATATTTTGTTATTTTTTTCTTTAAAGTCAATTATCTTTAAAAGAGTTTTCAAAATAAGGGAAAAAAATTCTTTTATGCTTACCCACCTATTTCCCATTTCTGGTGTTTTCCATTCCTTAATGAATTTTCTCAGCTATTATATGTCTGGGAAAAATTATTTTATTTTGCCTTCATTTTGCTGGACATATATTCTAGATTTTCTTTTCCTTCAGTACTTTGAAGATATCACTCCATTGTCTGCATGATTGTATAGTTTCTGATGACGTCTGCTATTATCTTTGTTCCTTTGTATGAAATTTATCTTTTTTTCTCTGATTGTTTTAAAGATTTTCTCTTTATCACTAGTTTCAGCAATGTGATGTATCTTGGTGAGGTTTTTTGCAGGTATCTTCTGCTTGGATTTGAGCTTCTTAGATCTGTAGCTTATAGTTTGTATTAAATTTGCAAACTTTCTGCCTGATTTTATTTTCAAATGTTTTTTTCTACCCCCAACCTTTCTGGGACACCAATTACTCATATGTTAAGTAACTTAATATTGCCCCACTGCTCTCTGATTCTCTGTTCAATTTTTTTAAACTTTTTTTTCTTTATGTTTCATTTTGGATGGTTTCTATTGCTGTGTCTTCAAGCTAGCTAATCTTTTCTTCTACAGTTTCTAATCTGCTATTAATCCCATTCAGTGTATTTTTCATTTCCAGTATAATATTTTTCATCTCTAGAAGGTCAGATTAGGTCTTTCTTTATATTTTCCACTTCTTACTTTTTCAAGATCATATTTTTTTCTATCTCACTTGATTTATGAGTATATATATATATATATATATATATATATATATATATAATAAATGTTTTAACATCTTTGTCTGCTAATTCTTGATTTCTGTCATATTGGGATCTGTTCTTCTGGTTATGGATTACATTTTCCTACTGCTTTTTATGACTAGCAAATTTTAATTGGATGCTTGATGTTTTACCTTATTGGGTGCTGGATTTTTGTTATATTACTTTACATATTGTTGGTCGTTGTTTGGGATATAGTTCTTTTTTTGGAATCAGTTTGATCCTTTTATCTCTTGTTCTTAAGCTTTGTTAGAGTAGTTTCAGAGTAGCCTTTGATCCAGGGGTAATTTGGACTCACTACTGAGGCCATAACCTGAAGGCTCTACTTGATACCCCAATGAATTAGGAGGTCTTTCCACTCTCAATGGTTGGTACACAGACAATTCCCAGCTCTGTGTGAACTACTTTCTTTTAAATTTTTTCTTTTATCCCCCACGTTACTAGTTTGCTCACATGCTTGCACAGATCACTGCTTAGCTAAAAGTTGGAAGGACTCTTTTGAAGATCTCCAGAACCCTCTCTATCTCTGGGCAGCATCTTCTCATGTGTATTTTTCCCCACAAGAGTTTTCTTGGCCACCCTGAACTCCAAAGTCTGTCCCTCAACTTAGCAAGACTGCCAGGCTCTGTTCAGTTCCCTCCTGTCTACTCTGTGACCAGAAAACTTTTTCCAGGCAGTAAACTAGGGCAATTTACTCATTTATTTCCCTATTTTTTAGGGATCACTGTCTTGCACTGCTTATTATCAGATGTCTAAAAACTATTATTTCATATATTTCGAGGTATTTTTGAGTTGTTTAGGGCAGGAGGGTAAATTGTTATCCTAATAGTCCATCATGGCTATAATTTGAATATTCATCCCACTCCTCTTTTTAGATAATTACCTATAATTTATTGTGTGAGATATTGCAAAATAACTCCCAGAGGAGAAGCTCCAATACATTCAATGTGGCTTCATATCAGCTTGTTTTTTTACATTGATGCTATATCTCCATAAGTAGAAGTCTCCTTGAAGATAGATACTATATCTTCTGTCTATTCATTCTTAGTGAATAATTTTAACTATTTATATGCCTAGTCATGTATTATTATTGGAGAATGCCAGTTAGGAAATCTTTCTAATAGTCCAAGTGAGAAACGACAACATTATAAGTTAAGGCAATGGCAATGAGAACAGAAAAGAAATGAATCATTTCTTTTGGGAATAAAGAGGCTTCATGGATGACTTTCATGCTAATAATTTTGAAAATTAAGTGAATTGAAATGTCATTAACTGAGAGAAGAAATAGAAGAACAATTTCAGAGGGAAAGACAATGAATTTTAATTTGAGAAGTCTTGAGAACACAGATGGAATTGTCAAAACAGAATTTGAAAATAAAAATTTGGAGTTTCAAGGAAATTCTGAGTGGAGGCATGGATTTGGAAATCATCACTGTAATTGAATCTGTACAAACAGCATAGAGAATGAGAAAAGAATTTAAACTTCAGCTAGGATACATGTCAACAAAAATATATATATTAGAATCTCAGGGAAATAATATTTTGTTTCTGGCTCACCACCCAATCCAGTGCAAGTCATGCAGTCTCCACTACCTTGTAGCTTTGACATCTGGAACACATACTATCCAAGTTTATTATGGCTGACAAATGATACTTCCACTCACCTTTCATTGGAAAAAATTTGTCCCATCGCCCCAAAACAAGTTAAAAGGAAGCTGTGAAATGTTGTCTTTCTATGTGTGCAGGAAGGAGAAATGGTATGGGTGAACATGTGGTAATATGCCAATCACAAGGGTTAAAAGTAGATCCTTATGCTCTTAGCCAAACAACCATGAGATAGAAGCATAGACAAGGTATGCCTACTTGGCTTTCTTATGAGTTCATATCAGAGTTCTAATAGTTTGGAATTGGAACCAAAGTAAAAAGAGTTGTCCTCAAATACCCACATCTAGCATTCATTTGCACTTGGCTCCTGGTCTCCATCTGTCCTTCACTTGAAATGTTAATTTAATCCCTTGGGTCTCCATGGCCATATTAAAACCACATCTGGGTCTCTTTAAAGTTTCTTCTGACTCTAACATTCTATGATCCTCTCTTTGATATCCCCCCTCTAAAATTATACCTCAGGGATGCAATCTCCACACAAAACTAAATCTGAATAAATCCTCTCCACACCTTTGAACAACTTGTAGAGGCTTCCCTTCTAGGATTTCCATAAACTTTTTCTCCAATCTGGATGTAGAAGAATATGATGAAAAAAGATCCATATACAGATCCTTATGTTACTTCAACTTGTGTATAATTATTTCCCTTCAAATAATGAAAATAGGAATAAAATTAATTTCACTTAATTGATTTATTCATCCAAATATTTACTCAGTGCCAACTATGTGTGGGCACTTTTTAGGCAGTGGTGATATAGCAGGAAATAAAACAATGTCCCTTCCCTAGAAACCTACAGCTGGGTTTTCTAGTGGGGAAATAAGCATATATTTAATCTAATGCCAGGTAGTGATGAATACTATAAAGAAAAGTAAAACAGAATAAGGAAAGTGTGATGAGGTATTTTGATGCTGTTTTAGATAAGATGAGGAAGCACCTCTATGAGAAGGTGTCACCAAGTACAGATCTTCATGATGTGAAGAGTGAGGTATGCAAAGATCTGTGGAAAGAAATCTCAGTTGGAGGGACAGAAAAGGCAGAGTGCTTGAGGTAGGAACAAGCATGGCAACAAAGCCAAGGTGACTGGAGGCAGAGAATGGTAGGCAGTGAGACTGGAGAGGCAGATTATAAAGGGCCATGTAGGCTTGGGAAAGGAGTTTAATTTTGGTCCAGGTGTAATGGGAAGATATTGAGCAGGGAATTGATATGATCTGGTTTACAGTTTCTAAAAATCTCAGCTGTGCAATGGGAAGAATTGACTTAACTGGGCAAGGGTGGAGTCAAGCAAGATGAGAGATCAGTTGGGAGGCTCTTGCAGTAATCCAGGCAGGTACTAGTCCATTACAAGTATGAAGAAGAAAAAAAACCCAGAGCTCGCCTGCTAGGAGCCTGAGTCCAGTTGGGAGGCCCATGTTCCCAAACAGTTGTAGTGAGATCACTGCATGCTCCCACAGTGTGGTGGGAGTACTGGGAGTACTTAGGAGGAAACACCTAAGCGGGCCTGTGGGAGTCAGGAAAGCCATCAAAAAGAGCAAATGGGCACAGAAACAGCAAAAACGGGTGCGGGAGGGATAGATAAAAGTAAATAAATAAATAAATCCTTAAAAAAAATTATAAATAAACTTAGTAAAAAATGTCACACACACACAAAAAAAAGAATGGAGGCAAGGTTGCCTGGCAGACAAGTATGGGAAGGGCATCCTGAGAAGAGGAAATAGAAAGTTATAGCTACAGAAATAGGTTACTCTTTTGTACTTTTTAAACATGATTTTTTTTTTTCAGCTTACAGGAAGAAAAATCCCTCATTATAAAGGAATTTGAGAAGATACCCAAGCCAGGAGTAAGTCTTAGATCATCTAGAATTTGTTAAATACAACTGGATTCAAACACCCCTTTTTATAAATATTAATATTTATCATAACAACCATACTCTGAAACATTTGAAAGATCCAAAAATCTTAATTGTGGGTAATATTGAAAGGAATATCTGCATAAATGTTTGAGGAAACACAAGTGGTGTCAGTTACAGGCTTTAGCTGTTTCACAGCTAATTTAGGATGTGTTTAGTGGGACAATATCTGCATTGTTTCCAGAAGAATAAAAGGATTCTGTGGTTAGAACTTTAAAACATTACTTTTGCTATAACTATTACCATCATAGCCTCCTGAGCATCTCAAGCTTATTACAAGAAATTTTTATGAAGAAGGTGTATCAGTTATCTATTGCTGCGTAACAAACTACCCCAAGACTTAGTGCCTTGAAACAACTATTTATTATCTTTTATGGTTCTGAATTCTTCTGGTCTGAGCTGGCTTAAGTTGGGATGAGGCGATCTAGAGTGACTTCATTCATATGTCAGCAGTTGGCAGGCTAGTTAGTCTAAAGGAGTCCCGCTCACTTGTCTGGAGATTGATGAGATATCAACTGAGGGAAAGGCCTTATGTCTCTCATCATCCAAGAGGTTAGCCTGGGTTTGTTCACATGATGGCAGAAGGGTTCCTGACAGCAAGAAAGGGCAAACCCCAACATGCAAGATTTATCGAGCCTCTGCTTAAATAATTTTTCCTAATATCCTATTGGTCAAAGGAACTGACATTGCCAAGCCTAGATTCAAGGGATAGAGAAATAAGCCCTCCCTCTTAATAGGAAGAATGAAGAAGTCACATTGCAAAGAGATATGTATACCAAAATAGGAGGAATTTGTGGCTATTTTTTATGCTCTGTCATAGATCATTGCAATTTGCATTGTTTCCTCCCTTTGAATGGTTATATTTCAAAATGTGTGGTTTAGCTCCAACTACTAAAAGCCTGTTAACCATAGACTAAATTACTATTAATTCTATATAAGTACACCTAAGCACCATTTATAACTCAGATTTTATGGGAAAAAGCATTTTGAATCTTGCCTCCAGATCATTGGACCACTAATTTTACCCTTTCCCAACAGAAATGAAAAGAGAGAAATATACGGAAAATCCAGAACAGGTTGAATGGATCATCTACCTAGTAATTAGTAACTATAGACTTCCTGAGTATAAGGACGCACTCCTATCCCATAAGTCCCCAGATCATTAGACCTGGGAAACAAAGCTGTTGTGAATTTTGAGTGGGGTGAATGTGGGGAGAATGTGCACGAGCTATAGAGTAACGTTAATGAGAAAGTGGAGGACTAAAGAGTGCAAAGGGTTGGATAGTCCAAACATGAATTCTCTTTTTTTTTTTTTTCAAAGATTTTATTTATTTATTCATTTATCCCCCCCTTGCTGCTTGTGCTCGCTGGGTCAGCTAACCACGCCGTGCGGGCGGGCTTGCCTTCACCAGGAGGCCCCAGGGAACCGAACCCGGGGCCTCCCATATGGTAAACGGGAGCCCTACTGATTGAGCCACAGCCGCTTCCCGATGAATTCTCTTATCTTCAGTTCCCACATGGCATTTAGACTAACCATAAACCAGACATTTAAATATTATTTACGTCTGATTTTGTCAAATCACTAAGCTACTAGAAAACAGGCTGGAAATCATTAATGATTTTTGGTATGAAAATTAACTTAGAAAAGGTAAACATTTAAAATATAGGAGAATAGAAAAAAATCACTAGTAAAAAATAAGAGCTCAATTTGAATGTAAACTGTTTAACACATGTATAAAATTGTCACGTCCTTATTGAATATGTCAGAAATCATAAGTTGCATTTAACTTTGTGAGAAATAGTTCATGAGCCTCAAAACAAGTATAATCTAAAAGGTGAAGAAAATTTTTTTTAATTCAGTTCTTAGGTTTAGTGTTTGCTTTGACTCTATAAAATCTGATCGTTTTCATGATTTTTAAAGGAAATGGAGAAGAAAATGAAAATTTTAAAAGAAAGCACTGAAGAATTACGTAAAGAAATAATGCAGAAGAAATTAGAAATTAAAAACTTACGGGAAGATTTGACATCTAAGCAAAAGCAATCACTAAAGGAGCAGAAAGAACTAGAAGAATTGTTGGACTATCAGATCAACCTCAAGGTGTGCTACTTATAGCTCATAAATATTTAAACATTGTACCTGCATGGATGTAAAATTACATGGGTGTCAAGATTGACTACATAGGTTGGATAAAGAGGAGTCCAGTCACACAAACTGAAATTCTAGATTGTGATTGATCCTGTCAAATTAACCTGGACTCTGGGAATTCACAAAAAGGCTTTAGGCTGTTTGGTAGTATCACTCTAATTTGGAGCCTTGACCATGGGGAAAAGACCCCTAGCCATAGGTTTCTGAATACTGGAAATGAGCGTCACAAATACAGTCACTTCCTTAAAGAACAACCAAATATCCTAATGTCTTGTATATATTTGTATTACTTTATCCTTATCTGCTTAATTCCACTGCACGTCTCTCTCACCATAAAAGTGATGAGGGCCCTGAATTTATGTTCTAAGAAATAATGACTCAAAATTCATTATATATTTTTTAAATGTATAGTAGCCCTCAAAAACATTGAAATAACCTAGATTTGTTTTTTTAAAAAAAACATAATCTGAACTTAATAGGCTTAGAGGACAATTATGATTTCTCTTTCCTTAATAATTTAGAGCAGTCGGCCAAGATGTGCTACTTGGACATTAGGGACTAAACAGAGACGGATTTACCAGGAATCTAAAGAAGTTTAAAGGAGCCTCATTTGCATGGGCTCCTTTCAAGGCTTGTACCTAATTTAACATTTGTAATTTTTTACTCTTTTTCTTAAAGAGGGTGCACCAAATGTACAAGAATCAGCCTCAGGAGACCTGGATCTGCCTTGAGACTGAGCTAGATTCCTGGGAGAAAGGTCCCACCGAATCACGCTGCAATAAAGTCCAGTGGCTCTCCCATAACCCTCTCATGTACATAAGACTCTTGAGGTTTAAACTGAACCTTCCGTGAAGCCACAGAGAATGGTGGGAAGTGGTAGACTAACTTCTCATCTTGGCTTTGCCACTTAGTAGCTGTGTTACTCTGTGAAAATTATTTAACATCTCTTAGCAGGAGTCTTAGGTAGGGTTTCCTAGAAGCACATCCTGAAACAAGGATTCATTGACAGGAGAATCCTTCTCTGGGGAGAATCCTATAGAGGAGTGAGAGAAGCAGGATAGAGTTGGCAGGAAAACCAGGCAAATATGTGGTTTTAGAATTCTAGGCTCAACCTGATCTGGAGCGTGAATTGCACCACAGAGATTGTCCCACCCAGAGACAAGGGGGGCTGGGCTGGTTTATCAGTGCATCAGTTAGTCATTGGTAACAATTGTACCACCCTCCCACCCCACCCCCACCCCTGCATTTCCTGATAAAGCAGCTCTCCTTAGCCAGGAATTATTCTATGGAGAGAAGAACAAGCATGAGTTGTTAGCAGCCAACCTGTGAGTAGCTGAGGGATGACTGTACTTCAGCAAAGGGAATATGGGTAGAGCACCAATAGTATCTGTTAAATTCAGTTACCTCCTCTTTAAAATGGTATCCAATGGAATAAGTAACTCATCTTGCACAGTACAGGCATACAGTAAGAGTTCTATGTATTATAGTTCTTTTTTCTCTCCTATTAAAACTTGCTTACCTTAATTGCTTCAGTTCTAAGACTACATAATTTAACATGACTCCATTTCTTTACTAGGATGAAGTCGTTCACCATCAAGCCATTCCTGTACAAATTGGAAAAGAGATAGAAAAAATAACCCGCAAAAAAGTGTATGATTTAATATTTTTATTTTCCATACCTCCCAGCCCACCCTCCCCCAAGTTATGTGTTCACATTATAACAAGAAATTTAATCCCTGAACATGAACAAATTCTATTCAAAACCCATCAAACTACTATTATAATTTTAGAAATATCTGTTTTTTGCCTTGTCTAGGTTGTATTAAGTTCATTAAAAGAAAGTATAGCAAATGACTGAGTACTTATTAACACTTATTTAAATGTCATTGTAATGGGACAAGGTTATCTTTCCAATTTATAAATTTATTTGAATTGTGTAGTATTTCATAGTCTGGAAGTATGCAAAGCAGCCAGCACCAAAAGCTCAGGTGGAAGTAACTCCATTTTGCCACCTGTTCACATGTCCAACAACCATTCAGAGTAAATTTAGAACAGAGGTCACTGGGGAAATTCTCAAGGGTGAGGAGAATCACAAAATTTAAAGATAAGATTTTTAAAATTCTAGAGAAGTAATGATTGCTCTGGTGATTTATCTTAAAAGAAAAGGGAATGAAAGGATCAGACACTAGTCATGATTCTAGGAGCCAAGCCTGCCAGCACCAAACCTGAGAAATTCATGTCAGTTCTCGGAGGTTGGTTAGGGTGAGGGTGAAATCCCAGGAGATGGTAGGGGGTGGGGGATGGGGAGAGTTTCGGCAAATTCTTGCCCTCAGTGGCACTCAGTAGCCTCAAAGTCCCATTCATCTGTGGTCTTAACCCCACTTCTGGGCCACTAAATGTATGACTAGCTCTTCTGCTGCCTGTTCAGGAAGTAAGAAAAGGTAAGGACAGCATAAGCTCAGAATAAAACAAAGTTTGCAATATAGTAAAATGGTATATACTGTAACTCCTGAAAATTGAAACACATACACACAAGACACACACATGTATATAATTTTTCCCCACAGAGAAATGGAAAAGAAAAAAATAGTCTTGGAATTTGAAGCCAAAGAGCTAAATGACTCCCTAAAGAAAATTGAAAATAAAATTAGTGCTGTAATGGAAGAGAAGGAGGATGTAATAAAGGAAGTCGAAGGCAAACGAGCATTACTTGAAATCAAAGAACGAGAATATAACCAACTGGTCAAGCTATTGGAATTAACCAGAGAGAATGAAGCAACTTTGCTAACTGAAAGGTTAGTTATAGATGTGTGTTCTCTTATCTAAATTTTTCTTGGATTCTTATTTGAGTATTCAAAACACAATCTCAAACATTTTTATCTTGATTCAATAAACATAAAAAAATTAAAATATACTTTTTACTACAAATAAAAATATTTTGTTAAAAGTATTTTGAAATATTTTTTTCACCTTTAATTGAACTTTTTCCTTGTTTCCCAATCCTAGGATACAATCTGTTGTATGTTGTAAGCATCTGAAATATGCCTCATTATATTAATTATAGTTCACGGATTTTTCCAGCAAACAAATGGTATTTCTGAGGCAATCAAGACTTTTTCCTAACAGGAGCAATTTCATGGCATCTTCCCCTGGGCAGTTTTTACTTCCTATTTTTAAGTAAAATTTCAGGGAAACCATAGTTTCTGTCGCTGCTAATCTGTTGTTACAGTTGGGTTTTTCTATAATATTGTGGCTCTAAATGATACCAGGTTGCAAACAAAGTTCCTTTTGGCATTGTATACAATTTATGATTCTAACATATTATAAATAGTTATATAAACGTTGGGCATACTCTCTTTTTTTTTTTTTTTTTTTTTTTTTTTTTTATTTTTTAAACAATTTATTGAAGTATATCATTCATACACAAACATACACAAACTAGAAAAGTCCAGTAAACATTGTGAACTCACAAAACAAACATGCACAACATCATACAGGGCTCCCACACATCACCCTCCCCCAAACACCCCACATTGTTGTGAAACATTTGCCATCAAACCATAAAAGAGCATCGTCAAAGTATTACCACTAACTATAGTCCGTATCTTCCTCCCCTATTCATTTTTTAAGGATTTATTTATTTATTTACTTTTATCCATTTTTACACACACCCCCGCCCCCGTTTTTGCTGTATCTGTATCCATTCACTGGGCAACTTTCTGTGTCCGTTTCCTGCCCTCTCTTCTCATCCTTCTCCTCCTGTCTTCACTGGGATTTGATCCTCGGCATCTCCGATGTGGGAGAGAGGCGTCCTACTGCCTGTGCCACCTTAGCTCCTGGTTTTTCAGTGCGTCTCGTCTTAGCTCTCACTTATGTCACTCTCCTGTTATGCCATTATCTTGCTGCATGGCTCGTGGGGCCTGGAGGTGCACCCGTGCACGGAGCCTGGTGGCCCATGTGCCTTCTATATTTTTCTTTTTAAAATTTTTACCAGGAGGTTCCGGGGATGAAATCCAAGTCCCTCCGTATGGGAGACGGATGCCCAACCACCCAAGCCACATCCGTCCCCCTGCTATATCTCTTAAGGTTGACCTAAGATACCCAAAGTTACAGTCTTTTCCCATACAGGATGGTCATATAATAAATCAGGCTTAGCTTATCACCAGCATTCTAAAAACCAGACCTAGGGAAAAAAACTAGGTCTGGGGACACATGCATGGTTTCTAATATAGCGAATGTTTAGCCTACCCTGATTATCACAAAATCAGGTCAGCAAGAATATTCGCAGCATACTCTCTTGATAAGATTTGAAAAACATGAAGGGAAACTGATGGCAAGTCACTTGCATTTTCTCTCTTTACCTGGAACAGAGGGATCTTGGATCTAAATTTACGAAACTCCCTCATTGACAAGCAGAACTACCATGATGAACTTTCTCGTAAGCAAAGAGAGAAAGAACGAGATTTTCGAAATTTAAAAAAGATGGAGTTGCTCCTGAAAATGTCTTCAGATGCACTGACTCAAACTCAAGCATTGCATCGAAGGCTTCTATTAGAGGTGAGTATCTGATTTTTAAGCTCAGTGCAGTCTTTTGAAGTAAAAAAAAAAAAAAAAAAAAAAAAAGATTATTTTTGCTATCAATGGAGAAAGAAGAAAAAGAACACACCAAAAAGGTGCTTTTTAATTCCATCAAACCTACTATGGAAGCTGTGGTCCTCTAATGTTTCAATCTGTTTCTTGCTAGCCCAAGATTGGAGAAATGCCTTGTTTGGATCAGGAACCAGCCTGGCCACGGAAGTGATTGGGCCCTCCAGTTCTAGAAGAGCTGGAGTGCTCTCTGCAGGGTAGGACCAAGTGGACCGCTGCATGTTCCAGTCGAAAGAGTCAGATCCAGAATGGTGTCAGGGCAGACGATAACACTTGAAGACCAGATAAAATCATGCAAATATGTATGGTCAGTCTGCCTCCATCTCTGATTAGCCAAGGCCAGTCCAGCAGTTCAGGTTACCTGGCTATTCTGTGTGGTAGCACAGGTAAACGCCAGTCAGAGGGTGCTCAATAACTGTTACCTTCCTTCTTCTGTGCTCCCAGTGAGGGTCTTTGGGTCTGTTACCTCTGATTCTTTTCTGTCTTCACTGGCACTCCCTGTGCTAAATGACCAAGGGCTACTGAAAGGGCAGGGGATGCCTGAGACAGCCGCATCCTTGTGCTAGAGCTTTGGTCAGTGCTTCCTCTAGTGAGAAAGAGGGCAGTCTCTGAGATGAAGCCATCTGGATGTATCCTATTAAAGAATATCATGCTCCATGAGCTTAGGAGGTTCATGACCTTAGAAATTTACACTGAAGTTTCTAACCGTGGCAGAGACTTCTGATCCTCACCTGTGCCTAGTTCTCTTCTTCCTTGCTCCCCTTGCAATTGAGCAGGGTCATATGACTAGATCTGGCCACTGGATTGTCCGGAGAAGTGACTTCTGATTTGGACCATCTAACCGCCAATTTGGGACTCCCTAGCTTTTTGCCCCCTGATGTGGCAATTGTGGAAGTACATGATGATATATGGTGATAATTTAAGATGGAAGCAGTCAGGAATGCTGAGCCAACAGTGGCCTTGGAGAGTTGCCTTGACTGACCGCAGGCTTTGTAAGCTTTCATTGTTTTGAACCATAATATTTGGAGAGGGGAGGTGTATTTCTCTGGCATAACCCAGCCTGAACTGACTGACAGGCCAACCTTGGCCAAGGTGTGGAAAATTGGTTAGTTATGAGTGTTGCAAATGACCTGGACTTGATGTCACTGTCAAAGGGAACTCATAGACTTTTTATGTTTTTTGTTTTTATTTTTACCTCAACAGGGGAAACTGTGCTTTTAACACTATTGTGAAACAAATAGAACAGGTATGTTTCTCTTATACTTTTAAAATTTCCAGCAGGTAGATTGATTCTTTTGTCATTTTTCTTTTGTCATTTTTAAATCTCTTTATCTCTAGTTATGCTTCTTGCCTTAATAGTTTAATTTGTCTGATATTAGTGCAATAATATCAGTCACACTAGCATTTTGGTTAGTTTTTGTATGGTATTTCTTTTTCCATCCATTTACTTTGACTTTTTCGCTTCTCTCATTTAGGCATGTCTCTTGTAAACAGCATATAATTTAAAAAATCTGTTCTAACACTTTCTGCCTTTTAATTGGAGATGACACACACTGAAATAGTTTGGGTTTGCCCTATCAGAAAAATCTAAATTAAATATATAGGAGGGACACATAAACATAATATAAAATGTAATTTTGCTAGTTCTACTTACAGTTAAAATGTAAGATGTAATGAGGGACATAATAAAAGAAAAAGTGTATAAACTAAAAATCATATTTTTTAAGACATAAGAGAGTCATGGGAAGGTGTGGGCAGTTGGCAGGTGGGCCTGCTGTAGCAAGAGAGACTTTACTAAGAAAGCCTCTCTGCTGGCTCCTGGAGGTAGCAGGCAATCCTTGCATTCCTTGGCTTGTGGCATAACTCAGTCTCTGCTTCTGTCGTCTTGTGCCTTTTCCTCTCTGGGTCTGTGATCAAATTTCTTCCTCTTATCAGGACACCAGTCTTATTGGATTAAGGGTTCACTCTACTTCAGTGTGACCTCGTTTTAACTTAATATTCCATTTGTGATGCCCTTTTCTCAAATAAGGTCACATTCACAAATACCGGGATTAGGATATCAACATTCTTGGCAGAGGGGGGAGGCACAATTCAACCAATAACACCCCCTCCCATTTTCCATGCCTCCAAGGCAATAATTTTTAACTCATCACCTGATCCTTCAGAATATCTTTAGACCCTAAGTAACATGCTTACAATGCTACTTCTTGATTTCTTTCCCTTTTAAACCTCATCTACTTACTTTCCACTATACAAGATGAGGATTTAGATTTCTTTTAGACTCCCCTTCACCACACACATACACTTCTTTTTTTTTTTTTTTTTTTTTTACAATAAGAGAAACTATTATTCTTCCCTAACATACATATACTTCTTGTCTCTCCATCCACCCAATATAATATCATCATGTCATAATTTTGATTATGGAATTCAGTGTTTATGTTATATCATAAATACTTAAAGGCTATTCACACTGGAGCCACATAGTAGAATTACTTTGCCCCTCCTTACAGAATTTTGTGTTCCCAGGGATTTATAAAGATCCTGTTTTTCACTTGTATCTTTTCTATGTACTTATCATTGTTTCAATCCCAACTCTCCTCCATTTGTATAAATTTCCTGTCAGTATGTTTAAACACATTTAGTAGTCTTTTTCTTTAATTTTCTTGAAGAAATCATTTCTGAGCCTGATCAAAGCAAACACCTCTAGGAATACACCTATACTTGAACAAGTTGCATTTACTACTCATTCCAGAGAGGGGGAAATGCATACCGGGAATCTGCATCGTGGGTATTAGAAGGGACTTATTATAGGATTTGGGTTTTTGTTCCATGATTTGAGGAAAGGTTTAAGAAAATAGGATATGGCATGGATTTGAATGTTGTCGGGAACTGAGAGTAATTTTATGATTGGGTATCTTAATAAATCTTACCTAGAAGGAAAAAAGATAGACCAAGGCTAGAGCTATAATCAGTAAAGAAGCAGCAGTCATTCATTTTGACTGGGACAGAGTAATGTGTGTTATGTCTTCAACAATGGTCATGTTTTTGTCTTGATTCATCATGGTCACAGAGTAGCCTTTCTGGTGGTGATGATCTGTGACATTGGTTATGTTCACCAGGGGAACACCAAGGCCTAGCTGTTGGTGACAGCCCAGCTCCTGGATGTCAAGGGCTGCTGTTTGGCCTCATTTCTCATTCCTACAATGGCTTACTGCCCATCGTAGGAGCCCTACTCCGTCATCGTGGTGACTCCCTTCACCTCTCTCCTATGTTGGGTTCCCTATTTCATGGATCTTTTCTATTTCTCTCTCTTGGCTTACTCCTTTTTATGGAGGGGAGCATGCCCTCTGATAGCTTCCTGAGAGAAGGTGAATTAAAAGTAATTTCTTAAACTTCATGTATTGAAAATGTCTTTATTTTACCCTCACACTAGCTCCACAGAGATTAATAATCTAACCAAATATAGGATTTCAAGTTGGAAATCATTTTCTCTCAGAATGAAGGCATTAATCCATTATCTTCTCAATTCTGGAATCATTGTTAAGAAACCTGGTGTCATTCTGATTCCTGACCCTTTGTCTGAAACCACTATTTTTCTTTTTCCATACTAGAAATTTGTAAGATCTTTCACTTGTCTCAAGAATTCTTAGGGAAGCGGCTATGGCTCAATCAGTAGGGCTCCCATTTACCATATGGGAGGCCCCGGGTTTGGTTCCTGGGGCCTCCTGGTGAAGGCAAGCCCGCCCGTGCGGCGTGGTTAGCTGATCCAGCGAGCACAAGCAGCAAGGGGGGGATAAATGAATAAATAAATAAAATCTTTTAAAAAAAAATAAGAATTCTTAAATTTCACAATGATGTCCCCACTTATGGATCTTCTATTTTTATCCATTGTGCTGTGTCCTCAGTAGGTTCTCTCTATATAGAAATTTATGTACTTTGGTTCTGAGACTCTGTCGTGAATTATTTCATTAATTTCATTCACTTTATTTTTTTCTATTTTCTCTTTCTGGCATTCCTATTTTCCAGATGTTGGATCTTCTACAATCGCCCTCTAATTTTTACTTGTTATTTCTCTTATTTTCCATTCTTTTGTCTTTTTGCCTTGCTATAAGGGAGATTTCCTCAACTTTTCCTTCCAACTCAACTATTTAATTTTTCATTATGCTATCATATTTTTTAATTTCCATGAGCCCTTTTTGTTCTGTTTCTTTTTTATAGTATCTTGTTCTTCTTTTATATATACCATATTTTAATTCACTGAGGACATTAATGATTTTCTTTTTCTTTTTCCTTCTCCCTGAAATGAATTTATTTTATTCAAGATACTTTTTTGTTTGTATTTTGTCTGTTATTTGTCTCTTTCTTTTGTCTTCCTCAAATATCTGCTGATCCGTGGCTGCCTGCTTATATTTAAGAGTGGAGCACTATAAAGCTAACTGGAAATTGTTTATGAAGGTAGGGCTTCCTGACTATGGGCTTCACTGTAGATTGATCTGGCTAGACACAAAATATATAGGGAGTAGTCCTCAATTGAAAAAAGAGTTTGCAATAGAAGGCTCACCAGTTGTTCAGGCTGTTACAAATAAAAGATATTTATATTAAGACACTATTAGCTATCAATGCCTTTTTATGCTAGGTCCACAAATTAGCATTCACAGAATATAAAATTAACAAATGATAATGTATTAAAATCCTCTTCCTTCATTGATTTCAAAGAAATCTTTTTTTTTTTTTTTTTTTTTTTTTTTGGTCCTAGTACAGTTCATTGAGAGAGTAACTTCTTTGACTTTATGACTTGTAATTAGCCCAACCACCATCCTGTACTGACTGGCAGTACTTAAAATAAGAGTGGCCCAGTCCAGACACTCCCAGTCTGAGTGAATATTTCAGACTTGCATGCATTCCCACAAGGAAAGAGATGAAAGGTAAGCATGAAGGGTTTCAACTATTCTTCAGAAGTCATTTCCCCAGAGATGGTGGTTTTATTCTCCTGTGGCCTTTGATTATACATAGAAGACTGTCCCAGAAATGCAATCCAAAGTTTATGAAAGTTTGAAATATTTTAGAAAAAATATCAAAGCCTTTAAGATACCAAAGTTCATTGATGTCAAATATTTGGGATGTTTACAGCAACAAAATAATGTCCAATTTCATAACTTTTATGAAAGATACTGATGTTTGTTCATGCATTGAAACTGTCTGGAGGAGTAGATACCAAACTATTAACAGTGACTCCTGGGGATTAGGATTTGAAGTAGAGGTGGAGAGCAGAAGATGTTTAATTTCCCACTTTGCACATTTTCGTATTGTTTGCTTGTTTACAATAATTACTTTTATTACAATATGAAATGCTGCTCAGTAAAAACAAAACCAAACAACAAAAATAAATAAACCTACAAAACCTGCTGATATATGCAATTTGGAGATCAAAAGTAATAGTAAATATCTCAAGTCACCAGACCACATAATTAGAACTTTGATATTTGATAGGCTTTTTTCCTTCCCCATTAGTAGGAGACTTCCACCTAACTCCGGCTTATTTTCCAGATTTTTTTAGTAAGTTTTTTTCTTTTAGGATATGTATGAATTAAGTTTTCAATTTGGCTACAATAAGTAGCAAAAAAACAACTCTAGTGGCTTAACTAAATAGGGGGTTGTTTTATTCTCATAATAAGAAGTCCAGAGGTAGTTACACCAGGTAGTTTCACATAACAAAAAGTCCAGGATCCTTCTCGCTCCCTTTTCTGCCTTCCTTAGTGTATATCTTCCTTCTCTGTGATCACAACTTGGCCACTCCAGCTTTAGGCATAGAACCCACACAAGAAGTAGAGAAGGGTAGCGAGCAATGGCAGCTGACTTGATTGGCTCGGTCTTTCAAACAGGAAAACAGTCACTTCCCCAGTACACTACCTAGTAGACTTCCACTTACATTTCATTGGCCTGACATGGCTCACATGGTCACACCCAGCTGCAAAGGAGTCTGAGGACACCTGGATACTTTGCAACTCTGAACAAAATGGGTTCTGTGAGTAAGGTCAAAGTGGAGGGTGGATATCGGTTAGGCCACCAGCAGACCCTGCTACCAGTGGCCCACCTTGTTAACCTCTTCCACCCACCAAGCATACCTAATTCCTGCCTGAAACTAGCGGGTTGGGTTGGGTTTTATGGAGATTTGAGAAAAGTGTCAGAGAAGCAACTAGTCAGAGTTCAAAAAAACTGATGTATAATCCATTGCAGTACTATTTGTAATATCAAAAAATTGGAAGCAACCTAAATGTCTTTCAGTAGGGGATTAGTTAAATTAATTATGGTACATCCATACAATAAAATATGCAGCCACAAAAAGAATGAGATCCATATATGCTCAGACTTGGAAAGTTGCCTGTGATTATAAGAAGAAAGCAAATTGTTAAACATTTACATATAACTATTCCATATTTATTATTTACAAAATTATATCTATATATTTACATGTACAAACCCAAATATAAATGTCTGCAAGGATAATCACTAAATTATTACCTCTGAGTGGTGATATTGGTGGGATAAGAGTATTACTTTCACCTTTTATCTAATGTATATCTATTTTTAATTGTTACAATTAACATATATTACTTTCCTAGGTTTTTAAGAAAATAATTTAAAAATTAAAAACATATTTGAGGGAAGCGGCTGTGGCTCAATCAGTGGGGCTCCCGTTTACCATATGGTAGGCCCCGGGTTCGGTTCCCGGGGCCTCCTGGTGAAGGCGGGCCCGCCGGCACGGCGTGGTTGGCTGGCCCAGCAAGCACAAGCAGCAAGGGGGGATAAATGAATAAATAAATAAAATCTTTAAAAAAAAAAAAAACATATTTGAGGGAATCTTCTAGCTCTAAGATATTTACCTCAGTATCTGAGATGATGTTCTTTACAATGTTCTATCAGGTCAATATTACTTTTCTAAACATACTGGTTATTATAACTTATTATAATAAGTTATTATAACTTATTACAAGCCATTAAATGGCTTGTTAATCTTCTCCATTTGTAAGTAGGGATGGCCCTGAGGGTAGAGCAGAACTTTGCCTTCTATACCTGACCACAAGTCTGAAACCTCAATGAAGGCAAATCTGTCAGGAACCTTTAGTTGGTAGAGTAGCTAATGGGTGTACTCTCTTAATACCTTCTGTACAAACATTAAAAGCTTTCCTGGTCCTGGTTAGCATTCTGGTACACATTTGCCTACACTTAGGAGCAAAACTTGAGAAGCAGCCTACTCCTGGAATGCAGGGTGCTTGTTGGACTTCCTCTGACCAGAAGGGCTTAACTCTACTTCCTAGAAAGAGAAACCAAACTCTTCTTGCTACCGTCTCACCTTTTCTATGACATCTTCTCCAATTATTCAAGTTTACATTGAGTTTCCCCTTTTCTGGCCTGCTATAGCAATTATCTGTTCATTAAAATCACAAAATTCTGTATATTGTTATTTGGGTTTCACACGAGCATATCTCATTCTCTTAAGACCAATGTGTGCTTCTCAACAGCTACTTCTCCAAGGTAGGAGAGACCATGGGAAGCAGGATATTGTTGGGCAACTGAGGGTACAGAGGGGCTACTGATAACATGCAGATTCATAGGTATTGGGTCATGTAGAGACATGCTTTAGCTACTTTAAAATAGCAGCCTGGCCTCCTTCAGAAGGATCATGTAAGGTGTGTCCTTTAAATCACTAAACAGTATGATCTTCCCATCTTAGGATGAATTTTAATCAGTATTCACCTTGGTAACTCCACGTGTGTGCTATCACAATAGAAAATGAGCATATCAATGGGAAGCGGCTGTGGCTCAATCAGAAAATGAGCATATCAAATCAGAGTCATGTACTTTTAGTATAAAGATTTGTCCTGGTTTGCTTTTTTTTTTTTTTTTGCAGAAAATTATGCTTTTAAACTAACTCATTTCTGTGCCTGTAAATGCAGTGTAGATGGGGACTTTTGATTAGATCCAGTTAAGGGACCTTGATTAGATCACTTGATTAGATCACCTTAGGTCCTTTTGGACTACATCAGTGAGGCATGACCCAGGGTGGGTGTCTACCATCTTGCTGGAGTCTTATGCAAACTGAGAACTTGAAGCAGAAACACAGAGAGAAAGACAGCCTCCATTTTGACACTGCCATGTGAAAGAGGACTCCAGGATTAACTACAGCTGAGAGAATGGCTGGCAGCTGGAATCCGTGGAAAAGCTAAAGAGACAGGCTCAGGAAAAGAGGAGCCATATTTCTGATTGCCCAAAGCTGAGCTCAAGGAGAAGGTGAGCCTTAAAGAGAAGGCAGGGACCTCTGAAAGATAGGATGCCATCTTGCCTTGCCATATGGCAGGACTCTAGGATCTGCCAGCAGCTAAGCTTTGGTGAGAAAGCATCACTGATGATGCCTTAATTTGGACATTTTCATAGCTTCAAACTATAAGCTTTTACCCCCAAATAAATTCCCTTTATAAAAGCCAAGCCATTTCTGGTTATTTTGCATTGGCAGCCTTTGGCAAACTAAGACAAGATCCAACTCTAAACCCACGCTAAGTCAAGCATGTTGTCAGCACACCATAATGACCCCTCCAGTAGCCTTGGATGGTACCCTTTTCCCCATTGGCTACCACATGTCCTTCTTTGCTCTGCTTTCTCCTCTATCATCAAGAATCTGACAAACTCATTCATGATAAGGCAAAAAAAGACTGATAGTCTGAGATGTTACCCACTCACTATAGTACTTTAACAGAGGACAAAGTCATAAGCCAATATGACACAACTGTAATGATGGAATTTCAGGCATCAGCAAAAAAGATAAGGGGCTTGGCTTTGGAGTAGGAACTTTCCAGCTACTCATCCAGCTACTCATTGAAAGACTGCATATAAGTAACCAACTATTATTAATAGTTTCTTTTTTCCTTAATCTATAGGATTTCATAAACGAGTTCACATTTTACAAGTATAGTAACTCACTTGAATAGTCATAGTATATGTATGTTTCCAAAGTGTTTAATTATGAGTTAGAGAGGCAGTATAATGCAGTGGTAAGAGCACAGACTCTGAGTCTAACCACCTGGATTTGCACCTGCACCCTTAAGACAAGTTTCTTAAATGTCTTTGTCCCTCGTTCTCTTCATCTGTTTAGTGGGAGATAATATTAGTACTTACCTCATGTGATTATTGTGAGGATACATATAAGCCCTTAGAATTTTGCCTGGCATGTATTCAATGTTCAGTAAGATTTAGCTATTATTAGTAAGATTTGTTTTAATCTAAATGAATTTTTAAAATGGAATATTTGCAGCTAATGACATATGGATTTTTGGCAGGTCTTCATATTTTAGTTGTCCATGTCTTTACAAAGAATATTAGTCATAATAGGCAGTTCTTAGAAGATCGAGAATGATGATTTGCACACCATTTTCAAAAGGTACTTGGTGGGGTTGACTACATGACACTGAAGGTTTCTGTTTTGTTTAAATGCCTGTTTTAAATTTTGATTTGCAGATTGAAGCTTTCCCTAAAGATGAATCTACATTATCTGAGAGAAGGAGAGAGCTCCACAAGGAAGTTGAAGTAGCTAAGAGGAATTTGGCACAACAGGTTAATATCAACTCTCATTTACGTTTCCATCAAAGGATGGTTCATACAAAGTGGTTTTTTAAATTTTATTTTAAACTGTGCTCCATTAAACCTCATCATTAGGAGAGTTAACAAAAAGAGTATGATCCTTTTTAATATGAGCTTGTTTCTTCATATCAAAGTCCACTCCAACTCCATATTAAATTTGGAAAAAAGGATGTGTTTATACCACCAAAATTTAGAAAAACTAATTGATTTTAAAATTAAAGGGCTGTTGATTATTTTAAAAGTAAACAAATGTTTCATTTAACCAATGTCTAAATAAAATTTATATTTTGTTTTCTCAAACCACTGTAGAAATATTTTAAAACATACTTTCATGTCTTCTTTTTCTTAAAGTCACTTGAAAATACATTCTGAATAAGAAAAAGTTCTATCATGTTCCCTGCTAGTTAGCATATTATTTTAAAAAATAAAGAAAAAACTTGGAGTTAAGATAGTGGTGCTCCTATGCTTTATATTTTAATAAAATAAATTCCACACAGGAAATAATAAGGTCATCTAAGATACTGGGTTTTACTGTGTTTCTTCAAATAGATAAATTATAAATATTATGTGTTTTTTTTTTTCCCAAAGAAACTCCTATCAGAGGCTGAGTCTAAATTAGTAGAACAGCAACTTGCAGAAGAAAACAAGCTTTTAAAGGAGCAAGAAAACTTGCGAGAGCTGGTATTCAACCTTGTCCGTATGACTCAAGTCAAACTTGAAGAGAAGGATCAAAAGTCCAAGGATTTCTTGAAAGCTCAGGTAACTGCACTTTCGTAGCCTTCCTTTAATTACTACAAGAGTTCAGGAAAGCTTCATTTTAATGCAGTATTCTTTGGAAACCTATAATTTTAAGTCTTCCAGTTCCAGTGCCTATATATCTTCCCTAAGCAGGACTTGATAACTTAAAAGTAACCCCAGGATTCTATTAGCAGTAATCAATAATCCAGAGGGAAAAAGAGATAGATCAGTGAGGATTTGAACAGATGGTCATTTCTGTAAGAAAAAGGTGGATACCTCCATGTGGACAGGCTGGCATCTACATAGGCCACAGAAATCATCTATGATTTAGCACCATCACAGATTCCACTGGGATTTGCCAAAGAACAATTCAGAATGGTACCATTCTAGGGGCTCCCTCCCAAGTTCATCAAGCCAGTGTCATTCAAACCAATGCCAGGAGACCCTTAGTTACTGCTTCACCCAGTGACTTTCCTGGGCTCCTGTCAAAGTGCCAGAGCTGACCTAGTGCAGCACCCCAAAACAAAAACAAAAACATAACAGAGGGCAAAAACAATGCTCCTGTCATTATACTTGAAATCATAACATTTAGAATCATTTATTTCACATAAGGATCATATCTGAAAGTTCCCTGTAAAAATGAATACCTGATGGGAAGCGGCTGTGGCTCAATCAGTAGGGCTCCCGTTTACCATATGGGAGGTCCCAGGTTCGGTTCCCAGGGCCTCCTGCTGAAGGCAAGCCCGCCCGCACGGCGTGGTTAGCTGACCCAGTGAGCACGAGCAGCAAGGGGGGGATAAATGAATAAATAAATAAAATCTTTAAAAAAAAAAAAAAATGAATACCTGAGGGAGCTGATGTAGCTCAAGTGGTTGAGCACCTGCTTCCCATGTACAAGGTCCTAGGTTCAATCCCCGGTAACTGCTAAAAAAAAAAAGGAATATCTGCTATTGTAGGGATATGACATACTACTAAAAGAGAATACCTGAAATTATCGCATAACCCAGATTTTGGCTATTTCTAAGTGCAACTTTAGTTCTCATTCTGATCACGTATTCACCAAGGTCGACATCTGGAATGGGGCTGGTCTAGGGCAGTGTTGTCATCACAACCTGGTGCTGGTTAGGAAGATTCACTCACATGAGTTTTTCCTAGTTAGAAGCTTCCTCTTTTTTTTTTTTTTTTTTTCTTTAGGATTATTTATCACAAGAAACATTGATCTGTTTTATGAATTAGACAATTTTAATTAATTTTTAAAATGAGCAGGTATGGCTCAAGCGGTTCAGCACCTGCTTCCCACATATGAAGTCCTGGGTTCAATCTCTAGCCCCCAGTACCTCAAAATAACATAAAATGAAATAAAATGAATATGTGTAATCTATGTGTGGCTAATCTATATAAACCAGACTTCATTATTAAATAAGTTAATTCATATAAAAGCACAAGATAATTCTTCCTCTTTAGATATGAAAATTAATAAAGGAAACTATTGTTTATTCTTTAGGTGAAGTACTGGGAATTAGTTTGTTAAACCTCATTACTATAATTATCTGTAGTTTTCATCAAACACAATCTAATTTTATTTTCACAAATAATCTATATCCCTAAAGAAAGAAAAAAAGTGAAGGGAAACTATCACTCCCCAAGACAGGGTAAAAAGCACTATGTTTTTATATCTGTTTATTTCTTCACACCATTGCATTTTCCCTGACTACTGTTTTCCCTGAGAGCAACATAGAATATTGTTGCTACATGTCAATCTCGACTCTGATGGCTAGTTTCTTTTGAATTGCTCGTGTCAAATGGGTTTTGCTCTCACTACCCCAGAGGGAAGTCTGACAGAAACCATTTCCTTGGGTTTCTATGAAGAAATACTTTATTTTTGAATAATTTCTTACTCTAGATGAAGTGTCTTTAAATTTGAAGACCATAACTAGTGTATCTAGCACTGATATGCAGTTAGGACTTTAGATGTATAATCACTGTCTTTGAAAATATTCATGTGTAATCTGTATCCCACCTTCTTATATTTGGTCACAGTACAGTGCTTCATTGTGTGGGGAAATACACCCAGATACAAAAATCATGGGAAAACATTTAAAAATCATTACTTCTGTCCCTCAAAAAATTAGTACAGGGGGTTCAATGCAGAACATTTATCAAAACTTATCACAAATTTTCTTATCTCTTTATCTTCCACAAACTTCAATCTCATCTATCATAGCCTTGCTGTCCACAATGGCTCTTCCTTTCTCTCAAAAGTTTCCCAAACTTTTCTTCAAACCCAACATGTACAGGTTTTTTTCGTTTTCCTCTCTCTTGTGCTTTCTCTTCCTCAAGTAACCCTTTGTCCTATCCAATTTGACTCAATTCACATAACCAGGCTATTTTCAGATCTATCCCTCACTCCTCACCCTGATCTGTACAACCTATTACATCAAGATAGAATTTTCCTTAATGGATGATGTATTAGTCAGCCAAAGGGGTGCTAATGTAAAATACCAAAAATGGGTTGGTCTTTATAAAGGGTATTTATTCGGAGTAGAAGTCCACAGATACCAGGCCATAAAGCGTTAGGTTTCTTCTCTCACCACAGTCCATTGCCACGTGTTAGGGCAAGACAGTTGCCAGCGTTTACCAGGGTTCAGGCTTCTGGGGTTCCTCTCTTCCCAGGGCTGCGTTTCTCTCCGGGCTTAGCTCCTGTTTCCTCCACAAGGTCAGCTGTAGACGATCAGGCAAACGGCTTGCTTCTCTTCTCCTGGGGCCTTCTTTCCAATATCAAAACTGCTTCTCAAAAGACTGCTTCAACTGTCCTTTGCCTTGCCTTCTATATTCGATTCCCCACCCACCAAGGGGCGGGGCTCAACGCCCTAATCATAACCTAATCATGTCCAGATTAACAGATCAGTTTACAAGCATGATTTAATTATATTTTTGGAATTCATAATTACATCAAAATGGCCAACTGTTACAGATGAGGAGGGAGATGGGGCGAGACTGAGAATATTTATATGTTGCTCTAGTTATTTTTCTCTCACACATAATTTTTATATTTCAGCAAAAATATACCAATATTGTTAAGGAGATCAAAGCAAAAGATCTTGAAATCAGGATACACAGAAAGAAAAAACGTGAAATTCATCGGAGGTAAAAAAAAAAAAAGTGATAATTTATCTATTTTGGTGAAAAAATTTTGGATTTTTATGTCACAAGTACCAAAAACACTTTGCTTTTTTACAGACTCCGAGAGTTTGCGAAACTGTATGACACTGTTAGAAATGAAAGAAACAAATTTGTTAACTTACTTCACAAAGCTCACCAGAAAGTAAATGAAATAAAAGAAAGACATAAAATGTCATTAAATGAACTGGAAATTTTAAGAAATAGTGCAGTTAATCAGGAAAGGTGAGTGTTACAATAACTATGGTTCTTTTGAAGGCATGACTTCTAATCCATTTGAACTCTAAAATGTTCTGGGCATCATAAAATAGAAACTGATAGTCTTGTAGAAGACTGAGAAAGCACTTATTCAGCCACCTTGTTTTATAGATATAATCTAAGCATATGAATGTGATTCCTTTTTGGATCCATATTTTTTAAATGAATGAAAAGCTAAATTATTTAAATATGTTTACTATGATGATTTTCACTTGTCCAATTAGAAAGAAAAGCACAAACTTGATAATTTGCATTAGAAGTTAGAAGACAATCAACTTGTTTATTAACCAGTACCGTCTTGTTAATAGATTTGAAGCATCTAATAAAGCAGAGTGGTTAAGAAAGGCAGCTTTCTAGACTCAAACCCCAGCCCTGCCACTTACTGGCTGTGTGACCTGGGGCAGGCCACTTCCCTCTCTGGGTGTAATTTCCTTATCTGTAAAATAATCGTTATTTTATACAAAATTTTTTATTACCAAATGGCTTAATCTATACAAAAGCACTTAGAAGAGTATCTGGAAAATGTTTTTTTTTTTTTTTTTTTTTAATGTATTATTTATACCATGTGCCAAGATCTGTTGCACTCTTTCACCTATGCTTAATCCCAGGTCTACTGAGTCTGTACAACCTGAACTTTTTCTGGTGACCATTGTGGTCCAGTTTTTTTGTTTGTTTTTGTTTTTTATTTTTTAGGTACCGGGGGCCAGGGATTGAAACCGGGACCTCATATGAGCCTGTGCTCAACCACTGAGCCACACTGGCTTCCCTGAGTTGATTTAATCGTTTGTTTTTCTTGTTGTTTTTTCAGGAGGCACCAGGAACCCAACCTGGGACCTCCCATGTGGGAGGCGGGAGCTCAACTGCTTGAGCCACATCTGCTCTCCGCCCCCCAGTTTCTTTTACTAAAAACATTACAAAATGGCCTCTTAGGGTGGGGGGAAGTATGAAAAGAAAACTTTAATTTCCTAATCAAGGTTCTCATCCTACATGAAATCAAAATCTCCTTTATAGAGACCGTGCATTCATTCAGCACTTATTGTGACGCTCTGTGGAGCCAGGCACCACTTTAGGTCCCCATGGACATTAGCAGATATAACCCATCTCTGCTCCAAGAGAACATAGTCCCGGGGAAGACAGAGCAGTAAATGAATGACTCCAGCCTCTTCTGTGACAAAGGGAGGCAGAGGAGGGTTGAGGGGCACAAGGACAGCTGTCCTAATCCGGCTGGAGGTAGGATCTGAGACCTGGAAAGATTACAGAATTTCCTAATAGTAGCATATGATGGCTGTCACTCTTACTACTACTATAGGCATTTCAAAGGAAACACTGAAGCAAGAGCTACTTTGATATTGCTTGCGTTTTAGAAGCCTCTCCTTGCTTTTTCTCTAAAGAAAAGTATAATCTTACCCATTGTCTCATTATTTTTAAAGAAAACTACAAAATTCCATGCTGAAACATGCCAACAATGTTACCATCAGGGAAAGCATGCAAAACGATGTGTGCAAAATCATCGCAAAACTTCAGGAAATGAAAGAGAAGAAAGAAGCCCAGTTAAGTAACATTGACCGGCTTGCCAATATGATCACAATGATTGAAGAGGAGATGGTGCAGCTTCGCAAAAAATATGAAAAAGCTGTTCAGAGTCGAAATGAAAGGTGAAAACCAGAGACCTAGTGGGAGAACTATGCACTCAGGGAGCCGATTTAGAATGCCGCCCTTTTTTCTACCCCAAGTTAACCGTGGGTCTATTCACACCGATATTCAGGTTTCACTAGCCTTTGAGGGGGAGGGGACTATTGTGTTTTGCCTGAAAATAAGAAATGCTCTCTTAGTAAGGGGGACTGACAAGAGGGAAGTTTGAGGAAGTTATTCACTTGAAGATAAAAGACCTTAGCCAGGCTATTTTTCAGCATGCCTTTGATACCATCAAATTCTTTCCATATAATTGACATAAATGATTCTTTGGCTCTTGTATTTTTTTTTTTTTTTTTTTTTTTTTTTGTAGCAAGTTAGATCCTATTATGATATTTATTAAGCCATTTTTCCAGTTCATTTTCTCAGCAAGTAAACAAGACCTCTAGGAGTAGCATTTTTTCTTCCAGGCTGCAATTATATGATTAGTCAATTGCTATTTTAGTAGTTTCTCCAAGTTGCTTGTGCTCTGAGAAATCTAGAATGTGAGATTATAGAATCCTGTAGTAATTACACCTGGTATCAGATTTCTCATCAAACTTTGTGTGCTGTTACGTGTAAGGCTTTTGGTGCTAGACATTGAGAATACAGAGTGGTAAACATTGCTCCTGGCCTCCTTTGTCTTGAGAGAATTTGATCATGAGAAGAGCCAAGGAAAGAGAAATGACACAAACTATAGAGCTAAGATTAAGTAAGTACAACTACATGCACAAGTGTTTGAGGCAAAGAGAGAACTAGATAAAAGCCATTAGAGGTGGTACTCTGGGATAAGGGATATGCACAGTGTGTGGGAAGACCTTTAGGGTCATTTGAAGAAAAGCACATTTTCAAAGGACTGGTGGGTATCTTCTATGCAGGAAAAAAAAAAAAAATCCTCTGATTTGGCTCCTGGCAAAAACAAAAGCATTTGGGCAAATATTGTGCTCCGAGCCCTGATCAGATTTGTGGAATACGATCAATCTCAAATCATGCAAACCAAAGCTGTGGTAGTTAGAAAATTCTTACTTTGTTTCCTCCCCATATTCTCTTCTCAAGGAGGGGTCTTTCCCCCAGCATAATTGCAAAGGACAGAAATTTGCCTGTTTATAGGAACATCAGTGTCAGAAATATTCAACCTTTAAAGAACTCTTGAGCCAGGCAATTTAGAGGGAGCAGGATCGGTGCAGAAGCACATTCCCTGGCCCCCTGTCTGACTGCATCTGGACAGGCAAGTCTGGTCCAATGAAAGGGTTGCAGAAAATCAGCCCATGGGATCACTTGTTCATCCACTGGGCATGGCATTCTTTTCCACCCCAGGGAAACCTTTGGGACTTGCATAGATACCATGGCCAACCACATGATCTACCTCAGACTTCAGATACTAAGCAATTCTCTCTCTCTTATCCCCAGTAAAATTCAGAGTGTGTCTCTAACTAGAAAGCCATCTGCAACTATCTATTGTCTTCTGGAATTAGGCAGTCTTATGTATATTTTGCTCCGAAAGCCAGAGGGAATGACAATGACTAGTAAAACAGTGGCCTGAACAACCACTCAGCCTCTGCCTTTGAATTTGCCCATAGTGGTGTTCAGCTGATAGAGCGAGAAGAAGAAATATGCATTTTTTATGAAAAAATAAATATACAAGAGAAGATGAAACTAAATGGAGAAATTGAAATACATGTCCTGGAAGAAAAGATCCGATTCCTAAAACTGAGGATTGCAGAGAAACAAAGACAGATTCATGTAACCCAGAAATTACTGCCAGCCAAGAGGTCCTTGGATGCCGACATAGCAGTGCTCCAGATTCAGGTGGGAAAAGTGTTCATAAAACACTTCTTAGATCATTCGCTACTTTTTTTCTTTTCAGTTCGTGGTTTTTCTAATTTCTTACATGTCAATTTCTTACATATCTTACACGCTACTCCTGGTACCTAAAAGAATGCATGAGTTACGTGTCTTGTTTAACAGTGCCTTTGAATATTGCTCCGAGATGGAATCTGTGTTACAGGCAGCCATGTTGCCGGATGTCTTTTTTTTTTTTCCATGGAGTACTTTCTATTTTTCTTGGAATTTAGATCCTCCCAGGATTCAATTCTGGCTCAGCTCCTCATAGTTCAAAACCTTGGTAGTCCAGGTTTTCACTACTCCCAGCATATTATGTTTTTGATGCTTGCTGGAAAGATCTTGGGGACCAGAGATAGCTCTTATTTTTTATATTCTTGTCCTCTGGAACCAAGATAGTTGCTTATTATTACTTGACAATCACATATAATTAGATTTCTTACTAACCCCTATAGTTTCTTGTAAATTGGTAAGCTGGATTCTGACATGGCCACTTTTAAAGAGGAATAAAGCCCCCCCCAAATTTTTTTTAACAAGATATAGCAAAATAAAAATTGACATAAATATAAAACTACTTTCTTCCCACATAATAGTTGGGGTTTTTTTTTTTCCTTAATGGAAATAGAGAAAATATTAAATTACATATTTGTGGCTTAGACTTTTCTCCATTTTTTTCATCATGGCAGAAACATTTTAAGCTATAATATCTTTTTAAAATGTCAGGTTTACCTTCACATTTTTTTCTGATTATAAAAGTAAGATATATTCAGTTAATGAAATTTTGAAAAATACAGAAATGCTAAGAAAGAAAATAAAGTTCTTTCTCCAAGAGATAATCACTAATAAAATTATGAAAAATCTAGGACAGATCCTTCTAATCTTTTTCTAGGTTACAAGAGTTTTTATCTAGTCCATGCTCTAGACAGAGTTTTGTGTCCTGTATTTTGTACTTAATCATGTCATTGGGATTTAAAGGGCTTCGTGGTACTGGCTGGTGGGTTATTTATGCCATTTGAATATGTATAAGCTATGTAGATGATAGGATCTTTCAGTTTGCACAAATATGCCAATGTTCTGATTCATTGTTTTTTAGCCTTAAGTTCTCCCAGCCATGTACTTCTTCAGTAAGCACAGTCAGGATTTAGATACGATCGACTGGAACCTTGCCTACTCAGGACTCCCGAGCCACCCCTGTGGCTGTAACAATTGATTTCAACGGGTGATTCAGCTTGGGGATCACCTTCTCAGCCCGCACACCTCGTGCCTCTTCCACATCTGCACATATTAGCGCAGGCTCGGGACCCATTCTTTCCACCGTGCACACCTCCACCAGACCATTCATGCAAGGCCTGCCTATGAACTGACTTAACTGAAGATTTGGGGTAATGGATTACATTACAGAACTGCACAGAGCTTCAAATTAAATACCAGAGATCCATGCCCTTCGAAGTTACAACGGGACTGTCCCCAGGTGCAATAGCCCGTGCAGCACCTTCCCCTAACTCCATGTCACTGGGCTGTCTCTCCATCTTTCACTTCCCACGTCCTCTTCACAGACTTGCAATTCCAGATTATCCCCATCAGGAACTCCATGCTTATCTCAATCCATTTTACAGAATAATTTGGCTCTCTCTAGCTCTTTCTCAAAATGCAGCTTCAAGCCCATCTTTGCCTACCCCAAACTGTTAAAATGCACAGCAGAACAGAAGGACCTTCATTCAATAAGAGCCACAACAGAAAAATTTTCTATTATGTAAGCATTTTATTTGCGTTCATTGCAAATTAGTACTTGTACTCAAAGGACAAAATTTGTTGTTTTTAGAAAAAATTGGGATTTTATTATATAAAACTAGTTATCCTGTGCAAAATATGAATCCCATTTTCCCAAGAAAAATATATTACACTTTTAATGACACTACATGCCCTGACTGGAGGTGAGCCTTTACCATTTGACTCCATATGAGTCAAGACAGGTAGACTATATATGGACTCTTCTGCCAGAGTTAGTTCTAAGCTTAAGGGCAATTGATTAGAAGGCTTCCCATTAGCCTTCAAACTGCACTTAACTGATTGTGTACCTGGCATTAATCACATGTGCCCTTGAAGTACATGGTGTGAAATTTCAGATCCCTGTCATATCCTATGTTGCAGGCACATTTTTTTTTTCGGCCTTCCCCTGTTTTTTCTTGTTTTGTATGGGTTGTTTTATTTTTCTTTCTTTCATTATTTTCCTGAATTCTCTTAAGGTTTGCATTTTTTTCAAGAAGTTGTAAAGTTTTTAATTGTTAAACAGATATTGGACTGTTATCATGAGTCATATTCTCCTGGTGCCTGCAATAATAGCTTCATTTTAAGGATCTTGCAAGTCACGTGAGCTATTTTAGGACAAAGAATTCTGTTTTATATAGAAAACATAAACATATTTTCCTCATTGACCCATGGGGAAATGAAAAAAATCAAGGCATCATTTTGATAAGCAAGCACCATATTTTGTTTCTTTTAAATTTCTTAATTAAGAAAAGGGAACATTCAATGTTATTAATACATAAATATAAAGTATTTAAACTTCATATATATGTAGACTTCAACTGCATATTAAGGACAATTAGGGATTGTGGAAAGATTGGAAGAGAAATCAAAACAAAAAACTTAAATTATCATTACATATGTCACCATTTAAAATTCTTGTAGGGTGGAAGAGCACAAATTAAAATTTCAAGATTCTACCTCGTATCACTTTTGGGTATGTTGTAAATTATTAAAAAATATATCATTTATTTCAATGGATCACCCCTGTGAAATTGGGCCTTTTTTCCCATATGAGAGTTGAGGAAACTTGGGCTTAGAGAAGATAATTGATATGCCTGAGATTACATAATCAGCAGAAAAGCTGAAATTAATGCCTTTTAGTTGTCATCTTGTTCCACATCTCTCCCTATAAAGCAAAAGCCAAATGTGGCTGTCACTCCTATTGGAAATGGCCATATTTCTTCACTTACCTCCAGAGTCTCATGATTCAACAAATATAGTTGATAAATAAGATACTACACTGGGGGTTTAGGGAAAATAATACTAATGCTCAGACTATTCCTCACAGCTTATACATTGTGTTGACCCAGTAATTAAGAACTTTATTCATATTCTTTGAGAAGCTATTAAACCTATTGCCAGCAAAGGGTTTTAAATGGAGCTTTCAACAATCTTGCCCAAGAAACTGAAGGCCAGCATATTATATGCCAGGTACCTTGGTTTGTGTGAAAACCTCTAATGAAGAGAGGAAGGCTGTAATGTTGAATTCTGCAATCACACCACATGTGTTATACATGAGTATAACACAAAATGGGAAGCAAGCAAAGGATTGGCTGTGAAATAAGCTTTGATGACTCAGAAGGCACTTTCTTGCCTGGCAGAGTCAGTTAGGGGTATCATCCCACGGAACCATTAACAAGCAGAAACACTGCTTAACCACAGGACCCAGCTGATGGGTGTTAAGGAAACAGCGTCTCCTTCCCTTGCCTAGGTCATCCTAAGGAGAGACTCTAAAGACCCTGAGCTATGTGAGTTTAAGATTTACTAAATTAGAGAATTTTAAAGTGAATGTTTCTCTCTTGTTTAATAGTTTTCACAGTGTACAGACAGAATAAAAGACCTGGAGAAACAGTTCATAAATCCTGAGGGTAAGAACAGAACCCGCTTCCTTCCGGGGAAAGACTTGACTGAAGAAGAAATGATTAAAAAATTAGATGAGGTAAACATTCTTTCTTAAAATATCTATTAGCCCCTTTTTGATATAGTTTCACAGTGGTACTGTTTCATGTTATACAGAGAGACCTATCCTTCATTATTCTAGCCATCAATTTATTGCTTTCCTTGTAATTTAGTAACGAAATCTAAGCTTGATTTAGATACTTGCCCAAAGAAGTAAAAATCCAGTGGTTTCAAAATGCAAAGGGCACCTTTTCCTCATTGCCCTAATGTCTTAGTTTGCCAAGCTGGTATTGTTCCCAAACAAATGTGAGTTTTTCTGCCCGGTGTGCTCCGATTACTAATTGCTGAGAATCTGGGGTTTTAAAAAGAGAAAGAATTTATTGCTAAGCACATAGCAAGATCAGAGGGCCTATTGGTCTAATATCTGCCTCACCAAACTGCAGTAATTCTGATAGTTTTATAGTATCCAAGGACAGGCAGTTTTATGCTTCTCAGTAATTGGAGTGGGTTAATTCTGGGCTGGCTCAGGTTCCTTCATTAATAAATATCAAAGGGCTATCTAGTGATCATAAGACTTCAAAGTTGTAAGACAGGTTGGGGGTTTATAAAATGAGGTCCAGTCACAAGTTTTTTATAACCACAAGATAAAGGTTATAAAGTTTTACAATCATTATCAGAGATCAAGGCTTCTGGATTCTAGTTCAGTAATTTCAGGTATTTAATTTTGGCTATTTTACAAGTACTAGAAAGTAAAAAAAGGCACCCATATAATGATTCAGTAATCATAATCATTTGTTCATTCTTAACCCTAAATTGCAGTATGACAAATGGCACACAATGGGTTGGCTTAAACAACAAATATTCATTGTCTCATGATTTTGAAGGCTAGAAGTCCAACATCAAGGTCTCCACAGTCCATGCTTTCTCCCTGAAGTCTGTAGTGTTTTGGTGTTTCCCTGGCCTGCATCTCTGCCTCCCATCACATGGCGTGCTCTCTCTACTTGTGTCTGGTTTCCGCTGACTTCTGGCTTCTGACTGTGGCCTTCTCTTTATGAGGCCTCCAGTAATATGGGTTAAGCCCCCATCCTGATTCAGCTGGCCACACTTTAACTGATAATAATATAAAAGGTCCTATTTACAAATGGGTTCACACCCACAGAAACATGATTAAGAATATGTCTTTTTTGGGGGTAAACAATCAAGCTAATACACCAAAGGAACAATTTTGCTATCTTGAATGGATTAATTTGCCTTCCTGATGGGAACAAATCAGAGGAATGGTGACATGTAAACTAGATGGAGCTGAGAGGGCCCTACTCTTCCATAGGGAGGAGGAGCTTCCAGAGCAATTTGGAAGGGGCTCAAGGGAGGGGAAGTCCTGACTGAGCCCTGCTCTAAAGACCTTCCAGATGTATTTCAGCAATTCAAAAGCAGTGTGTCTCCATTAAGGGGGAAAAAACAAAAACAAAAAACAAAACAAAACAAAAAAAAACTGTTCTATTTAGGAAAGAAGATTTTGTCTTGCATGACTTTTTTCCTTCCTTTTAAAATTGTTTTCAACCTTAGCTGGAACTACATCTGGCCCAGAAGGAGGAGAAGTTACTGGAGAAGGACTTCATCTATGAACAGGTCTCCCGTCTCACAGACAGGCTCTGCAGCAAAACTCAGGCCTGCAAGCAGGACACGCTGCTCTTAGCCAAAAAGGTCTGCCCCTTTTCCTTTACCAACTTCTTTCTTCTGCCCGTACTCCTTTACTTCCTTTCCTTTTCCATGGACTGCTTTATTTATTGAGAGAAGCACTGGAGAGATTAGGCTTTATGACTATGAGAGCATATAAAAATGTAAAGGTGACTCTTCGAGAATTGTCCAAAACAAGTTTCAATCTTGTAGCCTAAATTAATTAGCTTTATAGTGAGAAAATGTAAGCTCTTCAAAGACTCTTCAAGGACATTTATTCAAAAGTAACAATTGTTGCTTTTATGTTTCGTGCACAAAGTTAAATCCTTTCTAGTTCCTTGTGAATGGGGTGGGGGCGGAGAGGGGTTTGGTAATACTGCCTCACTTATCCAGTGGTCTGAATAGGAACTGCCCCAATCCAGAACTCTGCCTGAACCCAGAAGTGGAGGGGACCATTAAAGACAACAGCAGTCACCCATACCAAGGCCTATTGCACCATGGGCTGGAGCCATCCCCGGGTCCCACCAGTGAGGAAAGACTGGTAACATGGAACTTCCTAATTTACTAAACATAAGATACTAGGGCTGCAGATTTAGCAGGTTGGGGGTGGGACTTCTAGAAGCAGCACTACTATACTAGAAGCTACTAGGAGCACCGAGGAGGTGAGCAGTTCAGAGGCCGCAGGATCATGTACCATAGAGCAGTCAGAGGCCCAGTGGCTCACCTGGTCTGTGTTCCCTAGGAGCATCCTGCTGTGACAGCACAGGGATTTGAGTCAGTCACCAAATAGTTACTGAACACTTGCTACCCCCTATGGAAGGCTTAAGGGCAGAAACAAAGAGGAGGGGGCACAGTGCCCTTGCCATAGGAAGCTCACACAGGCTAGTGGGGGGTCAGGGTGAGAATTAAGAAAAGAGATACTAGTAGCACTCCCACACCAAACTGTAGGCTCCTGAGGGCAGCAGCACTGCCTCATTTTTCTTAGTGTCCTCAATGCCTAGCATATACTACATTCTTGAAATATGTTTGCTGGATGAATAAGTAAACAATCAATTCTGTTCTAGAAATAACTGTGGCACTATATAAATGGGGAATTATGGTAAATCTTAGGACTTCTTTGCTATTTTTATTTAGCTTTTACACTTCTGCTCTACTTCCACCAATATACACTGATCAGTCCAGTGGCAGCTGGGCAACAACTTTAGCTCATAAAACAAGAAATGCTAAGATTTATTAGGCTGCTGAACTTTGCCTGAATTAGCATGCCCAGTGTTTCTTTAACTGTTGTCTTCCTTCCTTTTGCAAAACGAATTTCCCTTTCTTCGGAGCTTGTCTGTCAAAGCTAATGGCAGAATCTCTCTTGAAATCAATCAACCATAATGCTAGGGAAGTTCAGATGGTGGCTACTGCGACCATTTGCATGGCAGAAGACTCCAGCATAACTGAGTAATGTTCTAACGATTTATGACCCCTATTCTTTCCCCACCTGTAGTGCTCTCCACCTGGTTCTTTTTTTTTTTTTCCATTTAAAATGATAATCTCTTCATAGTAGGCAGAACTGGAAGGAAGAAGGACGTTCAGATCCCTGATCTATGATTTACCAATACTAGCAAGCAATCTTGGGCAAGATACATAAATGATACTAAAACTCAATTTCCTCATCTGTGAAATATGTACAATATTAGCTAAAGCTGTTGCAAGCATTATTACATAGTCTAGCACTAAGTTGCCCAGCCCCTTGTGGGTGCACAACACAAACATCTGTCTTCTCAAGTCTCTCACCTTTCCTAGATAGTGTAGGGTTCCTGTTGCAAGTTTCCCAAGAGAACAGAAAATGGGGAATCTCAGCAAAGAATTAGGTTTAGAGTAACCTAGAATAATACCAAACTTTTCTGATTTATGGAAGAGAAGGGATGTTGGCTGGTAATATACACACACCCACACTCAAATGTGCAGTCACTGATTAACAAAATTTAAGATAATGATTCATCATTGAAGCTTTAAATGGTAGTCATTTTATTCAATATATGCTTCCTAAAAATTAGTTCAATGTAGAAGAGTTTTAAAAATGTATATCCCCTACTCCCTTAAGGGCACAAATACTGTACATGAATAATCAGTCAATAAATTTTCAGAGGCAGGCAAATCACCAGCAGCAACATTTCTCTTCGCAGATGCACAGATATGGCCAGTGTATGCTCTATTAGGGGAGAAAGGTGCTTGAGGTCAGGTATAGTTTTGGAAGCTTATTTTCATGTCCCAATTTACTCTGGTTCAAAAGACTGAAAAAATGAAATAGACTGAGAAGTCATTCATTCCTTCATTCAACAGATAATTTTAATTTTGTTTGGTGCCTCTAATGTTCTAAGCACCATCCTACGCACTGGAAATATGATGATGAATAAAATAGTGCTTGTCCTCATGAAGAGTATCTTCCAAATAGCCAAATACATGTATAATAGCACATCAGTAGGAAAACATGATATGAAGAAAAACAAAGCAAGGTAAGAGGATGGAGAGTGTTGGCAGGTCTCCACTCATCTACCCACCATGGCTACGGCTACACCAAAAGGATGTGCTGTGGGCCAGAAAGCTTACAGGAATCACCAATTCCAATTTTACTTTTTTATGCCTTTTGAAGTCATTTTTTCCAGGTAGTAATATCTCTAACTTTATTGATTGCTAAATAGTCAATATGAAATGGTTAAGAAAGAAAAAACACTAATAACATCTCATTCCAAATTATTGGCCAAATTTTCCCCAGCTCACTGCTTGCTTGCTTATGACCTAAAAATGATGCATTCCAGGAATTATGATCAAGATTACAAACACATTGAGGTCAGAATTTCCATTAAAAAATTATTTCAGATGCAGGACCTCTGCTGATTTTCTTATATAAGCAAAGAATAACTTTGGAATTCAGTTTTTGTTCTAACAGATCCGCCCCCTCCAGATAAGTGGCAAACTAGTAACTTGGAAATATTAGGCCAGATGTTAAGAACACTCTTTCTCCTGCTCAGCTCTTAAAAATAAAGACATTGAACTATTCCCTTCAATGCTATCCACCTTGAAATCTAGTAGCTAGATGAACAAGTCTCTCTTCTTTCTCTCTTTGTCCTTATTTGCAAAGCCTGTGTGTTGGGCTCAATCTCTGAGGCTTCTTCCAGTTCTACTTAAACCCTCCTTCCATCAGGAAAGAATGTCCCCACCATTATTATATATACATTATATATTATATATTATATATTATATATTATATATTATGGACAGCCATAAATATATAGCCCTGCCATTTCTTCAAGTCTTCATGAAATGTATACATAGGCTAAGCCTTGGGCTCTTTAATTCTAGATGAATGGTTATCAGAAAAGAATCAAAGAGGCAACTGAAAAAATGATGGCACTTGTTGCTGAGCTGTCTATGAAACAAGCTCTGGCCATCGAACTCCAAAAGGAAGTCAAGGAGAAAGAAGAATTCATCATCTCTTGCAATTCCAGGATAGAAAAGGGTCTGCCACTCAGTAAAGACATTGAGAGAGAATGGTTGAAGGTACTTCGAGATGAAGAAATATATACATTGGCCATCGCTGAAAGGTCTCGGGTAAGCTTTGGCTCTTATATTGCATTTGTAAACTGCGCTAGGAAGGACTGTTTTCAGGAGTGTCAGTCATCCCAAAATATAGATGAAAAATCTCCTGCTCTACCACACATATAGTCCCCACAGCCATTAGGAGGAAGTTTGTTTTTAAAGATATTTTGTAGACTGTAGACAAGTCAAAGTACAGTAGTCCAAAGTACAACAACATTCCCTGGAGAATGCTTGGCAAGCACCAAGTCCCATCCTACAGTCCTACATCCTCTGGGTTGATGTGGCTGAACACTCTGGCTTCCCATTGGCATGGCGGTGATCAGGCTGGCATTGGTCTTATCCATGGGCCTCCAATCTCCATCCTTGCACCCCTGCTCAGACCACATGTGACTCTTGCATATCCATCAGCTGTGGCTACACACAGCATGTTTTAAGGCCTCTAGCCGTATTACAGTTGCCACAACCTTCCTCAGACACTACACCTGGGGTGCACCATAGGCCTCAATGCCACCTCCTTCTCTTCCTATCACTGGCCTAAACCTAGGTCTATCACTGACTCCATCCTCAAGTTGGGTGCCCAGTTCTTCTGCCTGGCCTCATGACCTTTCAATATTCCTAGAATGGAATTGAGCCTTTTCCCAAGGAGACTATAACCTAGGGACCTATAACTCACTCATACTCTCAAGCAGATGTCCCCAAAGAGATCACCATATACTCCCTAACCCAAGAAAAAAGTGCATTCCAAACCCACATTGGGAACATCTAAAAACAGGGTCTGGATTCTAATTCCCTGACTGCCTGGAACTACACTTTTTAGGGCATTTAAATTTTACATATGGTGTCCTGGTTGTTATTTATCTGGCTCCATTATTTAGAGTTCTTTTTATATTACTGTAAAAGATTCTCTGTTTTCCCAGAGTCAAAGGCAGAATGTTGGGGGCCTGGAGGGCTCAAAGCAAGTTGCTGACCATCTCTCTCCTCCAGTTCCACTTTATTCCTTACTTTGGTAACATTAGCTCACCAGTGACTCACCAAAGGAAATATATTGTCCTCTCTTTGTCATGTCAGTATTAGTTTTTGATGAAAGATATTGAAAATGGAATACAGTCAATTGGGGCCCACCAAACAATTTTTGCTGAACCCTGAACTCCAGAACTAGCATGGTACTTGAGTAACAAGATCCATTCCCATGAGATACAAGTGTGTGTCGATGGCTCCGCCCTTCCACCCTCATTTCCCTTTGAGAGTATCAGCCAGCACAGCCTAAGGCTGCTCGGACCCAGCTGGGTCTTTTGGGACTTCGATGATGAACGGACTTCACCAGAATTTTCAGAAAATTGAAAAGAAACAAATCATTTTTTGCAGGAGTTCTCAGAAGCAGATCAACGCCAGCTGCCCAATGGTGTTTACACAACTGCAGAGCAACGTCCAAATGCCTACATCCCAGAGGCAGATGCCACTCTGCCTTTGCCAAAACCATATGGCTCCTTAGCTCCTTTTAAGCCCAGTGAACCTGGGGCCAACATGAGGCACATAAGGAAACCTGTTATAAAGCCAATTGAAATCTGAATATGTGAGCCAATCCCATCTTCCCAAGAGGAGGGCTTCAACGTGCCAACTGGAAAATGTGAGCATAACTCTAAATTACAAATAACATGCCCACAATTAATCAACAACAGAGCACAATATCACTTCCTTTACACCCACCAATTACTTTATTTTACATGATGTTGAACAGGATATAGAAATGCCTACAATTATGTCAAAGTATATATTTGAATTTCTCATTTTCTTTTTCACCCTGTATATTGACTATCTTTCTGAAATATATAGTAGGCAAGATGCTGTAAAGATGTCTTGAAAATAAATCAGTTTTCAATGAAATACAGAAATTGGTAGAATGGTCTTTTTTTTTTTTTTTTTTTTTTTCACTTTAAAAAAGAAAGATAGAATATTGTTTGAAAAAGGAAAATATCCCAAATACCACAGAGGCATAATTCTCTTTGATGAATAAGAAATTACACTTGAACTTAATGTTGATAAAACTAAATCATGTAAAAAGCAGTAGTGAAGCTGATCAAATTTAAAGTAATGTTATGGTGATTATTTTTAAAAGTAAAGAATCCTCTTGCTGCAAAAAATAATTATTCCCTAATTTATCTTTCTTATAAATCCAGAGTTTTCACAATATTATCTGCAAATAAACTCATAATGGTTTTGACTTAAGTTCTTATACCAAATTTTTTAAAATCTCAGAGAAAATAGTTATAACTTTGCATGTGAAAGAATTGAAAATGAGAATTATATTATTGCTCTATTTTTATTACATTTCAATTAGTATATTTTCCTAATTCTGCTTTTACATTTTCTCATATATAAGAATACACAAATGGATTTGAAAGCTGTGATTTTATGTTCACTAATATTCTAACACTTAAGTTTCTCATATTGGTAGCAGTTATGAATTTTATTTCACAACTCTGGGCATAAGAAATATCACATTTATTTTGCTAAATCAAACATCTGTTCTAAGCCCCTATCCTGCCAGATTGGAGGAAAAATTAATCTCATCTGTGTATATGAGTGCTGAATCTAACCTGATTGTTGTAAAGTCCTTATAAAGCAATTATTTGGGAGTGCCTATGACAAGCCTAACACTGTATAAGCTGCGTGGTTTATAAAAAGAAATACTGTATATTTAAGCACAGTTTCTATGTTGTAGGAACCAGTAACCTCATTAGGGATTCAAAAACTGTATACTTAGGAAGGTTAAACAGCATAAGACTGGAAAAACAATTTAAAAGACCACAAAGGGATGGATGCTTAAATACTAGAATAAGTGGCACAAATTAGTGAGCCACATCTGCTCCCATGAATAGGGTTTTAACAGAGTGGGTTCTGGGCAAAGGAAACAGCCTGAGCAAGGCTTGGAAGTAAGAAGACAAAAATTGTGCCCAAGGAACAATGAAGTGACCGGGTTAGAATCAAATGTCCATAATGAGGAATCGTAAAAAATAAGGCAGGGATTTGGGAGGTTTTTGAATGTCAAGGAGTTTGAGTTTTTTCCTGTGATAAATGGAAAGTTATTGAAGGATTATGAGCAGAGACATAACACGTTCCAATTAGTGTTTATTTCAGTTATGTGACAGATGAACTGCACCTGAGAAGGCAACTGAAACAATCCAGGTGTGAAAAGAAAAGGGAAGAGAATGAAACATAATGACCAAAAAAGGAAATTCTATAGAAGACCATCTTTAGAATACAATGATAATTTTAGAGAATAAGTTTTGGATTATGATTCCAGCTAGTGATATTTATAATCATTAAGATCTCACAAGTACAAGGAGGGAAACAGTAGAAAAAGAGAAAAGCAAAAAGTTATGGGCTGATCCTGGGCAGCAACGTATTTCTGGATCAGAATGAAGTCACTGTAGAAGAGAGAAAGAAAAAAAAAAGGGAGAACTAGTTAGGTGCCATGGGGCCACTAGGGGAACATGTTCATGGACTCATGATTCCTGGCTGGAATAAAAGAGCAGAAAGAGTCAGGCCAAAACTTACAGCACTTTTTTTTTTTAATCATAAGATGTTAGTAAATCAAACTTTTATAAATATTTTTAAAAATTAATAAATACAGTTCCATCTAAACCACGACAAAAGCAAATCCAGTTCCAAATACTGTATGTACAAATTTCTATACATTACAAATTATTCTCTACTGGGAATAGAAGCAGATTTAGTCCAAATTCAATTTTTTTCAAAATAAGTATCAGCTATCCAAATAGAGTTCTTATGCAACATTTTAATATTTCTGTTTGTAAACATGTTATTCACAAAGACACATCTAGTGTTTGCTTTTCAAAAGACTGTTCCCTACATATTTAAAGCATGTTTTATTTCAGACTGCAATAGAAACTAGCTTTTGGCCTATTCAGCCTCTAGGAAAATAAGTCTCAAGACCATCATTTTTTGCCTCTGTGGACTGCTTATCATTTCTCCACACTTGACTGCTTATTTGCTATTCAAAATTGGGATGAGGTACAGCATTTAGCTCTGTCTGAACAAGTACCAGACTGAACTTCAGAGGGCTCAAGATTATATTTTGACGCTATATTAGAAACCATGCATGTGTCCCCAGACCTCGTTTTCCTCCCTAGGTCTGGTTTTTAGAATGCTGGTGATAAACTAAGCCTGATTTATTATATGACCATCCTGTATGGGAAAAGACTGTAACTCTAGGTATCTCTGGTCAACCTTAAGAGATATAGCAGGGGGCTATATCTGGTTGGCATCCATCTCCCATATGGAGGGACCTGGGTTCGATCCCCGGGACCTCCTGGTAAAAATTTAAAAAATATATAGAAGGTGCGTGGGCCACCAGGCCCTGTGCGTGGGCGCACCACCAGTTCCCGCAAGCCACATAGCAAGATGATGACATAATAGGAGAGTGACACAAGGGAGAGGCAAGATGAGACGCACCGAAAAACCAGCAACTAAGGTGGCGCGGGCAGGATGCCTCTCTCCTACATCAGAGATTCCAAGGATTGAATCCCAGTGAAGACAGGAGGAGAAGGATGAGAAGAGAGGGCAGAAAATGGACACAGAGTTGCCCAGCGAATGGACACAGAAACAGCAAAAACGGGGGGCCCCCGGAAGGGGTGTAAAAATGGATAAAAGTAAATAAATAAATAAATCCTTAAAAAAGGAAAAAAAAAAAGAAAAGATTATATTTTGATATTGGCTACTAATTTTAAATATTGCTAAAGAATTCTCAATGCTAGTAGGGCTAATGAGCTAGACTAAAATATTGGAAGCTGATTTAATTGCAAAGGCTCTTTTATAAGCCTAAAAGCATTGTAGTGTGCTTCAGAGCTGCCTCCCCTACAAATTTTGCATCCACATTGTCATGTCCTTCAAAAGCATACAGAGCTGGAAAAAAAAAAAAAAAGAGTTACTATGAAGCCATGGAACATTATACTTTTGTGCCCTAAATTCTAGTTGAAATTGTAATTGTTTTAAATTTTCATATAACACATTCTGAGAACATTCTGTTAACATTTGTTAAACCTGTGCACCGAGAAAGGGATTTGCATCAACCAAATGGGCTTTAAACCCTTTTAAAATTCCGACTTGGTGATTATTCCTTTGATAATTTATTCTAGGTAATAAACTGTCTATTGTTAATTAAAGCCAATTGCAATAAGGACCTACTTATAAGTAGTGAGTATTTTGGAAAGAGAAAGGTCTATAGAAGGGAATAGGGAATGATTGATGTGTCACGGGAAAAGCACCAGAAACCCTGAAAGCAGAGGGCTGAATTACCTTGATTGGAGGACTCTATGTCGGTCAGTATTTCAGTGAAGTAGTTCAGAGGCAAAAATTCTACACTGAATAATGACTTGTCAAACACAGCGTTCCGAGGCTAAAAGGGAAACCCCTCTGATATTAGTTGATTCTTCAAAACAAGCACAATTCAAATAAGATAAGATCTACAAGTGCTGCTCATGGGGATATGTTGAAATGTGCAAATAGGACCCCAAAACATTCAGTGTGGCTGTGTTTTCACAGAGACTCACCTGTTTTTTATAGTTCTGAAGCAGTTTCTTCACATGGTTCCGTGAAATAAGGTTAGAACTCATAGGATGATCCCAAAGTCGACAGATCTTCTGACCAAAAAGCTATTATGCAAATTGAAAATACATAAAGGAGACTGTAGCTCACACTGCATTAAATAGATTTACCTTATATATATTCATATTTTAAAAATTATTATTCCAAAGTAGTTACTTAGTAAAAGGCACTTTATGGTAATAGACCCTTGGAGAAAAGCCATGTTCCTATGAGGCATGCATCTGAATTTTGAATAAATACTCCCTCAACTCTTGCCATGAGGAAGGCAGTTTATACACTAATGATAAATTCTTTTCTGAAATCAAGTTTGTCTGCTCTTTTGGGATTTGAATACCAGCCCTCAGTGATGTTCTGCTAGGAAGCTAAAGGCAGTAGGCATATTTATATTAACTTCTCCTCCATCTTGGCAAGAAAACTTTAATTCACTAAGAGTAAGGGGCAAAAATAAAATTTGGAGACCAAACTGTTTAGTGACATTCCCCAAAGAGATCTAGCTGTGGAAAATCTGCATTGTTTTCTATTGCCTTTGCTTCACTAAGCCAGTGAGGCAAGGAGCTATTACAAAGCAAGAGGATTAGGTTCAGAAAGGCAACTGACATGCCTTAGTGGGAGGATCTTGCTAGAAATTCAAGTGCTCAAGGTATGTAAACAGTGGACAGAGTTGGCTGGGGCTCTTAGGGTCAGGAAGTTTGCAGAGTCAGAGGCTCAGAAGACCTTGCCCTGGAATTTCATATTTTCATAGTATTTCTAATTCGGAGAGCTAATAGCCCCCACAAAAACAAGGAGTGCCTTTATAACTCTTTACCTCATGGCTCTCATTCTTCCTTCTAGCTGGGGATGTTTTCCTGCTGTGGTGGAAACCACAGTAGGAGGAAATACAGTTCCAGAACCTTCTGACCTCACCTGTATTTAAATTTCTTATCACTTTAAATGCCAAACACACATGTTTCCCCTCTCCTTCTCCCCAGGCTCAGAGCTGTAAATATTAGTGTGGTTTCCTAAGAGGAGAAAGTGCCAATGCAGTGCAAAGCCAGAGGAACAAGCACTTTGTAAGCCCAGTGGGGGAACAGCCGACAGATGGGTGGAGATGGATGGGATTTCTTAGAAAAGGGCTGAAAAGTGAAAAAATTCAACTGACTTTTGCTCAAAACAAGTAAATTGCTCTTTTCTTCCAAGAAGCAACTGAAAGAGGCTAATCCTAAGGCTGATGGAAAAAATAAAATATAATTCAGGATTACCGGAGGAAGCCGCCCAATGATACTGAATTTTAATTTTTCATTCTTCTCTGTATTGTCCAGATCTACAAGAAAGTCAGACATTGGCAAACAAAATAGAAATCTCCAATTTTAATACCCTATCAGGTTATAACCAACTTTAGTGGTTCATCCTGATAATACATATTCTAACCACGTATATTTCTCCAGCTAATCTAAAAACGCTTTAGAAATTTTAGTTTGTATCTCTCTGAATAAACAGGGGCTTTTAATGAAGCTGTTTCTAGATATCATGGAACATGGTTATGTAACGGCTGCCAGTCACAAAGCAATTTTGTGGACTAACTTGAAACAGAAGACACTTTAAGGAATGGCAAATGCTTTAATATATATTAACATAGCATCTATAAAATATCACAGTTGAATTACTTAAGTGAGAGCAATCACAAGACAGACCTTATTTAAAGTTCAAAGTCAAACACTGCATTTCTCAGTTTTGCTTGCATTTGAAGTCTTAACTTTGAGATGACAGAGTTAATCAGCTGATAGTAAGCCATTTCAGGACACTTTTAAGAACCAAGCCCACAGAGTCTCCTAGCCTGGGTCGCCTCATGTGCAGAAAAGGACTCAGCTGTATGTGGACTGATAAGAGGAGATGCCCTTTGGGACCTCTAGGAGGGCTAAGGCATTTTAAATTGGTCCATTTGGGAAAGAGGCTGATTACAGGAAACAGACTATACTTACCAGGACTGGCTACATAATTTGCAGGACCCAGTACAAAATGAAAATGGAGAGCCCCTTGTTCAAATATTATTAAGAACTTCAACATGGCAACAGAAGAGCAATAAACCAAGCATGAGCCCCTCTGAGTGCATCAGTGCCCTGTGCAGCTACACAGGTACACACTCACAAAGCCAGCCTTGTTGATGCTCAGGCTGGACTTAGCACGCTGGCAAACTCAAAGCCTCTTACCTTTCATGAGCCTTGTGACAGCTGTTTCTGTGAGATGTAACACTCCACTATCAATGTAATGCAGCAGATTATGCAAAGGGAGACAGCGGACACCGAGGACTGTGTGTAGTGTGTGAAAACCTACGATGAGAAGTCCAGGAGGGTAAACATGGAAAACATGGTCAGCCAGCATCCCCAGATCTTCCAGAGGGGAGGAATAAGATGATGTTAATAAAAGCACTTTGCTCAAAACCTGGGCATTTATAATCTATAATGGGAAATTATAGTCTATAAATCAGCCCTCTTTATCACTCTTCAGCCCCTTACCCTCTACCGGGGACCCGTGATCTGCTATTTTCTCCCATTTTTCTTCCCTCCCCACCTTAATAAATTACTGGCCTAACTCAAAACAAACAAACAAACAAAAAACACCTTGCTCAATCCTTGGCACCTACAGCCAACTACATGTTCCTAAAGGACAGGGTCCAAGTTTTTCTCTTTGTAGTATCAAGACTAAATAATGGGAGACTTCTGGGAAGATGGCATGGGAGTAGGTAGGCAGGGCTGAACTCTCTCACAAAAACAACAGAGGAAGGGCAAAAAGCTATCCAAGGGAGCTGCTTTGGGGATCTGCAGACCAGGAGAGTGCTGTGTATCATCCAGGAAGGAGAGGGACAGAGAGACAAAGAGGCCAAACAAAAACCATGAGTTTCTTACCCCCGCAGCTGGGAACAGCACATACACCCCATCATCAAGGCAAATAGCCTTGGTAAAACCCCTGGCTCACTGCAGCCAACTGAGAGGGGAAAGAAGATCCTCCTCCCTGGCAGGAAGTGGGGTCTGGCAGATGGTGGAGAGTGGTTTCTCTTCAGTGAGTTTGGCCAGCTGAGCCCACTTTGAATCTAGGCTGTAACCAGCCTAGCAAGTAGAGGTTGCAAGAGACTCATCCATGGGGGAGCTGAAGGGCAAATAGGTGTGGGACCAGCACCCAGGACCAGCAAACTCAGAGAGAGAGAGAGGTGTGTGTGTGTGGGGTAGAGATAGGGCTGGCAGAACATCACATACAAGGGAAGCTCAATAAGATTAAGCACTGATTTCTCATCTGAAACATGGAGGCGAGAAGGCAGTGGTATGACATAGTTAGGTGCTAAAACAAAAACAACTCTCAGTCAAGAATTCTGCATCCAGCAAAGATGGCATTTAAAAATGAGTGAGAGCTCAAAATCTTCACAGATAAATGGAAATTAAGAGAGTTTTTCAACAAGAAACCTGCCCTTCAAGAAATACTAAAGGGAGTTCTGCAGGTTGAAAGGAAAAAAAGAGGAAAGAGAGGGTTAGAGAAGAGTGTAGAAAGGAAGATTATTAGTAAGAATAAAAAGATAAAAAGAGAAATAAAAACAAAATATGACATATATAAATCAAAAGAAAAGATGACTAAGTACTGCCTTGACAGTAATAACATTGAATGTTAATGGATTAAACTCTCCAATCAAAAGTCATAGATTTGCAGAATGGATAAGGAAATATGATCTGTCTATATGCTGTCTACAAGAAACTCACCTTAGACCCAGGATGCAAGGAGGCTGCAAGTTAAAGGTTGGAAAACTATTTTATATGCAAACAATAAGCAAAATGGACAAAATGGACTTTAAATGTGTGCCAGTTTGAGATTATTTATGAATTCCAAAAAGAGAGATTATGTTTGCAAAATGGTCTGTTCTTCTGGGCATAATAACCCTTTGATTGTATTTGATTCAGCTGAGACATCTGATTAAATTAATTACAATTAAGACTTTGATTCAACCATGTCATTACAGTGCAACTCAGCCTTGAGTCCTAGCCCTCTCTTGGTGGGGCTGATAAAACAGACTCTCACATGGAAGTAGACACACAAGAGAAGAACACAGAGGAATAGAGACAACTCAATAGACACGGCAGAGGTCCTCGGAAGAGAGATGAGACTAGTCTACAGCTGACCCTGTGAAGAGAACAGAGCAGCTGAGCCCAGAAAAAATGAGCCCCAGGGAGAGAAATAAGCCTTAGCCAGCCTACAAATGAGATCAAAAGAAGCTGGGACCACGGAGCCTTAAGAGGAAGAAGGATGGTTGAACCCTTGCAGACACTGCCCACCATCTTGATTCAACACATTGCAACAGAGTTTGGTAAGGAAGTAACCTTGAGTTGGACTCTTTAGGGCCCTGTGACTGTAAGCTTCTACCCCAAATAAATACCCTTTATAAAAGCCAACAGATTTCTGGTACTTTGCATCAGCACCCCTTTGGCTGACAAATACAAAATGCAACTATTATAAGAAACAAAAAGGACACTATATATTGAAAAGGGGGTAATCTATCAAAAAGAAAGAACTATCATTAACATTTATGCACCTAAGCAGGGTGCCCAAAAATACATGAGGCAAACATTGGAAAAACTAAGGGGAGAAATAGATGCCTCTACAATTATGGTGAAGGACTTTAATCACCATTATCATCATTAGAACATCTTGAGAGAGGGCCAGAAAAGAAACAGAGGCCCTGATAATACATGAGAGGAACTAGGCTTAATAGACATACACAGAACATTTATACCCAAATACAGAAGGATATATTCTTCTCAAGTTTATATGGATCATTCTCCAGGACAGACCACATGCTAGGTCACAGAACAAGTCTCAACAAATTTAGAAAGATTGAAATTATGCAAAGTAATTTGTCTGACCACAACGGAATGAAGCTAGAAATTTTAATAAGGGGCAGAGAACAAGAATAGGCACAAAGAAATGAAAGTTAAATAACATACTCTTAGACAATCAGTGGGTCAAAGAAGAAATTGCAAAAGAAATCAGTAACTACCTTGAAATGAATGAAAGGAGAGCACAACATATCAAAACTTATGGGATGCAGCTACAGCAGTGCCGAGAGGGAAATTTGTTGCCATAAATGCCTATAACAAGGAAGAAAGAGCTAAAAATCAAAAACCTGACTGCACACCTGGAACAACTAGAAAAAGAACAACAAACTAATTCCAAAGCAAGCAGAAAGAAGGAAATTACAAAGATTAAAGCAGAACTAAATGAAATTGAGAGTAAAAAAAAAAAAAAAAAAAAAAGAGAGAAAAATTAAACTAAAAGCTGGTTCTTTGAGAAGATTAATAAAATTGACAAACCCTTAGCTGGACTAACAAAGAACAAAAGAGAGAAAATGCAAATACATAAAATAAAAAACAAGAGAGGGAATATCACCAATGATCACATAGAAATAGGGTATCATAAAAGGATACTTTGAAGAATTGTATGCCAAAAAGATGGATAACTTAGATGAAATGGAAAAATTTCTAGAAACACACATACAGCCTACATTGACAAAAGAAGAAATAAAAGAACTCAACAGACCAACTGCAAGTAACGAGATTGAATTAGTCATTAAAAACCTCCCAACTAAGAAAAGCCCAGGACCAGATGGCTTCGCAGGTGAATTCTACCAATCATTCTGGAAAGAACTAACATCAATCCTGCTTAAAACTCTTCCAAAAAAAATAGAAGTGGAGGGAGCATTACCTAACTTATTCTATGATGCCAACATCACCCTAATACTAAAGCCACATAAAGACACCACAAGAAAAGAAAGCTACAAACCAATCTCTCTAATGAATCTGGACACTAAATTTCTCAACAAAATACTTGCTAATCACATTAAACAACACATCAAACGAACTATACACCATGACCAAGTGGGTTTCATCCCTAGTATGCAAAGATGGTTCAACATAAGAAAATCAATGTAATATACCACATTAACATATTGAAAGAAAAAAAATCACATAATCATCTCTATTGATGCAGAAAAAGCATTTGACAAAATAGCACATCCTTTCTTGATAAAAATGCTTCAAAAGATAGGATTAGAAGGAATCTTCTTCAATGTGATAGAGTACATATGAGGGCCCAGAACCTTAGTGGAGGTGTAACACTTACTCTACAGCTCATTGGACTCACCCAGGACAACTAACAAGATGATGATAATGGACAACGACCATCCCAAGGAACAGAGAGTCTGCAACTGCAAGCAAGATAGTCCCATCCATCTTCCCCACGGGATATAAGCCCCCTCTCAATTAGAGGTGGAGTGGATATCACCATCCCAGAATCCTCATGATTGGGGAAAGAATTACGGACTAGTGTGGACTTACTAGTATTCTACTATAGACATATTGTGATTCTAGCAATGGAAGAAATTACAACATTGATGTGGAGCCAGTGGCCACTGGAGGCTCTAGGGGCAGGGGGAGGGAAAAACAGTTGTAACATAGGGGCCTTTTCGGGACTTGGGAATCGTCCTGAATGACATTGCAATGACAGATATAGGCCATTTTATATTGTCCACATAACATTCAGAACTGTGTGGGAGAGAGTGTAGACTACAATGTGAACTATGGTCCATGCTTAATGGCAAAGCCCCAGGATGCGTTTATCAATCACAATGAATGTGCCACACTAATGAAGGATGTTTATGTGGGAGGGTGAGGGAGGTGTGGGGAGTGGGGCATATGGGAATCGTTATAGTTTTTGTGTAACACTTATGTAATCTATGTATCTTTTAAAAAGTAAAAAAAATATTTTTTTAATTTTTAAATAGTATATATTTAAAAAACCCACAGTTAACATCGTATTCAATGGTGAAATGCTAAAAAGGCTTTCCCTCTAAGATCTGGAATAAGACAAGGGTGCTCACTGTCACCACTCTGATTTAACATTGTATTAGAAGTACTTGCTCGAGCACTTAGGCAAGAAAAAGAAATAAAAGGCATCCAAAATGGAAAGTATACTTCTTACTTCTAAAATTTCACTATTTGCAGATGACATGATCCTATATGTAGAAAGCCCTGAAAAATCTACAACAAAAATTTAAGAGCTAATAAACAAGCTCAGTAAACTGGCAGGATATAAGATCAATACACAAAAATCAGTAGCAATACTCTGCATGAATAGTGACCAATCTGAGAAGGAAATCAAGAAAAAAAATTCCATTTACAACAGCAACCGAAAGAATCAAATATCTAGTAATAAACTAAAGGATGTAAAGCACTTGTACACAGAAAACATCAGCAAAATTTCTGTCTTAATCAAATTGATTTACAGATTTAATGCAATCCCAATAAAAATTACAACATTTTTTTTACTGAACTGGAAAAGCCAATTATGAAATTTATTTGGAAGAGCAAGGGGCCCCACATAGCCAAACACATATTGAAAAATAAAAACAGAATTGGAGGAATCACACTACCTGACTTTAAAGCATACTACAAAGCTACAGTGGTCAAAACTCCATGGTATTGACACAAGGACAGACATACTAACTAATGGAACCAAATTGAGAGTTCTGATATAAATCCTAACATACATGGTCAACTGATATTTGACAAGGCCACCAAGCCCATTCAACTGGGAGAGAATGGCCTCATCAACAAATGGTGCTTGGAGAACTGGATATCCATATCCAAAAGAATGAGAGAGGATCACCATCTCATGCTATATACAAAAATTAACTCAAGGGGGGCGGATTGGCTCAAATAGTTGGGCATCCGTCTCCAATACGGAGGGACCTGGGTTCGACCCCCAGGACCTCCTGGTAAAATAAAAGAAAAATATAGAAGGCGCACAGGCGTGCCAGGCCCTGCCGAGCCAGCAGCAAGATGATGATGTAACAGGAGAGAGACACAAGGGAGAGCCAAGGTGAGATGCGCTGAAAAACTAGAAACTGAGGTGGCGCAGGTGTCAGAACACCTCTCTCCCACATCAGAGGTTCCTAGGATCGAATCCCGGTGAAGACAGGAGGAGAAGGATAAGAAGAGAGGGCAGGAAACAGACACAGAGAATTGTCCAGCAAAATGGATACAAAACAGCAAAATGGGGGGGGGGAGGTTAAATGGATAAAGTAAATAAATAAATCAAAAAAAAAAAATTAACTCAAGATGGATCAAGGACCTAAATATAAGAGGCAAGACCATAAAGCTCCTTCAAGATAACGTACGGAAGCATCTACAAGATCTTGTAGTAGGAAATGGTTTCATTAAACTTTATACCCAAAGTGCAAGCAAAAACAACAAAATAGATAAATGGGATGTCCTCAGAATTTAAAACTTTTGCACTTTAAAGGAGTTTGTCAAGAAAGTGAAAAGGCAGCCTACTTCATAGGAGAAAATATTTGGTAACCATTTATCCATTATGAGCTAATATCCAGCATATATAAAGAAATCCTACAATTTGAAAATAAAAAGACAACCAATTTAAAAATGGGCAAGAGATTTGAATAGACACTTTTCCAAAGAAGAAATACAAATGGCTCAAAAGCACATGAAAATATGCTCAACATCACTAGTTACTAGAGAAATGCAAATCAAATCTACAACGAGATATCATCTTATACCTATTAGACCGGCAGCTATTTGAAAAACAGAGAACTACAAGTGTTGGAGAGGATGTGGAGGAAAGGGAACCCTTATCCACTGCTGGTGGGAACATAGAATGGTGTAGCCATTGCAGAGGATGGTTTAGCAGTTCCTAGGAAGCTAACTATAGAACTGACATATGATCCAGCAATCCCACTGCTGGGTATATACCCAGAAGAATTGAAAGCAGGGACATGAACAGATATATGCACACCAATGTTCTTAGTGGCATTATTCACTATTGCCAAAAGTTGGAATCAACCCAAGTGTCCATCAACAGAAGAATGGATAAGCAAATTGTGGTATATACATACAATGGAATATTACTTAGCTGTAAGTAGGAATGACGTATTGACACACCCAACAACATGAATGAATTTTGAGACCTTATGTTGAGTGAAATAAGCCATTCACTAAAGGATAAATATCACATGACCTCACTGATATAAGCATATTGAGCAGACTCACAGAGCTAGAGGGAAGATAGGTTATCAGAAGACAGAAAGAGAGTAGAGTGTGGTAACCTGATGCTAAATATGGTGAAGCCTATCAATAGGTGGATGGGGGTGGTTTGGCAGTGGCTGGGGGTGATAGTGTGCAGGGATGTGAGTGGAATTGATGGTGCTAGAATGTGAGGAGGTGCAGGATGGGGGTGTTGAGTTGGACTATCCATGGAACTGGGGGGAGGGCTGGAGGAAGGAACAGGTGAACTCTGGGGAGTTGTAGGTCTGTGGTTAAAACTACAATAGTGAATGTTCTTCTAGCAAATATGGCAGAGAAGGGTTACTGGTGCAGGGCGTCAGGTGTGGGGGTATGTGTGGGCTATGGCGCACCTGGGGCATTCTTCTTTGGAATATGAAAGTGCTCGTCTTCTCATAGGGTATTATCTCAGTGGGTGGAGACCTACACAATAAACAAGAAAATATTAAACCTCCATCCTGAGGAGTCCTGCTATGTTCTCAAATAGAGGGGCAAGAATCTGTTGAGAACATAGGCAGTACATTCTAAAAGAAAACAAATCAATATATCAAGTCCTCAATATTAATGCATGTAACTATGAACCTTATTCTTTTTTTTTTTTTTTTTACCGGGAGGTACCGGGGATCGAACCCCGGTCTCTCCATATGGTAGACGGACGCCGAACCTCTTGAGCCACATCCGTTTCCCTGAACCTTATTCTTGAAACTTGAAACTTGGTGGTACCATAGGTTCTGAGGGAAGAGGAAGGAAAGAATAGATGGAACATAGGGCATTTTTAGGGAATTATTCTGCATTATCTTTCAATGATAGATACAGGCCCGTTCTAAATTTTGTCAAAACCTATAAAAGTGTACAGTGCAAAATGTAAACCATAATATAAACTGCTGACCATGGTTAGTAGCAATGCTTCAATATTTGTTCATCAATTATAGCAGAAGTATCATACTCATGTAAGATGTTATTAATAGTGGAAAATGTGAGGGGGGGGTGGAGTATATGGGAATCTCCTATATTTCGATGTGATTTTTATGTAACCTAAAGCTTCTTTGAAAATAAAGTGAAAAAAAAAATAGACACTGGGGAACATACAGAAGAAATTGCCATTGTACATAAAAGATAATAGATCTTACAGTGATGAAAGACAAAAAGCAAAAATATTTATTTTTATTATTTTATTAATTTTTTGGCTTTGTTTATAGGGGAGGTTTTGGATTGCAGAATGGTCATAACTGTTGCAGGGGAGGATCACTGTTGTGGGGTATTGGTGGTAGGGGGATGTGTGAGGAGGGATGCACTTAGGACATGCCTCTAAGGAATATGAATATATTCAAGTGGTCATGGGGTATTGTCTTGGTGTGTGGAGATCCACACAATAACCAAAAGAATATTGAATTCCTATCCTGGGGATTCCTGCTACATTCTCTAATAGAGTGCCAAGGATCCCTAGAGCACATGTGCAGTGCCTAGCAAAGGAGGACAGACCAATATGCCAGGCCCTTGATACTGATGTTTGTACTTATAAACCTTGTTCCTGTGAAATTGAAACTTAGCCTAGTGTTATATATTGCCTAAAAGTTACCTCCTGACAGCTTCCTTGTTGCTCAAAGGTGGACTCTCTCTAAGCCAAACTTAGTATATAAACTTACTACCTTTCCCTTGGCATGGGACATGACTCCTGGGAATGAGCCTCCCTGGTGCTGAGGGATTATTACCAAGAGCCAACTATTGATGCGTTTAGAAAAATACATTGACCAAGAGGGGGAAATATTAAATACAAATGAGTTTTTATGGCTAAGTGATTTCCAAAGTGAGTCATGAGGTCATTCCAGAGGTTATGCTTATGTACATCTCAGGAGGATCACACTGACTGCCATAGTAAACAGTGCCTCAAGCAGGGGGGCTCCTGAGGGTTCTAGAGATATCTAGACACTGTAGGCAGGGCAGACAACCCCAGGTCTTTGGCACCCTGTCAGTGGGCCTTATGTTGGAATATATGATAACCTATCCCCTCAATGTATTGGAGTTAGTCTCATCTTTAACTTCTCTACATGTGGTTCTTATGCCCCTTTTACTTGAAATTAACACTAGACCTGTTAAGTATGTGTCCCAGAGGCTTAAATCTTCTGGTTCTTCATATGCCAGTTGAGCCCTGAATCTCAGCAGAGTTGTACCCAACACCTGCTCTCCAGTTCATCAGACTTGCCCAGGACAACTAACAAAAGGATGATGATGGAGAATGCCCATCCCAAAAAACAGAGAGAATCTACAACTGCAAACAAGATCTGCCCCATGGGATCTAAGCCCTCTCTCAATCGGAAGCAGAATGGGCATCACCATCCCAAAAGCCTCAAGATTGAGGAATGAACAAATATAACAGGGGGATGCAACTATGGACTAAAGTAGACTTATTATTACTTTAGTAATGAAAGAACTTGTAACATTGATATAAAGACAGTGGTCACCAGAGGATCTGAGGGGAGGGAGAAGAAAGAATAGGTGTAACATGGGGCATTTTGGGGGCACTGGAATTGTTCTGCATGATTTTGTAATGATGGATACAGACCATTATACACTTTGTCAAAACATACAAAATTGTGTGGTGCAAAGTGCAAACCATAATGTAAATTATAGACCATGGTGTATTAGTCAGCCAAAGGGGTATGGATGCAAAGTACCAGGAATCTGTTGGCTTTTATATAGGGTATTTATTTGCGGTAAAAGCTTACAGTCCCAAGGCCGTGAAAAGTCCAACTCAAGAGGTACTTTCTCACCAAAATCAGTTGCCACATGTTGAAGCAAGATGGCAGGTGATCTCTGCCTGGTCCTATATCAGTCTCTTGCATAGAGCTCATTTCTTTCCAGGCCTTCTCAGCTGCTCTGTTCTCTTCCAGTGCAAACTATCAGGTGAATAGTTCATCTCTCCCTAGGGCACCAGGATCAAACATAACAGAGCTGTCTCTTTTCTATGTGTCTTCTTGAGTGTCTGTTTATATAGGCCCACAAAGGTGGGGTCGGGGGGACACTCGACTGAATCATGCCCAACTGATGTGGTCGAATCAAAAGCCCTAAATTGATTCTATCAAGTAAACTTAAAATCTTTGAATTACAATCATAAGGTATCATACCCAGCGGAATAGATTAGTTTATAAATATAATCTTTCTCTTTTTAGGATTCATAAATGATCTCAAACTACCACACATGGTTAGTAGCAATGCTCCAATATGTTCATCAAGTGTAACAAATGTACCACAATGAAAGATGTTGTTAATGGGGATAAGTATGGGATTATATTTATGTAATCTAAAGCTTCTTTACAAATAAAATAAGGTTTAAAAAAAAAAAAAAAAAAAAAGACTAAATAGTTCTGGGTATATAGTAAATTCCCAATAAGTATGTATTCCCTTCTCTGTGTCATCCTAGGCAAAAAGAGGGCAAAGCCTGCTCCATGAAAACTGGTTTTATACTTTGCAATTCTACAGTAAATTCCCAACAGAAAACAATTAACAAAAGAGCTTTAAACTCCATATGCCCATGCTGAAAAGCTGATGAATGGGGAAAAAAATGGACCAGAAGAGGACAGTTTATCAAATGACTAAGAACCAAAAAGAGAATCTTTCAAATATTATACACCTCAATACCATGTTATTAATTTCCTTTATATGCTTGGTCTCCAATTGTGCCCTAGAGAAAAAGATTTTTGGAGTCAATTGGACTTAATTGTAGAAAAGAAAGAAAATGGCATGGCCTGATAGCAAATCTATATGATTTCAGCAAAGAGTTAGGCACTCTCTCATACCTAAGTCCCATGGGGATGTCTTCCCAAACACTCACAAAACTCACATACCTAGAGCTCAAAGGATGGCATTAATGGCAAAAGATAAAAACAAACTACAAGGGGGAAGAAGATATCAGATCAGGATACACTCTGAAAAGTCCTCTTGGAAAAGATAAGATTTGAGGGGAGATTTGAAGAAATACAATTCCTAGGAGTGGAAATGAGGCAAGGGAATATACTGAGTGAACACACAGCAGAAAAAGCCCGGTTTGGAATAAGCAACCCAAGTCTAGAATCCTGCTGTGCTACTTACTAGTTGTAGGTAACACAGCCTTTCTGAGCCTCAGTTTCTTCACCCTTAAGTAGGAACTGCCAGTACTTTCTTGCAGGGCTGTTTTGAGCACGAGAGCTAGGTCTATTAAGAGCCAAGTACATGGGCATAACAACAACGACTAATACCAAACATGTACTGAGCATTCAGTCTATGCAATGGCTCAACTGATCCTCATACGTAACACTATGAGATGGGAACTACTAGATTCCCCTTTTATAGATGGTAAAAATGGAGAGTTACAGAAGTTAAGAAATGTGCCTAGGGTCACATAAGGAATAAGTAGTGGAGTTGAAATTTCAACCCAGGCTGGTCAGATTTTAGCCTGTGCTTTTAACCATAATATTATCCTGCCTTGATAACTGGTAACTGGGTTAGTGAAACAATATGAACAGAGTAACAAAGGTAAAGAAGCATGGGGCACGTTGAGAAAACATTAAATGATCCAGTTCATCTGGAACCTTGTTCAAGGGTGAAGGAAGGATAAGAGGTAAAGTTGGAAAAGTAAGTTGATTCATGTGCCAGGCACTGGGCCAAGAGTATAATAAGAGCAAAACAGGCACAAATGCTGCTCCCATATACCTTAGACTCTGATGGGGGAGACTGGCAATCAAGTAATCAAAAAAATAAATACATATTTTTAAAATGTGACCAGTTCTATGAAGGAAAAGTGCAGGATGCTATGAGAACATGTGACATGGGTGGGTTGAGATAACAGTTTAAGAGAATGCTGAATGATGGCAACAAAAGTGCAGGGTGCTATGAGAAAATATGACATGGGTTGAGATAACTGCTTTAAGAGAATGCTGATTGATGACAAGGCATTCATTACTTAGTAAATTTTGGGGAGGCTGACAATTTTTGAGCAGGATAGAGAAATGATAAGTTTCACCTTTGGAATATTAATGTGGCAACAAGGAAGGAATAGATTGGGGTAACGGTTTGCTCTAGGAAGACCTCTTAGGAGGCTGTTGTGTTAACCTACCATGCATGAGGTAATGAGGTCATTAATAGCGAAAGAGGAGGGAAGGGATGAGAGAAGCATGGCAATATGCACAGGATTAGCAACTGTTTGGATGTGGGTGGAGAAGGAAGGAGAAGAAACATAGCCTAGGAATGATGCCCAAAGAGCAGGGGGTTGGATTCATAGAAATCACGGAATTTTCTCTCTCTGAGAAGGTGAATCACGAGCAGTGGGGCAGTCCTAGGTCCTGGCAACATCAAGGGTCAGATAAAGTGCAAATTCTGCCTACAAGGGTTTACAACACAATGATTCCACTTCAGCTTCCCTGAATCCAAAGAAGTAGTGATTTTAATAGCTAATCCCTGAATCCAAAGAAATAGTGATTTTAATAGCTAATCAGCAGCATGAGATTTTCCAAATGGATTTGGCTTTGGAAATCCTTCCCAAAATTAAAAAGTTATGAAATTGTTTCTAAACAAAAGTTTATAATAGATTATTGAAATTTAGATTTCCTGGACTCAAAATTCCTTCTCCAGCCCCATGTCCGTGTTCTAAGGATCCGTGGATGATGTCTCCTTCTCTTTCCCTAGGGCAGAGTCCCAAATTCAATGGCCAATTCTTGGCCTCCTCTCTACAAGTCGGCTCTGAGCACCAGGGCAAATTGGCTAAAATTGGGCATGGATTCTGAATGAGAGCACTTTTTCATTCAGCTGCAGTCCTTGTCCTCCAAGGCTTCTGGCCTCCTTTAGCCAATGAGAGGAACACAGGTCCCTTTTAAACAGAAAATGTTCTAGCTCTAAGCCATGACTTCTTTTTTGTGGTCCTTATTCCCCTTTTTTCTTGAACCAATTGAGTCACAAATTTCTGACACTTGGTACTCCAAGAGTCCTCACTAGTTCAGTAGGTGTGGAAAGCAAGCACACTTACAGATCTACACACACAAATATACTGTATTTATACACACACGTGCACACTCACAAATGAACCAGGGTCACTCACCAGTTCCTTACCTCTATTTTCAATTCACATGAGGGAAATAAACATAGGAGATAAGGAGAGAAATATCTATATTTCTTCCTTACTTGACCCATGGGCACTTGTCATTAAGTTTAATAACTTGCAATTTCTACAGATAGCATTTTTCCTTATCTTTTTGAGGGAATGAGAGTTTTATAGAAAGTAGATTTTTTATGATCTTCCAGGCATAATATCATCCCTAGTTAAGTCAATCTCATTTTTAACAAATGGGCTGAAACACACATGGTGGACAAATCTGAAACTGTCGATCCATTCCTCTACTGATCTTTTGTGCTAATGACTAATAACTAAGAATTTAAGCCAGAAAGCCATACACAGCTTTCATCAAATCCCTTCACTCTTTCTAGAGGATATCTCACAATTCATATTCCATTAGGATTATTTAAAACCACCCATTTTCCTCATGAATGGTCACTTTCAGATTCTTACAAAATCAACAAATTCCTTTTTATGCTCCCACCTACAAACAGAACTTATAATAAGGTACATGGATGGAGGAATCAGGAAGGATTCTAAACTGTACCATATACATAAAAAAGGCAGAGATGTGGAGATGTGCTGTGGGGATTCTCTGGGCCCCAATAGTCAATGTTTCCACATATACTAATTCAACTGGAACATAAAATTCAAATGGCAACACAGAATAGTAGTTAAAACACAGATTTTGGAGTCATACTGCCTGGATTTGAATCATGGGTCTGTAACTTAATAACTTTAGGACTATAAGCAAGTGACTTAACCTTTCTGTGCCTTGGTTCACCATCTATAAAATGGAAATAATATTAGCTGGAATATTAAAGTGCCATTTTTGTTGTCCAAAAACATGATTCATATTGGCAATTTAATGTGGTTCAATCTAAGATCCTACCACTTAAAATGTTATGAAATTTTAAATATGTTAATTTATGTGAAATACTTGAACAGTACCTGGCACAAAATGGACACCATATAAGTGTTGGCTTAAAATGAAGGAAGGAAGGCATGATGGATGGAGAGATGTATGAATGAATGTATTAAATAAAACCATCTGATATATATTGTGCAGTGATAGATTTAATACAGCTTAACACTAATCAAGTAGTTTATATCAAAGAAGAGCTTATTTTTTTAAAATGAGTACTGATTTATATGCAGATCTTCCCAATTAGACTCTTAATTTTTTTAACCACTCTAATTTTTAGTATAGCACCTGGCATATAATAATTACTCTACAAATGTTTGTTAATTGAACAAATGACCAAATTAAATGAATGACTATATATACACGTCTCCAGGAATGTTTTGAGGCCTCATTTGGTCCTGTTTCAAAATTATCAGAAAAATTTTTAACTTCCAAGTGCTTTCAGCTCAATTTTAGAAACTTATCCAGACCCACTTCTTTCAGAGTATTACCCTTCAGACATATCAATCAGATAAGCTAGGCCTGGAGACATTAGAGAATGAGATCTCTGGACTTGCCCTGAGTTAACTCCACTGATTCAAATTATCCTTAGAAAGTTGCACAGTGACCCGCCTAGACCCTAAATTTAACAACAAGCTACATTAGAGGGAAGGTCTGGTCATCAAAGCCCAACCTCAGGGCCCAGCTTTCACAGTGCACCAGACACACAATATCTCATACACCAAAGATCTCATCATTAAATTCAAAATGTGCCAAAGTTCAGGGACCATGTGAAGCAGATAAAAACAAATTTTTTATACCAAAGGACTAAAGAGCCAAGACTTACCAGGAGGTAATGGAAAAAGCAAACTGTTAGTAGCTTCCAAAATCCTCGTCATAAGGTGAAAGACTGCAAGTTCAGCAGCACTGCCACATCTATCCCTGGGTAAAAATGCAAAGTAGCATATTAGCCAAGAAGTTCATGCCTAAAAACCTGTTTACTATAAGCAAACCACCTATGGGGGGATTCTTGATAATCATGAAATGCTATACCCTGTAGAAAGCCTCATAAATATGACGGCAACTATCGCCCAATGCCTACAGTCTAACCAGATGGTAGGCATATAAATTAAAAATTGTATTAACCTAAATTCCCCTTCTTGGCAGTGTTGAGCTCCTTCCCTATATGCCAGGGAAAGGTGATGGATGAAATAATGGGAATAATTTTAAATGCTGTGTACAAAACTAAGATAGATGGGATCAGGGCTGGTGAGAACTGCTTTGAACTGCTAATTGCAAAAGGGCTTTGCTAAAATAGGCAGCCATCAGTTCTTTCCGTTCTTTGTATATCATGATAAAGGAGAGGGAGAAATACTTGCGTACAAGTGGAGAACCCAGGATTGAAGATTATGTTTCTTCCAACTGGTTTCCAGTAAGCGGCAAATGAGATCCAGCTAAAGGGCAAGGACAGTTCATTAAAGGCCGCCTCTACCCTTTCCCTCAAAGTTCCCTGGAACTATCTCTCCACAGCTCTAACAGGCATGTTCAGGGCAGCTGGCATTCAGGCTTTGGCCACACAGAACCAGCTTTTCTGAGGTCAATTCTGAAGCACTAGAATCCAAATGGAAAGACTGAAATTGTGCACCAGAGTCTAACAGAGTATCCTGTCTGGGTGGCAATGTCCCTAGCTGAGCTTCCCCAGCTGGGCTAACTGGCCCCACCATTCATTCATGGCCTTGTTCATCAATGAAGGTCAAGTGCCACTGGGTTTGCTCTACGTCTGTTAGGAGAAAGGACCAACAGCTGACAGAAGAGGAGACACAGAATAGAATGGCGGTCAAGAGCATGGGCTGTGGAGTAAGACTGGTTTCAAGTCCAGGTCCTACATTTTACTGGTTGTATAACCCTAGGCACCTTGCCTATCCTCTCCAAGTCTCAGTGTCTCAATCTGTAAAATGAGGGGAAAATATGTAATGGGATTGTCGGAAGGATTGATTAGCAGACTGACTGGAACACAGAGTATCAATAAATCACAATCATAATCAATCAAAGCAAAGCGTAAACCAGAAACCTGTTCTAGCTTTGCAACAAATTTGTCAGCAGAAGGATAGGCCTCAAGGAGCTGTTATCAGTTATGAGCCCATGCATTACACATGTGGGCTAAGAATGGGTCAAATCAGAAAGGGTCTCCATGAGAGCACAGGTAAACACTATCTTTCCTCAGTGATACAGATGCTCAGTTTCTCTTTGGTTGAAGATTACGCATAAACAGTATAAGCAGGTTCTGCAGCAATTCCTTGAATTTGTTTTAGAAAGGCTGCCCAGCTGCCTTCCTTAGAGGAGGAGGAGATGGCTGGTTGCTGCCAGGCAAGGGCAGGCAGTTTGTGCCTCAATCAGTGACTGCTAAACAGGGAAAATTAGGGGCATTAAGCATTCTGAGACTACATGTATACCTTTTCTGGTCCTATTATGCTAAGCGTTGTTAACACAAACTAGTGTTAAAACTTTTATGTGATTAGCCGAAGAGGTGGGGGCAGGGGAGACTAATGCTTGAGCAAAATCCCTTCTTAACACTCTGGAAGATGAGATTTAAAGTCAACAGAAAGAAAGATGATGACTGGGATGTGTTAAATAGTGTTAGTTAAAGGACAAAAGAAAATAAGCTAATATCAACATTGGGGAGGATCATACATAAAGTGAGCACCTCGATACAGTTCTGCAGCAAAGGGGAATTATTTAAGAAAGAGTCAATTATTTGACTATAAATATTAGTAAATGAGAATACCAAACTCTCCTTACATATTAAAGACTGAAATCAGATCTTACTATACACACTCAAAAATAAATGAATATCCTAACAGACACTAAGGGGTGCTATAAAGGCAGAAAACTTTAAACACCCACAGATTAAATCAGGGCCATATCTAATACATTTTACTAATCTACCAGAGTTCAATACAGAAATACATGTTTGTGTGCTGCATACCAGTCTTACCCAAATTTGAAGAAATACTGGAGTGTTACTTTACTTTCTGTGTATTTAAATAATTTTTTTTTAATTTGTCAAGTATATTATTTCTAGTTTCTAAGCAGAATCAAACCTCAACTCCATATGCTTTTTGGAAAAGGTAAGGATGGCCTCAAAATTCAATCTAGCCATATCACTTCTACTTAGACATGGACTTTTGTTAGGAATTGGATCACAGTATTTATATAACTGTGAAGGTCTGAAGTTCTTTTACAAATCCCAAAAAGAGAAAAATTATGCTTTTGAACTAATCCATTTCGGTGGATGTAAGACCCTTTTCATTGGACTATGTTAGTGAGGCCTGACTCAGGTTGAGTCTCCATCCTCATACTGGAGCTGATATAAACAAAGACACACAGACAGAGAAAAGGAAGCTGCATGTGTGATCTGGCCATGTAGAGAAAGGACTCCAGGTTCACCCCCAGCTGAGCTCAAGGAGAGAAGCCCCAAGAGGCTCAGCTGAAGCCCAGGGAGAGATGACTGATCCACAAATGAGTTCAAGAAGAAAGCAGAGAAAAACCGGCAGACTGCTGTCTTGCCTGATCGCCAGTAGCTGACTGGTGAGAAAGCATTTCTGATGGTCTTTGATTTGGACAATTCACGGCCTCAGAACTGTGAACTTTTACCTAATAAATTTCCCATTCTAAAAGCCAGCCCATTTCTGGTACTTTGCATCGGCAGCCTTGTGGCAAACTAAGACAACAACTGACCTGGAATCTGACCGAGTTGGGCTATTGGCGCTAATTAAGAATTGAAGTTCAAGTTCTTGCATGCCTGCTTAAATCTCAATGTACAGAAATAATTACCTACTGTTTAATAAGAAGCTGAAAGAAGCTAAGATGAAATGTGAACTTTTGGCAACCATGCTGAATTCATCACTGCCCTATGCTTTCATAAACATAGACTTATTAATTAAAGTAAGGGCAAGAAACCACCTTCCAAACCAAATTCCTTTGGTTTACTGGTTCTTATTTCCCTCAACCTATAGAACCAAATATACTGATTTGAGAATGAGAGAACTCAAAAAACCTAATTGGGAAAAAAAAAAAACATGAATAGGTTCACTGACCCTCATACTGGGAACGATACAGACAAACAAAAAAGCAAAACCAACCAATTTTGAACTGTAATCCAGAACCATCTGTTCAATTTTCTTCTTTTCTACACCTTGTAGATGTCGCAAAAGATGGTCTTTTAGCTCAGACACCATCTGAAAATAGGATATGGATTAGATAAAGCAAACCCTACTCATTCGCACCTGCAACTGGCTTGAATTAGACCCATTTATTGGCATTCCTTATCAATATGAAAATATTGGATGTGAGGATCCCATCATAAATAGACAGAAATGGACATCTCAATATTCCTGTACTAGGCATAAATCATGGGGTCTCAACATTTTCCTTAGGAAGAGCAATATTTATGATTTGCCCAAAGCTCAGTGAGCAGTTGAGGGTTAGGCTCTAGGCCTTGATGAAAATTCTCTAAAGAGGCCATTGGCAATCACCAATTTATAAATCAAAGACTTTGTTTACCAAACAATTGAAATCTACTACTCCTGGAGCCCTGGGGAACTAAGAGGAACAACACCTGGGGACAGTAGTTTGGGGTGTTTGGAAGGACAGTGGCAAGAGTAAAAAGGATATGCATCAAAAAAAATAATAATAATAAAAAAAAAAAAAAAAAAAAAAAAGGATATGCATCAAGTACCCCCACTTCAAGTTGCTGTAGTTACTCAACATAGTCCCCTGACATGTGAAGGTAATGAAATATTCATTCTAGTGCCTCCAAACAAGCTTGTTGCTATGTTCTATCTCTTCTGATAATCCTCGGGGTTCCCCAATCCATGGCTGGCATTCCGACCCCTCCCTACCTTTTGGTTTTCTCTTTCCTTCTTCATCCTCTTTTTTTCCCTTTTGCTTAGATATCCTGCTCATTTAGAGGACCTCCTGGCTGCAAAATCTTTACCCCAAGAAACAGCTCATGGGAATTGTACAGTTGACATCATACATATATGTGTCTTTTATTTTAGCAGATTCACATACAGAATGCATTGAGTAAAATCTAACTCATGGCCTTCAGGGCCCCGACAGAGGGATATATTATTTCAGCTAAATCACCTGCATTTGTTAATTCATTTGGCTTTAAAAAATGTTTCAGAACTAATGCATACTTTTTTCAATTTTTCTATAATAAACATAAAGATGAAAATTAAAATCACCCATAAGCCTAGCATATCAATCCCTTAATATTGTGGGAGTATTTTACTTTTTTCTGAATGTTATCCTTTTGAATGTTGTATAATCTGTGTTCATGTAATAATTTCCTTATGCCATTAAATATTATTTTACAACATAAGTTTTAATGGCTGCACAGAATTCAATTTTATGAAAGTACCATAATTGAATCATTCCCTTGTACATATGGTACAATTTTTTTACTATTATGAATAACACCTAAAAAATCCTTGAACGGAAGTTTTTTTGCCATATTCCAATTATTTTGTCTGTCTAAATTCCTAGAAATGAGATTTGTAGGCTCATATACTTAAAATTGGCAGAGATGCCACCAAAATGCCCTCCACAATGGTTATACTAATTTTCAACTGTTCTACATGAGACTGTCCAGTTCCCTGTACCCTGAACTCTGCTAGTAGGATTTTTTAATCTTTGTCAATTTGATAGGCATAACTATGTTCTATTTGTCATTTATTTGATTATAGCAATGTTGAATATTCTTTTTCTCCTCTCCCACTCTTTTTTTTTTTATCATTTACTTTCAAAAATTGATTGGTCACAGCCTTTATCCAGTTCCCTTCTGATAAGTTGTTTTTCTTACTGATTCTTAAATTTATTATATACCAAATGTTAATCATTTTTCATGTTGTAAATTATTTTTTCAAATTTGTTGTTTGCTTTTTTTGTTTTTTTCTACATGTTTTAAATTTTCATTCTCTCAAATCCATCTTTTCCTATGTCTATGTTCAATGATATATTTTAAATACATTTCTATTTCAATATTAACTATCCATTTCTTTTCAAGTTCTTTCACAGTATAATTTTGCATACTAAACTCCTTAATCTATCTAATATTTCTGTTGGTTTATGGTATAAAGTGGTGGTATTTTGGGTAGGAGGAATCTAACTTAATTTTCTTTTCCAAATAGTTAACCACTGACTAATTGATTTTTTTTTTGGAAAAAAAAACAAACAAAAAAACCCCTTCCTTTTATATATATTGATTTTAAATACCTCATTTGTTATACATTAAAATTCAATTTTTAACTAGAGCTCACTGTCTATTTTTGTACATAAACCATAGTGTCTCTATTATTGTAGACTGAAACACATCTAGATATCTTCTCTACTTTGTCAAGTTAATCAGTTAGTCAACCGTCCAAGAAATTTCATTGGATTTTTGGGTTTAATTTTATTAAACCTAGACACTAAAGATATGGAAATGAAATATTGCTTTTCACTATGTTTTCTAACTGGTTAATCCTAATAAAGAAGGAAACAAATACAGAATCACCAACCTAATAATTTGCTCATTATTTTCCATTTCCCAGTTGGTTATTTTTTTTTTTAATTAGACAACCATAGTACCTTCTTTTACTTTTTTTCTTATTGCATTGGTTAGAGCTTCTAGAAGAATGTAAAATTATAGTGAAAATAACAAGAAACCTTAACTTCTTTTTTACTTTAATAGGAATGCCTCCCTTATTTTTGTTAAAAAAGACGTTGGCTATTAGTTTTAGTATTGGGCTATTCTTTTGTCTTATTGAGGTAGCATATTCCAGGAGTGGAATTTGATTTTTATCAACTTTTTAGCACCTAGAAGGATGATTTTAATTTTTCCTCTTTTGATCTGGTGATGTGATGAAATTACATTAACATATATCTTAGTATTAAAGTCTTCCTGGAAAGAACCCTTCTTGACGATATGATATTTTTAATAGACTACTGGAAAGGATTATAATTAAGCTTATGGTATCTGTATTCATAAGCAAAATTAGTCTGTAGCTTTCTTCTTTGTATCAACCTTGTCAGATTAGGTTTTTAAGGTTATGCTGGCTTTTTTACATAATGGAGAGGCTTTCTATCTTTTTTTTTGGAAACACTTTACATGGTATGGAAATGATCTGGACCTCATAAATTTGAAAGAACTAATCCAAAAAAATAATCTGGATATATATATATATATATATATATTTTTTTTTTTAAGATAATCTTTGAAATTTTTTTAAAATTATTTTATAGTGATTGTGCTTTCAGGTTTTCTGTTTCTTCTTGGCTCAATTTGAGTAATTTCTATTTGCTAAGAAAATTGTTGGTTTAAATGGGATTTTCAAGCATACTAATATAAATCTGTACATATTTTTCAACTTGCCATATCTAAGGTAATAGATTATCCCATTCCTAATTCTACAGAGTATTAAAAATACTTGATTAGACTTTCCAGATGTCTCTTTAATGAGCTGTTTAAAAGTTAGGAATTACTTAGTCAGACTTTCTAGATATCTCTTTAATGTGCTTTTTAAAGGTTTGGAATCACTTAGCACTTCTGCTGTTCAATTAATTTATAATGATTTATATTTCATTGGTTATCATTGTGGTAAGAGTTCTTGAGAAAGAATACTTTATTCTATTGTATTTTAAACCCAAAATACAAATGCCCCAGAGACATGTTTTAAACACGGTTTTAAACATGTGTTCCTTATAGTCTCCTCAACACTGTATATATTATATATATAAAATAATTATCAGAATTATTTTTTGAAATTATATTTTATTGGAGTGATTGATTGATGTATATTTCCCCCATTAGATTATAAATTCCAAAATGGCAGAAATCACATATATATTGCTTACCACTGAGCACACAGGGCCTAAAATAGTGGCTGACAACAAATATTTGTTGAAAGAATGAATGAAAATAAGATCAAAATGAGAAATACAAACTAGTCTTTTTCTTTTTTCTTGGGGTCCAATATTTGCCAGCACCCAAAGAACACATGTACCACTTACAAGTCCCATGAGAAGCCTCTGATGGTTGTCTTCCTCCTGAAAGAGTGGTGTTAATCTCGGCTCTGAAATAAAAAAGAGCAATATCTGAGCAAGGTGCTTTTCAGGAAATGGACTAAAAGGAATAGAAATCAGTCTGTCTTTCCCTTTTTTGAGTTATTGGGAAAATGTAACACTTCCTTGATAGGATGAAAGTTTTTCAGTAGATAACTGACCTAGTCCTACAAGCTGAACTCAGGTGATATGCAGAGGGCCCTTGAGATGAAGACCAGGAAGAAGATAAGGAACACATTCTCCCGCATCAACAGAGTCTGGCTTCAATTCTTTCTTCAACAACAAATTCACCACTGCTTAAAAACCTCTGCTTCCGTAGACACAGAAACTTGAACATTCTCTTAATCCCAAGGAAGCAGGAAATGGAGGACTGGGCCTTGCTGGAAGGATCACATGCTCCCTTCTACCTTCTTTTACCCTGAAGTTCAGTGACTTTGGGAGTTACTGAGCTGAGTCAATTATTGTGGTCAATAATACTAATTGGCATAAGTTATTAGACTGAGAAGGTGGAAAAGTGAGATGTAAGGTCCAATCAATGGCATCTTCTCTGCTGTGATTTGCACTACACTAGGAAGGCCAGAGGAGCAGGGAAACACAGGTCTCCTCCTATGATCGGCCTTGACACTCCTCTGACCAGCACCTTCTTTCTTTGCTGCTTTTCCTCTCGTGGAAAGTCTGGGGCACTGTGCTGGTCAAGAGGGCAGAACCACCTGGTCAGTGGTGTGACGACACCTTCTGGGAGGGCGTGTATGCCTTTTGATCCACCCCTTGAGATAAACCCAGTGCAATCCTACACAACCCTGAAGATGAAGATAAAACTACTCAAACTTTGTGCCCAGCATCCCTGAGTTTGACACAGAATGTTTCATTTTTTCTTCATGGGAAACTAGTATAAGCAAAGCACAGAGAGGAAGAGGGGGAAACTGCCTAAACTGTACTAAGAATGACCAGCAGCAGGATGCAAACAGGCCTGAAGTACAGAGACAGGAGTAGCTCTGTAAGTGGAGGTGGGAAGGGTGGACCCAACAAAAACCTCAACCAGGCCGGCAACATTTCCCATCTTGCACAAACCCCTACCAGTGCAAGGAGGATGACCCCAAATCACACACATTCATGGCCCTGTCGAGAGGATAGAACTCAAGTACACTGTCCCGCTGGGCTTCAGGGGCAGAACCCCAGCTGCGGGCATGGCCCGGTAACACCAGCAACCACCCAAAGGATGCTGGTTCCTGGGGCGGGGGAAGGGGACTGTTTGAGGAGCCCAGGCTCTGTTGGCTTGTGCAGGAAGGCAAGTTCCCCATCACGGTTTGTGTGGCTAAGTGCACAGCTGTGGGTTTGTGCAGTCATGCACCATGTAAAATGATTTCTGTTACTATCACCTGGTGTATACCTAAAACATTCAAGCCCACAAAACAGGTGGGATATGAAAACAACAGCTTTTTAATGAAGGCTGGCCTTTATGCAGCATGAGAGACACTGAGTTCCATTGATAACCACAGAAAGGCTGTGCCTGAATATGCTCAGCAGCCCCTTTCCCCAGTCTTACCTGGCTAAGGACTTGGTCATCTGTCACCTGCTCTGGGAAGCCTCTTCTGACCTCCCTCCCCAACCAGCCTCACTCCTGACTTAGTGTTCCCACACACACACACACACACACACACACACGCACAGCCCTGCTGCTTTATCCTGGGGCCATTAAATACTATATATAATAGCTGGCACTTTGTTATGAAATTATGCGTTAGCATTTCTTCCTATACACTAATGATAAAGCAGGTATGATACAGCACTGTGCAAGGTGCTATAGATACTGCCCTATTTACTCACATTCTCTCCTCACTCTAACCCTGGAGGACAATATGCAAAATGGATTAATGACTTACCTAAGAACACACAGTTAACAAGTGACAGAACTGGGACGTCAGTCCAGTTCTGTCCAACTTCCATGTACATCCTCTTCCCCACAACCACACTGTTTACTGGAAGCCTCCTCACTTCTGTAACCTTGGACCTAGCCTGATGCCTGTCCATGTTTTAACCAAAAGGAAGGGAGCCTACAAGTCAAAAAGCCTTGAATGCTCAGACAGCTGGAGAGTAAGCCCCAAGCCAAGAGAATTGCCAAAGTGCACTCTGTGGGTACAGAGGGCATGTTCTACAAGCAGAAATGATGAAGACCAGATGGGCCCCACCCAGGGACTCCATCAGCAAAAGCACATTCAGCTGCTGTCCCTGAGGCCCTGGTTCCAAGATGGATGTGGAAAAGCTGTGTGACTACTTTAACAGGAAGATATTAAAGGATGCTGCCTTCACTACACTACAGGAGGTGGTTTTGTCCCCAGCCCACCATGGTAAGAAGAAGAACAGTGTTAAAAAACAAAACACTGAAATCCAGAAGACTTTACTGCAGGTCTTTTCTTACCCAAATTCCTTGCTTCTAGGTTAGAAATCACCCTACAAAGAAATTAGACAGTGTTATTCATACAGGAAGCATTGTTTTTCAAAAAACTTTAAGGCCACAACATCATCAAAGATATCCTCTTTTAAACACCTCTAAAACCACTGCAGAAACTGTTTGAAGGCTGCTGAAACCTCAACAATTTTAGTCAACTTGGCAAAAGCCACATCAGGCAGTTTAAAAATCTCAAAACTCTTTAATGCAAACAATGGCAATAATTTAGAACAACTGCAGCTCTCAGTTATTGGAAATAATGGGAACAGAAAAACAGAACAGAGGTTGGAATGGGGCCTGTGCTTTAGCCCTCTAAGATGACTCATCTATTCAGAAAATACACTTTCAAAATAAGAGCAAGTTCGCCAGCTCGCTAATGCTTTCAAAAACTAACCCATTGTCTGTTCTCTAAAAAAGTACTCAAAAATACCTTTCTTTACTACTTATCCATTAGGCTATAAGGTTTAGCACATAAACTTCTTCCCCTAGGTGTGAAACACACACACACACACACACTACGGTCCCCCAAGACTATAGATGCCAACTTCAGGATAGGGCAACAGTGGCTGCTTTCATTAAGGTGACAGCATCATTTTGCCGAAGATATACAACAAAAGTAAGCTACTTCCATGAAAGGCAGAGTAGCCAGCAGTGTAACTGTAAACAATAACTACCTTACAACTACAATAACATTTCATTTTACTTACTTTATTGCATTACCAAGAATATTCCTCACATATGCTGTGGACTTTCTTTTTCCTGTTTTCTAGGAGTAAGAAGATGTCAGAGGTGACTTTTTTCACCGCAAGGACATTATGTAATATATTTAAGATCTTCGAAAAGAATACTTCCAAGTAATCAGAACTAGATTTTTTTTTTAAACTTTAAAAAAATTTTTATTCTAAAACAATTAAAGATTCACAGAAGATAGGGCAGAGAGGTCCTGTGTACCCTTCCGCCCAGGCTACCCCAGAGGTTACATCTCACATAACTGTACTACAATATCAAACTCAGGAAACTGACATTGGTACAAGTTGTGTGGCCAGTTCTGTCATTTTATATCTTACGTAGATTCCTGTAATTACCTCCATAATCAAAATACAGAACTATTTCATCACCATGAAGATCTCCCTTGTGCTATCCTTTATTCCCTTCTCCCTCCACTATCCCTAACCCTTGGCAACCAGTAATTTGAGAACACTTTGATTTTTTAAAAATCAATTTTTAATTATACAAGTAGTATCAGAACACACTGAGACCTGGATATTAATCCTTCCTCTACTATGAACATGCTGTGTGTCCCTCAACCTCTCTGCACTTCAGTTTCATCCTCGGAAGAATAGAGATACTAGAAGCACCTCTGTCTGCCTATTGTAAGATCAGTGGTACTAATGTGAGAATGGCTGATGACTGGGAAGCACGCTGCAAATATAAACCATCTTACGATTTCAGAGGATCTCTTGGATCTGATAAACTATGCTTTCGCTCCCTGCTTTGTTCTAAATAGGATTCATTCTCTGGAGGCAAAATTAATTCATGCCTACCTCTTCCGAGATGAGGCTTTGCCACTCTCTCCTGACCATGCTGTTGTTGTAGTGTAAGTGTGGCTTGGCACACTTAACATATTCTAGGTTGGAGTTCAGTTTTTCCCAGTAGCCCTTAAAGCTGTGCACCTAGAGGAGAGAAAAACATCAGTGATCTTGAGAAACAGGCCTGGTGGCCCAAACTACCCAGTAAGGGTCACATCAGCCTTGTGCAGATCTGAGTCCACCTTATTTCCACAGCTCTTACATGACAGCTTTTCTGAGTGAATACTTCTCAAGAAGAATGGCTTTCTAGTCCCAAGAGGAATTCTAAAATAGGGAGATTAAAGTATCTTGCCTTCCCATTTCATTTTCTACTCCCCTTCTACAGCAGAGAGAACCACTGCTCACTTCCCAAGCCCCATTATTACCCCCAGGTTAAGGCTAAGTCAGGAAGCCTACATTAAACACATCAAGTCATTTATTTCCGAGAGACCCATTTTTCTGAGTTAGGGTGTGTCAGCAGCACCAGGTTCAGTCTGAGATGTTCATAAAGTTTGGGGCACATAGAGTGGGGTCACTTTCCTACTAAGCTTATTAACTTCAGAGGATATTTCTCAAAACCCAGGAATCAAAAGGTGAAATGAACTAGTTTCACATTCAACTGTCAGGCATTCCAAAACAAAAGGTAGATGGCGTTCTATCTAGGTCTTTGAATTATTGATATATTTGTATTACCCTGAAGCAAGAATGTATCTGTTATATTCATTTTAAAATAATAAAATGCAGGGGGCGGATGTGGCTCAAATGGTTGGGTGTCCATCTGCCATATGGAGGGACCTGGGTTTGATCCCCGGGACCTCCTGGTAAAATAAAAAATATATATATAGAAGGCGCATGGGCTGCCAGGCTGTGTGCGCCGGTGAGCCGCAAGGCCCCGGGAGCCATGCAGCAAGATGATGACGTAACAGGAGAGAGATGCAGGGGAGAGATAAGACAAGATGCTCCGAAAGTTCTGGAAACCAGGAACCTAGGTGGCGCAGGCGGTAGAACACCTTTCTCCTACATCGGAAAAATCCTGTGATCGAATCCTGGTGAAGACTGGAGGAGGAGGATATGAAGAGATGGCAGGAAACAGACACAGAGAATTGCCCAGCAAATGGACACAAAACAGCAAATGGGGAAGGGGGGGTTTAAAATGGGTAAAGTAAATAAATAAGTCTTTAAAAAAATAATAATAAAATAATAAAATGCAATGTTAGTGCATTTTAATGCTATAACTAGCATAAATTGTTTGATCAATGAAGACAGATTTGCAATACACATGCTCTTGCCAAAATATGTGCAATTATAAAAGATTTGATTGGGGCCAGGGGTGCAGAACATAGCCATGAAACGAAGTGAGCTACTGTCTCCTGTGATGGCAGACTTGACTGCAAGGCAACAAAAAAAGAGAGCCTGAATAAAACATCCCTAATCAAGAAAAAATACATATATGCTAAAAAGCGTGCTGAAGTAACATACAATGCTTGAAATTTTGTATAGTAAGCACTAGATAAAAGTGGCCCCTTCCCTTCCTCTCTTCTCTTTGAATGGATATTTTACAGTAATTTAATATCATATTATAGAAAAAAAAAATCCTATTGAAAGGGCAGTCACAATTTGTTCTAAATGGATTTTGTACTATTAGTAAAGTGAGTTACATAATAATATTACAACTTGCTGTTTTAGAAGCCTGACACACCTATCCATCTATCACCCCTTCTCCCAGAGACTGGAAAATCTTTTTCCAAGAAAGTGTCATTTCTAGGGAAAATAGGAACACTGGAATCAAGTCTCACTCCCCACTTGACCTGCCTCATTCTTCTTTCCCTTTCCATTTATTTATAATAAATGTATCTTTATCCACCCTTTGGCCTTCCTTGTACTGGAAAAAAAAAACAACACCATAATTAAAACAAATCCTGCAGACATTTGGCAGTATTAGGTCTTTGACAGGAAGTCCCTACAGTTTTCTTGCTATCCTACATCTGGACTCCGGCAAGCTAAGCCAAAAACCAGATAACTCCTTGATGTTGTGGTGACATCTTGTGGTCAGTTAAGAAATTAATGCTGCCGGCTTTGCCCCAGGGGTCTCATGGTAAGGTCCAGCCAGACTCTGTCCAGGCTAAGATAAGGGAGAGGGGGAATGTTCCCTTCTCTACCATCCAGCCTTTCCCCTCAGGCCAAATGCCATCCGGCTGTCAGAAGACCCCATCCCCACAATCTCACTGTGGCTCCTAAGAAAAGATCTCTCCCAAAATACCTTCCTTCTCCTTGCCCCACCTCAAAATTTCCCTTTCTTCATAAGCTTTTCTCAGCTGAGATCAAACAGATAAAATGGAGGTCTTGACAGGTCTAAGGACAAGCTACAAAGGGGTTTGAGAACTCACTGATTGTATGTAAAATCATGTGTGTCTTTATATGAGCATTTTTCTGGGGAGAAGGTCTACAGCTTGTACCAGATTTTCAAAGGAACCCATGGCCCCCAAAAATTCAAAACCACTGAGTTAGAAGGAAAAGGATCTGAGTTTAAAAGGAAACAAAACAAAAAACCCTCACATTTAAATAAGAAACACTGTTAGCTAAATGTCCTAGAAACGTTTCCATATGAATGTATAGTTCTTTCATGGTCCCTGACCTGGATGTCATAATATAAATATTAAAAGTATCCAGAGAAAAACAATTTGTGGCATCTGTCCCTACTTTGTATCTACTAGATAAGTGATATAACTTTTTAAGATATGGAAGTTCACAGAAATCATTTAAATTTGGAGGTCTGTTTGGAAGCTGGATGGGCCCAAAGGATGAAACAGGATTTCACTAAGTGAAGGAGGAAGGAGAAGATGTTCTAGGTGGGGATCTTATGGTGAACAAAGACTGAGAGACCAGAATGTAGATTCTGGATTTAGGTCAAAGGCATAGCATTAGAGAGATCAGAAAATGAAAAAACAACTGCACAAATATCTGCCTATACATTTTGATTCCCCAACCTTGGCTGCTCATTAGAACCACCTGGGGAGCTTTTAAAAAACCCAAGTCTGGGTCCTGTCCCCTAGAGATTTTAATTGGTCTGAGATGTGACCTAAACCTCATGATTTTTAAAATTCCCCAGGCTGATCCTAATGTTCAGCCAGGGCTAAGGACACTGCTTGAGCATGCCCAGGTAATCACTGGCTCCTTCCCACTCAACTATACTTCTGGTTCAAAGGCTGACAATGTTTAGTTGCTATATTTTGCTATCTGTATAACAGTTATAACAATGCTAACATCCAAAAAAAAAGGGGGGGGGTTAATATGGAGTGGAGAAGGGGGGGTGGTTTGGTATCTGGGAGTCTCCGGCACTCCGTGTGTGACTTTGCTGTGACCTAAAACTTCTTTGAAAATTAAATGAAAAATTGGGAGACAATGGGGATTGAGAGGGGGAAGGTGTCACGGCACACCAGACATCCGATAACACAGTGATAAAAGGAAGGAGAGAAAGGAAAAGAGAAAGGAAAAAAAAAAGAATAAATATATATATAGATTTTTTTTAAAGGCAAAAAAAAAAAAAAGCTGATAAAGAACTAGCCTGTCTGAAGACTTGTGCCTGTGTTGTTAAATAAGAGATAAAGAGGTGGTTAGGGCCGATCTGGGAAGGAACTTAATACCAAGTTAACAACAGTATGTTAATTTACCCACAGAATAAAAGTAGCTCCAAGGTAAAATTGCAGACATCATACCTAATGGGGGAAGGGTGTGTGTATGAATCTGTACTTTCACATTCTAACAGCCAAAGGGGTGACACCACTTTACCACTTATACCCACGGCTGGCCCTGGGAACACAGAAATCTATTCCTCAGAATCAGAAGTCGGCTATGGAACCCAGAACTTACCAAGGAACAAGAACCATTGTGCAAGGTGGCAGCCATGACAGCCCAAGAAGCACATTGCCAGTTACTTGAAAAAAACTAGTAATCCTTAAGAAGTTATAACACGTAATATTTTACAAGAAAAATACCCATGGCTTTAGCTACTTCTGGGAGATGCTGGTGTTAAGAGGAAATCAGATCCCGAAGAAATGCCCCAGGAACGCTTTTCTGCATCAAGGGGAGTTTTAAATTTTGATTTTGAAAGAAGGAAAATTATTCCAAGTCTATTCTTCAGAAAATCTCATTCTGTCTCTTAGGATGACATGGAACAATTACCAAAAGCAGTCCATTACAAATATTAATTAACAAAAGAACCAAAGGATTATATCAAAGAACTGTTTCCCATTTAAACTGGATTGCCAGATGAGCTCCTATTAAAAAAAGGGGGGGGGCACTGTGGCACTCTCTCATCTGCAAATTACTGCCAGAAAAAAATACATCTGCCTTTCATTTCTGAAAGGTCTGCTGGCTTTGGTCCTACTTCTGATGGTTAGCTAGCATATTCTTATAGGGGAAGAAGCCAACTCAGAGAGAACACTTTACTCTGTGTGCCTGGGATGAACTAGCAGAACTAAAGCATCAATCCAGTATGGCTCTTAGGATCCCATCCTAGGATCAGCTTTTACATGCAGCCCAGAGAAACACAGCAATCCATCTCCAGCATGGACTAAAATGGAAAACTTTCTATGTGCACATAATGCTAGCAAAGCACCATACTAAGCCTAGATGGTCTTGAAAAGGGACATCCATTGTGCAAGGACCAATGCCAGAAACTCAAGTCTGCCCACAAAGGAGACTGCACGCTCTAAAAGCAAGCCCTACTGTTTATGAATAGACTTCCTCGCCTTCCCTACATTTCACAGAAGAAAAAAAAAATCCCTCTTCTTTGCCTAGGTAGATAGTTCTATTAGACATTTTTAATGGGTTGGATTTTTTAAATAAAATCACTAAATATGGACTGAACTACTTCATCTCACAACCAGCATATACCCTGAGAAAGCCAACCATAAGAATTAAACATAAGAGGAGCATCACAGCCTAGGGGCTTGGATATGAGGAACAAAAACAACAATCATTGACCCTGTGTCTGTTCCTCAATTTTATCATCTGGGAAGTAGTCCAAAGTTACCCTACTCTCTACAGATATGGCAGGAATAAATTTGCCAGCCAGATGGTCTGTTTCAAAGAAGCAGTGTTTCTTTACAGCATCATAAAATTACATTTAAAATATAAATTGAACTCACTCTGACTTGCTATCTCAGAAAATATATGTACATACTGAACTCTGGTATCACTTCCAGTGATGTGACATCTTTGGCAAAGCAACAACTATCATTTTTAAAATTTGTAAGCTATTACATTGTTCACTTTTTCAATGAGCAAGCATAGAATAAACATGTCTCTGAATGGAGAACAGTACAGGAATCACCTACTCTTTTCCCAACTGCATCACCTTCACTTCTGAATGGTCATAAGCAGGAAAGGTTAGATTTAAGTCTTTCTGGCCTTCCAGTCTCTGGGTCAGGTAACTAATAATCTCTAAACAAGTTATTAAAATACTAAAGATGTATGATTTAAAAATACTTTGGTAAAAATAGCCTATTTCCCCATTCATGGCATGCTCATTCAACTTTTATCTTTATATTCAAGTAAGTTATTATTTCCATTGTTTGTTTTCCTAATCCTTATGTGCTTTCTGTGGTTGGATAATTTTTTAAATCACGGGCAATTTTTAAACCTTTTACAAAAGCTGGCACTTTTCCTAGGGCAACCCATGTCTTTATTTTTTTATTTTTTTATATTTTATTTTTTATTTTTTTAAAGATTTTATTTATTTATTCATTTATCCCCCCCTTGCTGCTTGTGCTCGCCGGGTCAGCTAACCACGCCGTGCGGCCGGGGCCTCCCATATGGTAAACAGGAGCCCTACCGATTGAGCCACAGCCGCTTCCCAACCCATGTCTTTAAAAAGGACAAAACCACTTTTAGGAAGGTCACTCTTGATGACATTCCTTTTAAGTCAAGAACCTGGTTTCAATGTACTTACTTCCTATCTAGTTTTTTAAATGCTTTGGGAAACTGTTTAATAAAGTGAAGAAGCCTTTTGTCTTTCAGGTGACAATCTTCTACTTTAACTGGTTTATTGTCCTAACATTTTCATATATTAAACACTTGTAAAGTGCTCCACTTCACACTAAAATTATTTGCAAGTCAAGGAAAAGGCAAGTGCATTTCTAGTTTTATTTTACCACCTCTGACCTGACTCTTTATCAAGGAATCAAGGCGAATGGGAGGCAAATGTAGTCAGAATAAACAGGGGTCCCTCTAGCCTACAAGGAAAACACCTGGCAGCAAGTACATATTCTAAAGGTAACTTGTAAGTCAGGTCCTGGGTGTCTAGGGACAACTGCTCTCAGGTAACCACGGCAAGAACAACTGTATCACCAGTGGGGAGGGAGGAGAAGTGAGTGGAATGTGCCATTGCAACCAGGCCCATCAGAAAATAATTGAGCTGGGGCTTGGGGTAGAAGAAGTAGGTCAGAGGCAAAGACAGCAGCTTATAAGTAAATGGTATTATGGAAGGAGAAATTCAGTGAGCCAGAAACTACTGGCCAGAGTCTCCTCTGCTGAGTGATTGGAGTGGGTGTGGGGTAACTCTGGGCAAACCAAGCCCAGAACATCCTCTCCTAGGGACAAGGCCAGGCCCAAGAGTACACCTCCTGCCTTCCCTGATGGCTCCTGGTATGTGTTTACGTGGAAAGAGTTGTGAAGAGATCTACAGGTCTTTAGACTTACCTGGGGTAACACCTCCTACTAGCTTGGATACATGTGGAACCGCCAAAGAGCTCCCAGGCATCTTTGGGAATGGTTCCTAGGAAACAAATATCTGCAGGGCCAAATGCCAAACATACTTAAGGGAGAGGAGAAAAAAAAGGAATGAAGGAATGTCAAAGGAGATAAGAACTGTGAAGGACATAAAAACAAGTGACTTTCTCCCCACAAAACAAAACAAATAGAGATTTAAAAAAAAAAAAGAGGGGAAGCGGCTGTGGCTCAATCAGTAGGGCTCCCGTTTACCATATGGGAGGCCCCGGGTTCGGTTCCCAGGGCCTCCTGGTGAAGGCAAGCCCGCCCTCGAGCACAAGCAGCAAGGGGGGGATAAATGAATAAATAAATAAAATCTTTAAAAAAATAAAAAATATAAAAAAAATAGCTACTTTGTCCCTAAGCAAAGCCAAAAATCATATTTTTAGAAGTCTATGGGTTAAAAGTTTAAGAGGACCTACCAATCACTTTTTTTTTAAGTACCTAATTTTTAAAATTAAAATGCACAATGTTAAGACTATGATAAAACTGTTTAGCTCATAAATGTCTTATAGCAGTGCAAATTATCACAACTTTTTGGATTATCAATCAAAATATTTTACCAATCTTTGATAAGAATCAAAGGTCATAGTCTTTCATAAATTCCAATGATAAATGCCAATGATACTCCTGGACATTTATCCTTCTGGAAATAGATCAAAATAAAAGCTATATGTATAAAAAATATTCATTACAACATTATTTTTAATTACAAAATTTAAAAATGGGGGCCAGGGGCAAACTAAATGTCCAACAACAGGAAAATGATAAGTAAATTAAGACACAGCAACCCAGTAGAATCCATTGCAGTCATTAGAAATTATAATTATGAAGTCTATGTAGCAACATGAAAAATGTTTTTGATATCTATTACAATTTGCAATCTTTAAAAATTAGCTCTAGATCGTGATTACTACTGGGTTAAATTTGCATATCCATGACAAAGACCAAAAGGAAATGGAGGAAAATAGACAGCTGATATGCTAGAAACTATAGAATTATGGATGACAATTTCTTTTTAAAAATTTCTTCACTAATTTGTTTGTTCATTAAACATTATGGGTGTGAGAGGGGTAATGGCTGGAGCAGAAACAATAAATGAAAGGATGGAGTCTCTTAATAAGAACCTTTAAAACTATTAAGAAAACCTTCCCACTCTTCACCTTCCTGCCTTAGAGGGCTTCACAGTGTTCCAAACGCTCTGCTTAGGAGCATAGCTCGCCGTTCTGTCCTTAAAGGACCCTTCTTGAGAACAAACCCCAGAAGTCCTTTCTCATCTCCAGTGCATCACTGTGTCCTCAAATGCCCACGGCCTTTCTCCAGCTGTCCAGGCCCAGCCTGCCATTCATATATCCAAGAAAATCACACATAAAAAAAAGGCAACAGCAGAAAGAGCCGTGGGCTGCCAAAGTTGAGATTTCCCAGTACACACCAAGCTATAATTAACAGGAGGCAATGCCAAAAACAACAAAGGAACTTCAAGGAAGCTGTATTAAAACACTCCCCACTTTTTAACTACATATGTATTCTTTTCTACTCACCTCACCCCACCCCATTCTCCCTATTGTATTTAGAAACTCTTCTGAAACTACCAGTCTGCAGAAAGACTACTAGCTTCAGCTTAGTGGGCAGGAAGGAGACATACAGAAGCTTGATGGAGACCACATCATGAGCCAATGCAGGTCATTCTTGAGAAATAGAAAAGATGATCTTAGAACCGAAGGAAATTAGATAGTCCCAACCCAGGTTACTTAATGGTTTTAGGCCTGGAAACTCTGTGTGTATGTGTGTGTTTTGAGGCGTAAGAGCACAAATGATTTAAAAACAGCTACCATACCTTCTAAAGATAATTTACAAGAACTTCAATACAGACTGATGCTAAGTGTGATGGCAAGTATGTGTTCTGAATGGTTTAAATTAATCCTGTAATTCTCTATCTTCAGAAAACTTCCCTCTTCAAAGAGCATTCCTAAGACTTCCCACAATATCATATTCAGTGGCTATTCAACTACTTAGGAAGGATTCTCTAGAGAACCAGCCCCTTCCCCTCACTCCCATCCTCCCCTGACAGTTTGCGATCCCTTTTTGGAACTGACAATACTCAGGGTGGCAGAAGTTTAACTCCAGGTCAAAGGTGGAGGCAAGCAAGGAAGCTATGTAAGTCTGTGCTTTTCTCTCTCACTGTGAAGGACTTACCTTCAAAACAGGCAAAGTGATCTCTTCTGTCATGAGGGTTATTCCAGGAATTTCCTATGGTGAAAACACATACTTGACTGCTAAACGTATCAACTCATGCTTTGTGGGTAAGTGTTTTCCCCACAAAAAGAAGCTGATGGCAGTTCATGCTCTCTTTCACTGAGAGCAGCTTCCAGTTTGCTAACCACTACTTAAACTTCGGGGTATATAAATAACAGTGAGTGTAACCTATCTCTTGCCTGGGAAAAGGAAATATTTTTTATAAAGTCATGATTAAAATAATTAAGACAGACTCTCTAAAATAAAGAAAAGACTATTATGAAGAAATACAGAACAAACAGCATAATTCTTACACATTTCCATTTAAGGACAAATGAGGCAGATTTGCACCATCAAATGTGGTAATAAGAGAAAATGTTCCACTGTACTCCTTCCTCCCTCTCCTCTTTCATTTAATTGTAGTATAATTGGCCTCTGCTTCACTGGAATGAGTCAAGGTTAATGGGATTTTTGCATGACTTTAGTGGAAAATTTTTCTGTACCTCATCCTCCACCATAATTTCAGAGATAAGAACTCCCATAGTTTTTTCAGCACTATCACCATGGCAAATGTGAAAGGTGTGCAGTTCATATCAGGAAGTTCAAATGATAACATTCTGCTAACTAGTGAGCATTAAAATAGAAATCCAAAAAGGATAAACTTCCAAATTGCCCTTTATTCACTGTTATTTAGAAAAGTGTACCTCTTTGTTAATTATGTATATTACCCTCTCCTCTAGTTAACTCAATTTTCACTCCCTGAAAGGGAGATGATGTGCCAGAAAATAATTTAGAAGGTGCCATATAGAAATAAAAACTGTTTGTTTAGAACATAAATGACCCAGGTTTTACTGATATACAATATTCCTGTGAAAAAAAGGCATCACAGCAATTGAGAAATTAATTTCCAGAATGGTTAAGCAACTCAGTGTGACAAGAGAAAGTCTATGATAAGAATCTATTGTGTGCTTCACTTGCCACTACTAAGCCATAGAGGACACTTCAAAAACATTAAAATATCACTACAGTTTAAAGTTATCAATAGCATTTTTTAAAAAGCATAACAAGGCTAGTTGTTTGCAAACATAGTTCAGGATTATATTTTATCTATATGTAGGAACATCATATTTTCTAATATCTTAAAAAGTCCAATTCAGTTATCACAGAAATTATCTGACTCCATACAAAAGTTCAAAATTAATGTTTTCTTTTGTGGTTACATTTTTATTAAGGGTGTAGCAATAAGAGCATTTGAGGATTAGAGAAAGGAAAAGTAAAATATTTACATCATTGCTATGGGTAAGCATAAAATCAAAGAATTTTGGGATTGGAAGAGATCTTCAAGGCTATCTTCTCCAACCACAAGAATTTTAAAGCAACAGGTAAACCCTAAGATAAGCACTGTGCTAGGTAGTTATAACTGTGTTTGTTTGTTTTAATCTTAGTTCTCATAGGACTTCCTGTAACTCTGTATATAGTGAGGGTTCCTCTGCCCCCACAAAATCATGAGAAATCCAAAAGTGGCAAAAATGCAGAGTTGCTCTGTCAAGATGATACATGCAGCAACTTCCAATTAACCCCTGCTCCATATTTCAACACAACCCTGGGAACTGTTTTAACACACAGTAGTACAGCAACAGTACAACAACGGGTGGTGGTGAGAGAAGGAAACTGAGATGTGCATTTCCTCCAGGGTGGTTTAACTTGCAAACTTCCTGCCACATTACCACAGAGTCTGCATGTATAGTCCCAATTACTATTTAAAACAATGGGAGCCTGGAGAAGAAGGAACACACTCAAGTTATTCCCTTAAAATTCTATAGCGAGGCATGAAAGTGTATGAACTGTAACAGTAAGAGACAAGGAGAAGGGGCCTTTAAGAAAACACTGCCATTGTGCAAACCAAAAAATTTAGAAATTAGTTTGTTTTCCATCTTAACTCCAACACCCCTGCTACTTCTTGCTTGAAGACTGTATTTAGACAAGGTCTAAATTCAAAATAGAAAGCATCAAAATTTATCCTAGTATATCTTTTTCTATGTCTGGCTGGGTTACCGCAATTAAATTTATTTTTCTAGGTTACCTTTTTGTTACAAACCTCTGCCTCAAGACTAAGCACGTGATTCTGATATCTAATATGAAAGAAGAGGTAGGACATTTTTAAGGGGCAGCCTGTACATGTTTTTCACTTGCTGGTCATACAAAGCTTGATATATGCCATGTGAACAATGTTTTAGTTCAGCACTTCTAACTAAAAAAGAGGGAGTCTGGACCAGCAGGAAGAAAAGGTTGAATAGAATGAGTTTGCTTAAGATGGCTGACTTTTACTGATCTTTGTGTGTGTGTGTCTTCTAATTTTTCTTTTGTTTTCTGTTTTGTGTGTGTGTGTTTTCTTTTATTGTGGTTAATTTGTCATTTAAACCATTTTTAAGTGTTCAATTCAGCAATATTTACATTTACAATATTATGCTACTATCACCACGATCCATTACCAAAACTTTCTCATCAGCCTAACATAAACTCTGTGCCCATTAACTTTTACTGATCTTGAAGCTCTAGAGTTATTTATTACAGAATTTTTCCTTCTGAAGCTGGGAAAAGGGGTCGTGAATGTGCTAATCCACTAAGTAAATAGAGCAGCTTGGAATAACAGCAGAGGTCCAACCTTTCTTCATTTATAAAAACCTACGAAAATATTTTAATCTACTCTAGTCACTGGAAACATAAAAATAGGTTTAGTTCTGCCTAGTAGTAAGAAAAGTAACAAAAATCTTGTAACTTCTTCAATTAAAACTGTTACCAGATTTAATCTAGGTTCTTGACTTATGCTGCAGAAATGAATTTCAGAGCACATCAGGTGAGTGAGGCCAGTAATTTATTAAGGTAAGGAGAGAAGAGAAATGGGAGAAAATAACAGATCAGGGTCCCCGGTAGAGGGTAAGGGGCTGAAGAGTGATTAAAGAGGGCTGATTTATAGACTACAATTTCCCATTATAGATTATAAATGCCCAGGTTTTACTTGTATGTTGATCCGCACAGGGGGGACATGGCGAGAGCAGGGTACAGAAGCCACGAGGGCCCCAAGAGCCGCTGGGAGCAGGAGCAGGGCGGCTACAGGGGAGATTTGACCTTTGTGCCTGTACTTTAAACTGTTAATTATTCCACCCCTTTGTTAATAGCATGGGAGGAGTCCAAGGTGTTTGCTGTTTTGATTGATTACCCCACCCATCAATCCTCCAGGTGGGGCCAATGATAATGTCCTGGGAGAATTATCTGGCGCTTCTCCTAGCTTCTGGGAGAAATCTCGCAAGGATCTTCCAGCAGCCATCTTGGGGGGTATCAGTGTCTATGCCAGGTTCCAGATCCATCAGACTCCCTATATGAAGCCTGCTTCAAAACTACTGTTTTATATGAATACCTTTTGGCCCAAAGCAGGGATTCACTATTTCTTTTGTGCCAGAAAATTCCAATTCAATGCTTTATCAAGCAAAACAAATGAAATCACAGCCTTGGTTACTGTCACAGAGATGTCCTACAACTGACCCACAACTGTGAATCAATTTTAATTGTATACCCAGTACAAAGTGTTAACTTACTGCATTCCAAGTGAGCACTGAGGAATATGGCAAAAGTTTATCCATGTTACTTGCCTCTGGATATATGCTCCAATATGAAGAAGCTGGGCAGATTTTTTAAAGAAAAAAAAAAGACATGGTTTAATAATAAGGCAGTTATCATTGTAATTCACCAAAAACAAACCCACAAAAGGTTTCACTGATTCATCCTTCATCCTCAAATGGTTAACCATTATGATTTTATCTCCTGACTGAAATGTATAGGTTCTGCCTTTTGACAATGAGAATAACTTCAAAAAATATATTTGGAACTTTTATCTATCCAAATGACATTACACCCTTTCATATAGAACCAGCCAACATGAAACTGGGCTAAGGAGTTACAGCTTACTGGAAAAAATCACTAATAAGGTTATAGGATCAGGATCATATCTCATATCTCAATAACCAGAGTTTCTCACAAAACCACAAGAAAAAGAAATTTAATTAGCTGCTGACTGCAATAGAATTACAAACAAAACAAACAAACAAACAAGCTCCTAAGCAGCATTTTGACAGATTAAGGCATTATCATTTTACTGCTTTTCTGTAAGCAAACAGGTCATGTATTCAACTTAACATGCAACATCAGAAACACACCTACCAATTATAAATTCTTGAATGAGATCAAATGAATGGCAGGCAGAAATGTTCTCAGAAACCCACTGAATAATCTTTAAAAAGTAAGAAGACAGAACTGTTAGAATTTAAATCTCCACATTGCCCACACCACCAAAGAAGTACAAATAAATATGCATCTTTTTAATTCTGTATCTATTTTGGAATTGTCTAAGAAGATACTCACTTTTGTACTATCTTTTTTTTTTTTTTTTTTGTACTATCTTGAAGATACATAATGCAAGACTGTGAGAGTAAAACAGTATTACAAGGTCCTTTTTATACATATTTTTAATAAATGCCCTTGGCTGGGATCCAAATAAACCTTCTTCAACCCAATGTTTGTTTGTTACAGTATGTAAATTATAGCAAAGTACCATTGTGGAGAGGTATGGGATTCAGGAGAAACAAAAACAAAAACAAAAACAGGGAGTGGATGTAGCTCAAGTGGTTGAGCACCTGCTTCCCATGTAAGAGGTCCCAGGTTCGATCCCCAGTACCTCCTAAAAACAAACAAACAAAAAAACAAAAAACCAGCTCTCTTGGGGATATAATATAGCTCAATGGTTGAGTGCCTGCTTCCCATGCACAAGGTCCCAGGTTCAATTCCCAGTACCTCCTAAAAAAAACATGAAGTTTGGAGGTAGGAGACTCTGTCACACTATCTAACCTTTGGGAACAACACTGTACTGCCCTCACAAATTAGGAATAATCCCTGTTACATCAACAACTCTCTATATCAATTTCCATAACACTCCCCCACCAGCAAGGAATGAAGCACTTCATTCCCTAGCTCAGGTTCACTGACATTATAATATATGCCTAGGCACAGAGCACCCTCACACTTCTACTCCTACTGATAAGCTGTTTTTATTCCCAAACTTGTTTATGCTTATTTTCACGAGTGTACTTATTTTCACAAGTGGGTAATTTAATAAAATATTACTATAACCAAGTGAAATATTGATGCAAAAAGAGTGTTAGGTCAATAAAACATAAGTTGAATGCTTTGGATAGACTCAGCAAAGGTATGTCTTTAAAAACATACTAAAAAACTAAGTGTAGGTGAGACAACTATAAAAGATTGGGAGAAAAATTGCCTGATACATACAGATTGCTCTGGAAGAGTCTTTAAATTATCAATCTCTTTAAAAATGAAAAAGAAAGTAACAGAATAAGAGGTAACACGTTACTAGTGGTTTTAGGCAAGAAAAATATTATTGAATTCCAATTAGTTGATGCACACTCAAAGAAAGGGCCTTTATCTACATTAAAAGGTGGATAATAAATGTATGTTCATATGATTTAGATTAAAAGAAAATGTTTACGTTCTTTTTTTTCAATTAACCAACCACCCATTCATCCCAATCAAGTCTGACACTGAGGCAGCTGTATAAATTAAACAAAAAGAAGATGGAAACGTGCTTTGTAAACATAAATGTACAATACAAAAGTCAACTATTTTTGCTAACATAGGTAACAAATGTCTGCCACCACAGTTTAGTCCTTTTGATGATATACACCGAATTGGAACGGAAGAAAAATAGATATCTGAGAAACTCATTATTTACTGAGTACTTCCTTGGAATGTTACTGATGTGGCTAAATATTCATAATACTGAAAAGAGAGTACACAAAAGAACAAACACATCTTCACAGACTGAGGTCTAGTAGGATTGATGAAAAAAGAGCATAGAAAAAATCAGGACAGAGAACATAAACCTCAAGTAACTGTTAGCAAATAAAAATGGCTTCTGTTCATGTTCAAACCCTAAATAAATACATTTGGAGTTGTCTATTTGCCAATTTTTAAACTGGAGCTATATTCCCACCTGGGCTTCCAGGGACTGTGTGTTGCTGCCACACGACAGCACACAGTGCAGCACAGCTATCTTCTCACAGTCTAGGCAGGTGTTCCACAGGAACTCTAATAAATATGACTGGTTGAGGAGTGCTCTATAGAGCTTTCCAGAATACCATTCCAATATCAGGGAGCCTGACAGTGACTGTAAAGGACTATGAGGTAGCATATCAATCATTTCATTTTTTCCTGGCAAAAAAAAAAAAAAGGGTGGGGGAAGGAAAAAAAAAAAAAGGAGATCAGCAAATAAAAGAACCTCATCTCACCCAAACATAAATATTAAAACCAAAACGAGGGAAAATGGATCATGTTCATGAGGGAAAAATTACAGCCATACCTGTCAGAAACAGACTGTGGCAGATCAAATCTGGATGCTGAATGTTAAGTAGATGAAAGAAATGACCAGGTAAATAAACAGCCACATAATAGTCTGTAGAAGAGAAAGATGCAAGTCATCTATATGTGAGGAAGCTGTACAGATAAAGGTAAAGCCCAGAATTTCACATTATCCTTGTTTTCTTTGAACCTCTCAAAACATAAATATTTTTACCAATGTAATAGCAAGCTGTCTGATGTTAGTAAGTTTCAAAAACCAACTAGCATCTTCAGTTTTGTTTAAATTCTTACTAGCCAGATCCCATTTATGTCCATCTGTGGCTAATTGTTTTCAGACATTTGGCCATGGTTATCTCAATTTTTACCTGTAGTTTAATTTCTACGTGAATTATGGGCTTAAATGGATCTAAATTCTCTGACTACAAATTAGAATGAAAAAATATCAAGCAATATGAATTATTCCTTAACCTGATAGGCAGGGGATATATTTTATAATGGGAATTTTCTTTGTATCTTCTTCCAGTTTGGAGAAGCTCTAAAATTTCATTTCCTGTGTTTGTACAATCATTGCCATCATCGTCATCGTCATCATCATCATCATCATTTTTGTTTAGAGAACCTTTAAACTGATATTCATCAAAACAATTCTCCTCAGGTATTCTGACACTTTGTGAAATGCTATTACCTTGTATAGCCAGCTGCCTAGAATTTACACCTTCACAGTCCTTCCACTAGATATTTTTGTAGCAAGAACATTTGTACCCAGATTGAGACAAAGTACAAAAATAGGTTTCTGGAGAATGGGAGGGTATAAGTAGCCCTTGAAAATAATTTTTCTAGAATCTTAGAGAAACAGAGAAATTCATATGGTTGTAGTGAATTTTATATAGATGAAACATTTAGATTATAAGAGAGCCAGCTGGGCTCCTTTTTCTAGAAGCAAAGAAACATGTGCTAATCATTTGCATTGAAGTTGTTCTGGGGAGAAGAAAGGAAAAAGGACATAAAATTTTAACCAGTTGATCTATAGTGTCCTTTAAGTCATTGTTGATTAAGTGGTGTTAAAATGCTTAGCACAAACTGTTGCAATGATATTATTGCAACAACACTTGAATAGGAAATCATGGGTAACAATATAATATGGCATAGTAGAAATGGTTTGGGCATCAAATGACCTAGGTTCACTCCTACCCCTACCACTTAACCAGCTAACTAAGGGGGTAATATGCCCAAGGTGGAGGCAGGATTTGGAAATCTGTGAGGATGCTTTGGATTTTCATAATCACTGGGGTTTTGAGGTTGGGGGTGGTGTTCTACTGGCAATTGGTGAAGTGAGCATCCCAGAGATGTTAAACCCCTCAATGTGCAGAACAGTCCCACGCAAAGAATTACTGTCTCACCAAGAATGTAAATAGTGTCCCTATTAAGAGACACTGAGGGGGGTGGATGTGGCTCAAGTGGTTGGGTGTCCATCTGCCATATGGAGGGACCCGGGTTCGCTCCCTAAGACCTCCTGGTAAAATAAAAATAGAAGGTATGCAGGCAAGCCACAGGCCTGCGCACATGCGCGGCTACCCAAGCCCCACCAAGCCACGCAGCAAGATGATGACGCAGCAAGGGAGAGACACAGGAGAGAGCCAAGATAAGACCTGCCGGAAACCAGGAACTGCGGTGGTGCAGGTGGCAGAGTGCCTCTCTTCCACATCAGAGGTCCCTATGATCGAATCCTGGTGAAGACTGGAGGAGAAGGATGAGAAGAGAAGGCAGGAAACAGACACAGAGGATCACCCAGCGAATGGACACAGACATCAAGGGGTGGGGGGCGGTAAATAAATAAATCTTAAAAAAAAAAAGAGAGAGACACTGAAGGAAGCTTGGGCCTGCATCTCACCCTTTCTGAGCCTCAGTTTCATCTTCTGTAAAACAGGGATGATGTTACCAAGCAGGATTGTTATAAGGATCAAGATAAACTAAGTAAAATACTTAGCATACAGTATTCACTCAAAAATACCAGTTTTTTATTTTTAAACATAACTTTTTTCTGAAAAATTGTTTTTGGGAAAGTGAGAAATTTCAAAAACTATTCTTTAATATTTTTGGTCAATATATACCTCTTTTACTAGAGATACTATGCAGAGAAACTGCATGTAATTAATAACCAGAAGTGCATCATTCAAAAAAAGTATTATTGTCATCATCAAAATTATCTCTACAACAGTTTTACTCTTTGGTACAATTTTGTGCTTATAAAATGGAACATGCTTAAAAAGGAAAGACAATTTATTTAAGAGCCTATTTTTACAAAGCTCTGTATTTCTGCCTTCTCCACACTCTGAAGACTACAGATTAAATCATTCCTGGCCTTTTCAAGAATACATTCCCAAGGGTGAAAAAAATAAAAAAATAAAAAAAGGAAACGATACCTTTGCCCTCATAAAATGCTAAGCGTTTTCAGTGGAAAGTTTCCCACATCCCTTTTGAAATGGGATGCTGATAAAGTATTACTGATAAGAATCAAGTTCCAGACCCAGGAAGCCTTATAATTATTTCTCATCACAGGAAGCAATGTAACCAGGCCCCTCTAGGGCAATTTCCCACATTTTCAGAGCTTATATTAAAATATGCCACATACTGGCTCTCCTAGTATAAAATATCTAACCTAATCAATACTATCATGCAAAATAAAAATCTTTCTATGGGCTTTCCTATCATTTTGGGTTTTTACTTTGCCCAGCTCTCTCACATCATACCTTGCAAACCTTTGTCATAACAGTAGACTTGCCCTGGGAACAGAGATGGAAGAAGCCATAAAAGAATCACATGCTCTAAACCTGAAGCTTTCCTTTTTCAAATATTGTACCATGTCCTATATATAGCAAATAACACTTCTGTTACTTAATCCCATGCTAAATGGTCTATGCCCCACATCCCAATTAGCCTGATAAAGAAGCTTTCAGTAAGGAGGTACAATAATCCCCCTCTTTATTTTCTTCTTTGCAGACTCCCTTAATATGCTCAAACCTAATACTTAGGTTTCCTTTACCATATTTACTCAATGAAAAGCTGTTTATTCAAGCTGATTCATAAATCATTGTTGGGACTTGGAAGATTTTAGTGATTAGCAACAGGGAATGGACAATTTCCCAAAGACCCTTGTCCTCTCTAGAATCAAGAGACAACATGATGTATTATTTCTCATAGGCTATTAGGGAACATTTTATTCACTGTCATCACTTTTTTAAAAAATGGCCTTTTAAGATTGCTACCAAAATCATAAGAAAACTCATAGCCTAGGTTTTCTAAAACAAGGGAAGATGTATCTCCCCCAAAAGGCTGATAGTAGAGAGGCTTGTTTCCAGAGAAAACCTCTCCCATCAGCCTTCAAAATGGTCTGTGCTTGTCATGACTGTTGGAATCCCAAAGAGGCAGGGGAAAAAGAGATGCCCAGAGAGAAAATGTGATGTAGAAGGCCCCGAGGCATAATATGTGCTAGAAGGTAAAGGCAGAGCAAAGAGAGGAGTATCTCTCCATCACCTACCAAGGTTGAGAAAAGTAACACCCTTTGCCACATGTGAGTCAGCACTCCCAAGAGCAGCAGTGAAGGTCTTGTTGTGCCCTGCGGAGAGAGTGCACAGTGCAAGAGAAAGAACATTAAAAAACAAATGGTGAAACTTCCACACAAGGCAGTGACTCTATGTAAGATTCTCAACACTTGGTAATTGTAAAACTGATAAAGCAAGTGTCTTCAGACTTCTAGGGTACATGGTTCCCCATTCCCCATTTCACTCCAAACACTAGCATTGAAAGTTGATCATCTCACGGAGTAGTTATTCTTGATTTGTGTCTAAATGTAGACATTAAGAAACAAGACAGTGCAGGAAGGAAGGATTCAAAGCAATCTACTTAGAGATCCAAGTGATGGAGGAGACCAGGTGGCTCATCTGGTCCTCATGCCTCAGGGCTCACTGCCACACATTTGCCATCATTAAGGCCCTCCAAGACTTCTGCGAGTCAGTAAGAAACCCTATTTTTTGTTAGAAAGGGTATTAGACTCTTTACCAAACTCAGCTTATCTGATTTCACTCACTGTTTTTCCAACTCTTACTTTTCAGAAAAGTTTTATTTACTGGTTTTAATCATTAGAAAAGTATGTGAAAACTTTCCATAAAACCTCAAACTTACACTGTTTAAACATGTATATAAAAAAAAAAAAGAGAGAAAAAACAAATAAAAACATGTATATTTGTCTAGTTCTGAAATTACTTTTGGTGTCTCCATTATTGAATAAGTTCTTAAACATTTTTACCTTGGTCTCTAACCTCTGAAAGTAGTATTAGGCACTCCTGCAGAATAGCAAACTCTGGTATGGCCTGGTATACAAGTTTAAAAATACAGACCAAAATCCATCTTTAAAATTTTTAACTCCATCTGCAGTATATAATACACAAATACAAAAAAATTTAAGAAACTAAACAGACAAAATAAATACTCTTTAATGTTGGTTCACACTGAAACTATTAAGCACATGCTGTGACTGACCTGAAACCTGAAAAAGGTTGGGCATTTTATGCCTCCTCCCCAGCCTGATGTCAACATATCAATTTCTCAGGCCACAGATGTGTGAAATGCAGTAAATGATACTGAGATCATTAGAGTTTTTAGCTAAAACCCTATGTAACTATGTAAATCAAATCTATAGATACTTTCCAATTAGTAAAAATAAAAGAGCAATCACATTTTATGCAAGTATGTCTATTAGGATTGGTCCACAGACCTAGAAAAAGAAATAGGCCAGGACCAAAAAAATGTAGATTTTAAAAATTAACTAACTTCATATTCACCATAACTTAATTTCATCAGGAAACATGTATTATTAAAAGCATCTACACTTAGCTATAGCAATAGAAGGTATAGAATAGACAGATAAAATTGATTGCAAAGTGATATGACTTTAAAAATCTATCTGCTAATTTGCTATTTGGAAAAAGTGATGAGTGTAAAATAAACAAGAAATAAAAACAAATTAAAAGTACCTTTATGAAAGTAAAACACTGAATATGTGATTTGCTCCCAAGAGTCAAACTTCGGGCTGTAACATACACACAAACTTCCTAGAAGTAAGAAGATAGTGGAGATTAAAAGAATCTGTGTCATAGACAGTAAGTTTCCTAAGCCACTTAACCTTACTCCTATTATGTTAAATGTCCTCCCTAACTAACCTCAAAGTTATTCTCAAATTCTAGAAGTGGTCTATTAACAAGTTGCTAAGGAATTTCAATTCAACAATTATTCAACACACACTATAAAGCACTAGACTATGGTAGGCAATTGAAGGATAGGAAAATGAATACAGGATCCTAAAAGTCTAAGAGGAGTTTCCAAAGCCTCATGAGAGTCCCCTAACATAGATGCCCTGCCCTGACCTCTTATTTAGCTTATTTTCTAGTCAGTTTATCAAAACTGTTTTTTCACAGAAAATTTCCAGTATTGTTGTTTACATAGATTTAAAGGCAAACTGTGATAAACTTTATGAGGCAATAAGACCAAACAATGTGTGAGCCCCTTCCCACCTGAATTCAGGTCCCTGAAGGCCTTGGCCCAAGGCCAAAGGAAAGCTACCAGCATAAAGCAGCCTTTCCATATGAGCCCTGACCGCCTTCACTTACCCCATCTACCTAGGACACCTCAACCTTCATACCTACCTTAATGTGTAAAAAACAAACAAACCTGTACATTATTTTTGGCAGCTGTTGCTATATGGATAGACCAGATAATATCCTTCAGTGACCTACAAATGAGGGCATGATGCTTTAACTGAGGAGAGTCCCAGGTTAGAAAGGAATTTGACAAGGAGTCTAGAAAGCTGGGTTCTAATCCCAGAGCTATTATTAACTAGCTGTGTGAATTTAAAAATGTCTCTACTTCAGTGGATCTCAATATTTCCTCTATTATATACCACTAGTTACTTTATCAAAGAATCATGGTAGAAAAAGAGTTCATTTTTCCCTAAGAAGTCTATTTAAGGACATTTATGAGCATGCTGTTAAATATTTATGATTTGTGTCTATTTTTAAATGACATTTAAAATTGCAATGTATTATAAGAGCTTAAAACATAAAACAACAAAACAGAATGATTTTATCAGATGAAAATCATAATTCTGTTAGGTATAAGATTACTGTTATGCTACTGAATGCATAAAAGAATTACAGGAGAGTCATTGAGAATGAAAATAATGCCATTACTAAATCGTAAACAAAAATAATAATTACAAGAATCATAAAATCCCCATGAACCCTTGGACTACTTTCATACCATAACCATATTGCCAGCTAAAAACTACTGGTTTATCAAGTTCTTTTATGTTCTATGAATTCCTATTCCTACGTCTATGTAAGATTTTTATTTATTTATTTATTTAAGGAGTTGTAAACTTACAAAACAATCATGCACAATGTACAGAATTCCCATACAACACTCCTCTATCAACACCTTACATTGCTGTGAAACATTTGTTACAGATTATGAGAGAACATCATCAGACTATTACCACTAACTATGGTCTACAGTGTACATTTGGTAGACTTTTTCCATAACCTCCTATTACTAACACAGTTCCTTCTTTGACATTGATGGAAGAATATTACAATATTGCTGTTAACTATAGTCCATAAGTTACATTAATTGTTTTTCCAATGCATCTCCATATACTTACTACCTTGTAATATTGATGTACATTTGTTCTAGTTCATAGAAGAACATTCTTGTATTTGTACTATTAACCACAATTCTTATTGGGTTAATAGTACACTATTGGGTTCACTATGTTATTCAACCCCTAGATTATTCTCTAGTTTTCTTTCAATTGACATTTACATCCCTAGACTACCCCTTTCAGCCATCTCTGTAGGATTTTCTCTAAGATTGCAAGAATGGTCTATCATCAGTGAATCAATCCATATCATCCATAATTCCAATAATAAAAAATCAATAATTGATAAGCAAGGAAAGGAGACTAGAATGATCCATATGGTAAGAGATTAGCGGTACAGACATCAATAAGAACTCATGTTTAGCTTAATATAGTTATAGATGGTAACATATAGAAATATTTATAGTTATGTGCATATACCCATATTACATATAGTTAGTATACAGGCATATATTTCTTTGCTGTATGTCCATGATATCCAGTAGCAATGCGTATACATAGCACCCAGATCTTGGTTTCCAATATCTTTTCCAATAAAAGGAATCAGGGCTTCTAGGAGAATGGCTGATTTTAGAACTGAGGCAGGAAATACACAATACAAACCTGGAACATTTTATAAGGGCCAGAAAGTAACGAAGTGCTCAAAAACAAAACAAAACAAAAAACCACATTGATGGAGTATGTCCATGGGGCACAGGAGTCAACTGAAAGAGCTCTCAATGGCCAAAATTGGAACAATTTGAGCAAGAAAAAATTTTTTGCATTAAATAATATTAGATTATAACCCAACATATAAAATAAATACCCAAGTTAATATTGATATAAATGAATGAATGAATAAATTAATAAATGGTGAAGAAGAGACATCATGCAGAAGAATCCCAAATAATTTATGTAGATACTCTACCCTAAAGGACGGGGAACATAGGTTCCCATTCCTTAATTATGGGCTGAGTATAGATACTTCTTCCAAAGGGTATAGTATGGAATGGGGGGAAAAAGGATTAACTTTACAGTGGAGAAACCTACAAACACTACTACCTTCAGCCAGGTAACTAACATTCATAAATCATGTTGACGTATGTTGAAATATGATGAAAATGACACTTTACTTCTGTGAACTTGCTTCCAAAATGTATAACTTCAGTCTAATCATAAGAAACCCCAATAGAAGGCATCTTACAATAGAAAGGCATCCTACAATATATCTGGTCAATATTCCTAAAAACTGTCAAAGACTTCAAATACAAGAAAAAGTCTGTGAAACTATCACAGCCAAGAGGAGCCTAAGGAGATATAACAACTAAACATAATCTGGCATCTTGGATGGAATCCTGGAAGAGAAAAAGGTCATTCAGCAAAAACTAAGGAAATCTGAATAAAGTATGGACTTTAGTAATAATATGTCACTATTGATTCATTAATTGTAATATATATATATCATGCCAATAAAAGAAGTTAATAATAGGGGAAACTGTGTACAGGGGTATATGGGAATCCTGTAGTATCGTCTATAATTTTTCTGTACATCTAAAACATCTCTGAAAAATAAGTCCATTTAAAAAATAATAATTATTCAATAGGTACCAAAAAGCAATGATGAAATCTGCTACCCATTTCTTATTTTCAAAACTATGAATGGAAGGATCTTTTTTAACATTATGAAGACTAACCATCCCAAACCAAAATACATTCTCCCAGAGATACCTCCATTAAATAAAGGATGAAAGAAGGACCTGCTATCCTCATTGTACATAACACTACCGAATTGTCAAAAATTCCATAACAAACAGAAAAACAGAACTAAGAAGGATAATTATTGGAACAGAAGAAAATTACCATTATTTACAGATATTATTTTTATATATCTAGAAATTCCTAAAATCAACTGAAAAATTTAACCTCTTTCCTATATACCAGCAATGGCAGAGGCAATAAAAACATATAATACCTAGAGGGAATCTCAAGGAGATTCCTGAAAAAGTTATATATAGAAAATTATAAAAATTTACTATGTTCAAATGATAAAGACTATTATAAAATATCAAACCTTGTAAACTAATTAAGGTAATTCGAATCAAAATCCCAATAGAATTTGCATTTTTTTACCAAATTTGTTCTAAAATTCAACTGTAAGTGGGAAAATGGGAAAGAATACCAAAAGATGTTTTGAAAAAGAGAACAAGAAATAATATGATGGGGCTCATCTAAACATATTTAATGATATTGTTAAGCTACAGTAATTAAAATGATACATGATGAAATTAATAGAACAGAACTATCTAATATTACACTGTAAAAAAAAAAACACCCAAAACATATGGTAAAGATGGCATCATATATCAATGAAAAAAAAAACCTATTCAATAAATGGTGCTCTTATAATTCACTAGCTGTGTGAGGAAAAAATCAAGTTAAATTCTGAACTCACACAATGTAACAAAAAATATTACTGTAAATAAAAGAGTCAAATGAAAAAAAAATGTAAAAACCACATATATTTATCTACTCACTCAACAGGGAAAGATTTTAAAGCTTAAAAACAATGGAAGAAATCACAAAGGAAAAGATCCATATATTTTATTACACAAAAATTAAAATTTACCTACAATATTAAAATGAAAACTGAAAGAATATTTAAAAAATATTTATAGCAAGTATGTCTTAAAATATTGATATAATCAATAAAGAATTCCTTTAATATATAACAAAACACTAGGATTTATATTAATAAGTTGGCAAAGGACATGATCACGAGAAGAAATTGCTAGCAAACACAGATAAAACTTTAGACTCTAGTAATAAAAAAATAAAAATTAGATCAAGACATCATGGTTTTCATTTCAAACTAGCAAAGGTTTTAAGGTGATAGTCAATGTTGTCAAGGGAAAAGTATGAAGAACATTCTCACCCAGTAGCAGTGGGAGAGTAAACTGGTACAAACTCTCTGAAAAAAAAAAAAGTTTTGTGAAGAATTATTTTTATTTTATTTTGCTTGTTGTCTGCTCGTTGTTTTTGCTCATTGTCTGCTCACTGTTTGTTTGTTTTCTTTAGGAGGCACTGGAAACTGAACCCAGGACCTCCCATGTGGGAGCCACATCCACTCCCCTTGCAGGGAATTAAATATATTAATTCTCATTGACCCAGTAATTCTTCTTTTAGGAATATATCCTGAGGAATTAAGATGAACTGTCAACAAAATGAGGAAGAAAACCTCCATTCTAGCAAGTTTTTCTGTACACTGTCCTCTAAAGAAAGGAGATTATCTCCCTCATTTGAAGAAAGTTAAAGTGAAATGTAGAACAAAGGTGCCTAATTACATACACTGAGAACCATATTCAGGCCTCATAAGTAAATTTTTCCAAGTTGTTAGGTTGTAACTTATTTCCCTCTTCCAATCCCAAAGTGGATGTGGGGGGGGGGGAGACAGCAAGGTGAAATGGGATGTACACAGGTTCTGCAAAGCTGCCCAATAGAACTCTCAATAATGACAGAAATGTTTTATATCTGCATGGTTTAATAGGGTGGCTACTAGCCAGTTGTAGCTATTGAGCACTTGAAATGTGGTTAGTATGACTGAAGAATTTTTATTTATTTTTAATTAAATTACCACATTGGCTAATGGCTACTATATTGAACAATAAACACAGCTAATTCTGTGTTCTTAACCCTGACAGTACATTAAACTTACCTGGAATCTCAGATGCCTAGGCCTCACCGAAGATCAACCAAATCAGAATCTCAGGGGGGTGACACATAGGCATCAGTATTTTTTAAAGCTCCATAAGAAAGTGCAGCTGAAGTTGAGAACCACCTTCTAGAATCAGACACATCTAAATTTGAATCCTGGCTTTTTGGCTTAATGAGTATTTTACATTAGGCAAGTTAATTAATCTCTCTAAGCTTCAGATTCCTCATCTGTAAGTGAGGAAAATAATAGAACCTACCTATAAGGTTCTTTTTTTTTTTTTTTTTTACCAGGAGGTCCCGGGGATCGAACCCGGGTCCCTCCATATGGGAGACGGACGCCCAACCAGTTGAGCCACATCCGACCCCCCTATAAGGTTCTTATATGAGAATTAAATGAGATAATGTATATAAAGCTCTGGCAATGGGGCTATATCTGGTTATAAAGGTTAGCTGCTATTATTATTCCAGGATAATTTTACTGCTATTTACAAGTTAGGGGAAGTCACAGTTTGGAAAGACAAAGCATTCCCTTAATGGTGTACCCAGAGATGTTTAATAAATATTCATCAATGATGAAGATAACATGTCAAAGTTGGCTAAGAAACCATATGGACAATGAAAGCTATGATGGACCGAGTTTTCCAAAGGAAATTATCTCATTGGAATGATTACTAAAAGGCTCTATAAAGTGCTAAAATACAGGCATAAATCTGGGAACTTGTGAAGAGCAGCTCTTGCAACTGGATGAACAGAAAGAATTTAGGCTTTGCATCACTTATCCCTCCCAGTAGATGGTGCACAAGAAAGAATAGCCACTGACTTGGAACAGGGAAGAGTGCTTGAAATATTGCTTCAGGGTAGACAAAGAGACAGGGATGCCATGAGAATATTTTCTTTCCTCTCAATGCTAAATAAAGTCTCAGTGACTAATTAACTCTCATACTTAAAAGATTTGTTAGAAAAATCAATGTAAACTCATAATCTTAAATGATACTTAAGTGGACTACAACAGTAGCAGCATGTTTGTCACCATCAACCCTCATAAGCACTCCCATCACCCAGAAGTTAACCTCTAATTCCTCAGAAGGTAGCTGTTTTTATTTCTCAGGGCAGTGAAAACTCAGAATAAGGATGCCTTCAAGAATGTCAGAAGTAATGCTAATAGGACAAAGCAGCTCCCAATGAACAAGCTGTAACAAACATCAAATATTATTGCATAATCATCATTAAATAGTTGAAATAAGTCAAGTTTATATAAGGCCCAAAGACTATCAACATTCCTTCCATGAACCATATAACAAATGTTTTCTGGTCTCCATGCCAGAGGACTACTAAATTGTCTAGTATACAGGAAACCATATTTGGGTTAGATTATTTGGTCCTTTACTTCTCCAATCCTATTTGTGCACTAAGGTAGTTTTGTTTGTTTGTTTATCCACAAAAATAAAAACTAGACTTTGAAAAGTACTTCAGGAAACACATGAACTGACAATTTATTGGTCAAAGAACAGAAGGTTGTTTCTTTTTAAATCTGGAGGCATCCCATTCGAAATAGGTTGGGGTTTTTGGGGATTTTTGTTTGTTTTGGTTAGCTTTTTCAGCAGAAATATTACTTCCTTCCCTGAAACACCCCCCCCCGCCCCCGCCCCGCCAACACTGGGTTATGGAGGAGACTGAGGAGAACCAGAGATGGACAGGAAAAAATGGGGTGGAGGATAAAGCAGTGAGGGTAGAGAAGGAGGCAATCTGCAGCACTAAGAATAGGATGGCGATTAAAAAATGGGCAAAAGACTTGAAAAAAATGTTCAACATCACTAGCGATTAGGGAAATGCAAATCAAAACTACAATGAGATATCATTTCACACCTATTAGACTGGCCACTATTAAAAAGTCGGAAAAATGTAAATGTTGGACAGGATGTGGAGAAATAGAAATGCTTATTCACTGTTGGTGGGAATGTAGAATGGTACAGCCACTGTGGAGGACTGTGGACTGTGTGGCAGTTCCTTACAAAGCTGAATATAGACTTACCACGGGACCTGGCAATACCATTGCTAGGTATATACCCAGAAGAACTGAGAACAGTGTCATGAATAGATAGTTCACACAGAAGTTCATAGCAGTGTTATTCATGATAGCCAAAAGTTGAAAACAACCCAGGTGTCCATCAACTGATAAATGGATAAACAAATTGTGGAGTATATACATGATGGAATATTATGCAGCAGTAAGAAGAAATGAAGTTGTGAAAAATATGACAACATGGATGAACCTGGAGGACATTATGTTGAGTGAAGCAAGACATACACAAAAGGAAAAATACTGTATGACAGCCCTATTATGAACTAATATATTATGTGAAATATAAATATATTAGGTGAAGTATGAATATGGGTAGAAGTGCATATATAAGACCAGTTTTCCTTGAAGCTGAACAAATGTAAGTTAATACTATGCAATGTTAATATCAGAAAAAAAACAAAAACAAAAACATTATACTAAGTGAAGGAGACTAGATACAGAATACTGTATTTTGTATGATTCCATTTATATAAAATGTAAATATAAATCAATTCATAAAGATGAACAGAGATTAGTTGTATGTAGGTCTGAGGAAGGAAGGCTAAGGGGTTTGGAGGCTTTTTGGAGTACTAAAATTATTCTAAAAATTTTAAGATGATGAATGTACAACATTGTGATTATACTAAAAGCCATTCATTACATACTTTGGATAGAATAGCCAGAAACAGCAGCTATGTACAGTGCGGGAAGCATAGAGAGATTGAGAGGAAAGGAATTTTCTTGTTTGTTTCTTTGTCTTGTCTGCTTTTTAATTTATTATTATTATTGAAATAATGAAAATGCTCTAATAATGATTGAAGTGATAAATGCACAACTCTGTGATTATAGCGAACACCATTGATTGCACACCTTGGATGAATTGTATGCTTTATTAATATGTACCAATAAAATTGATTAAAAAAAAAAGAATAAGATGGGATATATTGGAGGGAGGGAGAAACAGGGATGAATTGATTGAAGCAGAACATACTTAAAGATACTACTATCTTCTATTAAACCTGCATCATACCCTCGGGTAGTAGTTTGGCAATTTGATATAGTTACAAATTCCAAAAATAGATATTGGATTATGCTTGTAAACTCGTCTGTTAATCTGGGCATGATTAAGTTATGATTAGGGCATTGACAGGGCCATGTCAGTAGGGCGTTGAGCCCCACTCCTTGGTGGGTGGGGTCTCAAAGATAAAAAGACATGGAAAAGGACAGAGTTGGAGTAGTTTTGATGTTGGAGTTTTGATGTTGTGGTTCTGATGGAGAGAAGGCCCCGGGAAAAGAGATGAGCTGTTCACCTGAGAGTCTACAGTTGGCCTTGTGGAGAGAGGCAACGCCAAGAGAGCCTCATAGTCTACAGCTGACCTTGTAGAGGAAACAGAGGAGCTGAGCCCGGAGAGAAACGGAGCCCCGGGAAGAGAGTAACCCAAGAAGCCTGAACACTGGCAAACGACAGCAGCTGTCTTGCTCCAACACGTAGCAATGGCCTTTGGTGAGGGAAGAAAGTTATGCTTTATGGCCTGGTAACTGTGGACTTCTACCCCAAATAAATACCCTTTATAAAGACCAACAGATTTCTGGTATTTTGCATCAGCACCCCTTTGGCTGACTAGTACACCTTGTATTTCAGCTTTCTAGCTGTTAAAACAAATACCATACAAGGGGTTGGTTTAACAATAGAAATTTCTTGGCTCACAGTTTCAGAAGCTAGAAGACTTGCTTCCTCCTGGGGTCAGTATCTTCCATCTGGCCAGCAATCTGAGGGGTTCCTTGGCCTTTCCTTCACATGGCAATGTCCATGGTGATGTATTTTTTCTTTCTCCTCCAGGTTCCATTGAGTTCTGGCTTCTGACTGTTCCCTGTGGTTTCTTTCTCATTCTGACTTTCACTCTGCTTATAAGTGGCATTATTCACTATTGCCAAAACTTGGAAACAACCCAGGTGTCCATCAACTGAAGAATGGATAAACAAATTGTGGTGTATACACACGATGGACTATTATGCAGTGGTAAGAAGAAATGAAGTCATCAAGCATATGACAACATGAACCTGGAGCACATTATGTTGAGTGAATCCAGATTAAAATCCAACCTGATTCAGTTGGGCCACACCTTAACTGAAACAATCTCATCAAAAAGTCCTATTTGCAATGGTCCACACACACCAGAATGTAGATCAAGACCAAGAATGTGTCCAAACTGGGGTACAAAATTCAGTCCATCACAATCTGCCTTCTGGACCCCAAAAAGACATGTTCTTCCCATATGCGAAATACATTCATTCCATCAAAAGCCTTCATCTGTTTCAGTAACAATGCTAAGTATGAAGTCTCATCAAAATCAGTGATGGGTGTGGTTCATCCTAGGGCAAGTTTCCTCTGAATCTGAGGACCTATGAAACTTAGAAAACAAGTTATCTGCTTCCAATATACAACGTAGGAACAGACATAGGATTGGTATTCCCATTCCAGAAGGGAGAAATTGGAAGGAAAACAAGAGTCACAGATCCCAAACAAAAACAAAACCCAGTCAGGCAAACTCCATTGTCTTTAAGGTCTGAGTCATCTGTGAATCGATGTTTTGTCCTCCGGGCCTGATGGAGGGGCAGTCCCACCCTTTCCAAGCACTCGCATGCATAGTGGCCATACCCTTCCCGAACACTGGGGGTGAAGGGCCCACCCTCTCCTAACATTAGGATGGCAGTTGGGCTCTCTGTGAATGTTGAGGCACAGGCCCCACCATTTCCGAGCCCTGGGGTTGTGCCACTCTCCCTGAACAAAGGAGCAAGTCCCAGCCTCTCGAAGCTCCAAGGCAGACCTGCCTTTTCTGCACATGTGAAGGAGTCTGCTCTCTTGACCCCAGGAGATATTTTCGGTTCAGACCTTTGTTTCCATGGTCAGCCTCTGAAGTTATTCCTCCTTCAATTCATCCCTTCTCTGTCACTTTCATTTCAGGCTGGCAGTAGTTATGCTCATATAAATTTTGCAAAAAACATGTCAGTTTTGCATGTAGTTCAAGCAAGTACCAACCACCAGGTAATAGAACTTTCCAAAGATATTTCCTGTTTAACTGCATTTCCAATTCTGACTTCCACTGAAATGGCTGTCCAGACCCATATTTAAACACACCTTCTTTAGCAAAGAGCTGTTCAGTTAAACCCCAAAAGGAACCCTGCCTGTCCTCTGGGAACTCACTTCCTGAGAGCTCAGGGAAGTCCCTGATAGAGCCCTAGCCTCAAAGCATACAATCTGGATAGGCTGAGAATTTTCTAAATTATTAGTTACTCATTTCCTTGTGCTTAACAGTTTAATCTTCAGTTTATCTCTTTTCTCTCATTTCACTATAAGCTGCAAGGAGAAACCAGCACCTTCCATACTTAGCTTGGAAATCTCCTTAGGTAAGTATCCAAGGTCATAGCTTTAAAGTTATGCCTTCCATCCAACATCAGAACTCAATTTAGTTAAGTTCTCTGCCACTTTATAACAAGGATCACCTTTCTTCCAGTTTCCAGTGACAATCATTATTTGCTTCTAAGGCCTCACCAGAAGTACCTTTATCATCCATATTTCTACCAACATTTTGTTCATGATGAATTATGTATTGTCTAAAATGATACAAACTCTCTACAGTCCTCACTCATTTTTGAGCCCTCATAATTCTTCCAGCCTCTACCCATTACCCATTTCCAAAGGCATTTCCACATTTCTAGGTATTTGCAATAGCAGCATTCACTTCCCAGTACCAAAAACCATCTCAGTTTCCTAGCTGCTAAATCAAATACCATACAATGGGTTGGCTTAACAACAGAAACTTATTGGCTCACAGTTTCAGAGGCTAGAAGTCTTACTCCCTCCCAGGGTTGGTATCTTCTGGCTGCCTGGCAATCTTGGTTTCTCTGTCACATGACAATGCACATGGTGGCATCTTCTCCTTTCTCTTCCTGGTCCACTGACTTCTGTCTTCTAGCTACTTTCTGTGGCTTCTTTCTCATTCTCACTTTCACTCTGCTTATAAAGGACCCCAGTAATCCAGATTAAAGCCCAACCTGATTCAGCTGGGCCACACCTTAACTGAAGTAACATCTTGAAGCAAGGGCTTAACCATTTTTGTTCCATGGACCCCTTTGCCATCAGGTAAAAACCACGGACCCCTTCTCAGAATATAGTGGTAGATAGTTTTATGACACTCAACATCAGCATGTCTTTATTTTTTTTTATTTTTATTTTATTTTATTTTATTTTTTATTTTTTAAAGATTTTATTTATTTATTCATTTATCCCCCCTTTGCTGCTTGTGCTCGCTGGGTCAGCTAACCACGCCGTGCGGGCGGGCTTGCCTTCACCAGGAGGCCCCGGGAACCGAACCCGGGGCCTCCCATATGGTAAACGGGAGCCCTACTGATTGAGCCACAGCCGCTTCCCCAGCATGTCTTTAAATTAAATTCTAGGATTATTCAAAATTACATTTTACAACTTTCCCATAATTTCAATACCTGATAATTCAATGTGGTTCAACATCTGTTCAAACAGTCATTTTCGGCAAACATTTAGAAATTCGAGTTTTCCCACAGTGCCATAAAACCATCTCTGCCATCCTTACTAACCTTTTTGCAGGCAGTTATCCACTGCACTCAAACACACTACATCAAAATAAAAATCATACTATGTCCACACTATACTGTGTATTATTTAATAAATATATTACCATACTCGCACCAACACGTCCCCACAAGAAAAATGTTTTTAAATGCATAAAATAAATTACAAAGGAAATCATTTACATATATTGAAATAGTCACTAAAATGAAAAACACATGTTATAATACTATACATATGTGCTTCTTTCTTAACACATTAAATAATAATCCAATACATCAAAAATATAGGAAAGTTAGTTAAATTTTATTTTTTAAAGACATGTCAATGTGCAGACTATTGTTTATCTTGAATAAGAACATTAAACTGTGGTGTAGTATTTGACAAGGCAACGCACATATCATGATGGACATCTAATCAGGTTGATTTTTTTCAATTCAAGCTCACAGACCCCCTGAAATCTTTCCATGGATCCCTTGGGGGTCCGTGGACCCCTGGTTAAGAACCCTCGTCTTAAAGAAATCTTATTTAGAATGGGTCCACACCCATCAGAATGTGGACCAAGACCAAGAAACTATCAAAACTGGGGTACACAATTCAATCCCCCACACACCTCATAGCTTCCTAACCTCTCATTTGAAAAATTTATTATGATTCTATTTAAATATATATATGTGTGCTTGTTTAATATATAAATCCACACCAAATTGTAATCTCTGTATGAACAAAGATTGGGTCAGTTTTGTTCATCATTGTATCCACAATACCTAGTGTGATGGTTAGGCTAATGTGACAACTCGGCCAGGTAATTGCGTCCAGGTGTTTGGTCCAGCAAGCTCTGGGCTAATCGTAATACAAGAGCATTTATGGACTGCGTGGATGGCTGATTACATCTGCATCAATCAGGGAGATTGCATCAGCAATGGGTAACGCTTTTATCCAATCAGTTGAATGCCTTAAAAGGGGAAGTGATTTCAACATTCAGAGAGAATTTCCCAGCTTGTCGTTGGACAGCCACCTTCTCCCAGAAATTCATCAAGGACCTTTCATCGGACTTTCCTTGGAGCCCCTGGTTTGCAGCCTGCCTGAGGAACCTGGACTTGTGCATCCCCACGGTCGCCTGAGAGACTCTTTTAAAATCTCATATTATTGACAGATATCTCCTGTTGATTCTGTTTCCCGACAGAACCCTGACTAAGACACCTAGCATAGAGTAGGTATTCAATAATTGTTGGCTACATGATTGAATTTGGTGTTAATTTAAATCTGAGTGCTACTCAATTCAAGTAGTAAATGTTCACTGAAGTTAGGATGTTAAAGAAGGCTATTAAATTTAGTTATTAGAGTTGATAACTCAGATGGTTATTAAGGTAACAAGCAGTTTTTTTCCACCAGATTCGCTGAAAGTAATCATTCTCCTGTCCTCTCATTTTCAGGTATTAATTTTTCTCTCACCATTTTCCCTATCTACACTAAAAAACTGTTATGGGACAGAATTAAAATTATTCACTAATAACCTCATGTCAGGCTTTGATTGTTAGATCAATAGGTTACAGCATGGCTCGAGGCCAAAAACATCGGTTTACAGCCCTAACATATCAGTAAGCATGACATCAAAAGTATCTACAGGGAAGCGGATGTGCTCAATTGATAGGGCTCCCGTTTACCATGTGGGAGGCCCCGGGTTCGATTCCCGGGGCCTCCTGGTGAAGGCAAGCCAGCCCGTGCAGCGTGATGAGCTGACACAGCAGGACGACCCAACAAAGGGAGACAAGCAGACACAGAAAAACGCACAGCAAATGGACACAGCGAGCACAAGCAGCAAGGAGGGATAAATAAATAAATAAATAAATAAATAAATAAATAAATAAAGTATATTGTTAAAAAAAAAAAAGTATCTATATCACCAGATGCCATTTGTTAAAAGATAGAGTGAGAAAATGTAGACTGATTAAATATAAATCCATCCCCTCTATTAGAACAATAATACAATTTTTAACAGCCTTGCCAACTGTGGCTTCTTTTTTAAGGACAACAGATGTATAAAATTATTATAAGGAAGATAATTTGGTATATGAAAATCCACATAACTTATGGAAGAATGTAGTTCTATTTCATTTTCAGGATCTATATATGTAAAAAATGATGACAGTTTGTATAGAACTCAAGCATAGTTGAATAAATTGAGGAATACAACCCTGGTTCTACCTGTATGATTGGTAAAAACACACAGGGACATGTATGTGGATAATTTCTCTTGATCTTGAAGATAATCACATCCAAAGTTGACAAGCCTAAGAACATAAAGGATAAGAAATTGTTGAGTGCATTTAAAACTACATTCCCTAATAAAGGATCTGAGTAACATCTAATATAGCCACAGAAGCAGGTACTTGTCCCTGGGATACATGTTTCCTTTTTTGTTAAGAAATTCCATAAAACAGTCAAAAATTGTTATTTTTTTAATAAATACATGGTGCATAAATAGTGAGGCCCTGGCAATAGAAAGAAAAACATACTACTTTAAACTTTTTTCTGATTTAAAGTGTAACGCATATATTATGTTTCAAAAGGACAACTGACTGTTCCTATTTGATGAAATAAGGCTAGTGAGGTATATAAAGGATTACTTTATGATTAGCATTACTCTAATTCAAGACTTTCATTTCTTCTGTGCACTGATACTTTTCTGTTTATTTCTTCAAAAGTGTCTATGTTTTTACTACATGTAAAGTAATCCAAACAAACAAACAAACAAAATCCTTGCCTTTTGTGTAAAGAGGAAAACAGTAAAAAGTAAGGCATAGACTCAGCAGAGCTACAAGTGGATTGACTTGTGACATCCTCTTTGAAGGCAAAAACGAAAGGGTTTTGATGTTTGGTTCTAAATGTAGTTCTCTCTGATTCACAGAAGTCTTTTATTGAATCGAAGTGAGAAGAGTACTTCCACAGATCAAAATCAGTGGAGATACCCTGCAGAAATAAATGGCTAAGAAAATCTATAAAATTTACTCCACATGCAAAAGCCTGTGTTTATGTTTGATAAAATTGTTTATATTCCCTATTGAGAACAAAATATAAAAGAAGATGCACACACACACAAAGACAGAATCTCAAATCATCCTTTTATCTGCACAGGATTAAGTATAAATATAATCATTTTGCCCACATGATTATTTGTAAAAAAAAATAATCTCAATCTATGAATCACCTACCTAAATCCTGAGTCACTTAATGATATGTCCAAGGGTACTTCAAACTGTCAAAAATCAAAAGAAAACAAAAAATGGCATTAAGTGATGATAGTTCTGAAAACTACACAGTAAGTCTGACAAAGCTGTGCTTGCTGAATGATGAAGCTCTCTGAGGTTCTCCCCTGAATCCACAGCACAGAAAGTGCATTGCAGATATTTTAGAGTTTACAAACATTGCAAGCTTGATGTATATTTATTTCTTAAAAGGCTAATATTTGGTTACTTTGCCTTAATTTTGAATATCATAAGCTGGTTATATGACAAGCCAATTGGAAGTAGTAGGGAGCCTTTTCTGAGACACAGGTGACCATGTAAGGAAGACTAGGTGTCTTTAGAGGGAGTGGGCTCATGTGGGTGGCCTGAGAAGGGATGTAGGGGCGAATATAATCCTTGTAATGGTATGACACCAATCTAAACTTTTTATAAAGATAGTAGTCACTCCTCATTAGAAGACAAACACTCCAAATAGATTTTCTAGGAGTGGTGCTAGATTTTTACTAATTAAAATATACCCCCTCATTGGCTTTTAACCTTATTCTCAAATCTATCATCCTTACAAGTCCTTTTGGGTCAAATAGCTTGTAAACACTTAAAACTATCTACTATAGACCACACCTATTGCCTTCTACTAACTCTACCTTTACACTTGCTTCTTTAATGCTAGGCATTCAGTTGGTGTTTAGATTCCCTGTCTGTGCTCTGTTAATCACCTATATATATATATATATATATATATTTTTTTTTTATTCATAATGCATTTATTTAGAATTCGTTTTTACAGAAAACAAAGGGTAATCACCTATATTAATTTCATTTGTTTTAGAGTTGAAGCCTGGGGATGGCAAGAACTATTTTAATTACTCATTCAAGTGATTGATATGCCATCAAGAATCCTAAAATTCTGTTTATAACAACTCTCCTATAAAGAGGTAAAGTGTTATAAAATTTCCTGTAGACCAATCAATCTCTGGACTTACCATTAAGTCAAAGTTCTCATCAGCATAAAACTGGATGCATTTTAAGATACTCCTTGATTTCTAAAAGAAAGCAATTAGAATAAACAGCATAATACCAAAACAAACAAACAAACAACAAAAAAAAAAACTAGTTGAGAGAGAGAGAGAGAAAGGAAGTAGCCAAAAAGCAAAAGAGTAATGAAAGCCTTTACATTATTTTTAACAAGCCTTCATGACTGCCCACCACCAATGAAAATGCAGCAATAAAATTACAGCAGTACAATATCAAAATCCAATGTTCTCATAGAAAGAAAGGCCAGTAGACTAATGTTTACCTTCAGGTCAATGTAGTATAATCTCTGCTCTGACATATCCCATTGAGCCCAAACAAAATCCTCGGCTACTCTGTCTCTTGGGAGACGGCCAGAATTTTTAATCATCTAAAGAGGCAAAAAGTTTTTGAAACATAAATAACTATTTTAAAAGACAGGGAATATCGGGAATTCATTATTCATTATTCATTATTATTTTTCATTTTCTATCTTTATAATACATGTAAATATTTATTTTTAGCAGTTCCCTCTCTCCACTCCCAACACATACGTGTGCATACACACACACACACACACAGACACACAGTCTTAACAGAAAAGTTATAAGGCATCATTTCATTACTTGCTCTTTCCAAACATCCTGTAATGTATTATTTTATTCTTGTTCCTAATTTTAAGACAGTCTGGGACTTAGAAGGTGAGGCCACACCTACCACAAATCAGCAGCTGGGTTAATAGGAGATTCAGAACTCCCTATTCTGGATATAACCTGCTCAGTCAGGTCAGGCAAGAAGCCTTCACTATCACAGATAGAAGCTGTGGTACCAAGGAAAACCTCAGGCCTGGGAATGGGGTGTATTGCGTCACGACCCCATTTCTACCATAAACTATCCATGGGGCCTTGAGCATGCTTCTCAGTTTTCGTACCTTCCACAGTGAGGAAGATGATACTGCCCATCTCTCAGCATTTCTTTACTCATCCTTCAACCTCCTCTAAAAAGCCTTCACTCACTTACCCATTTAGACCCCAAAACTCCCACCTCTGTGTTCCTGAGGTGCTTTAGCATGACACTATTACAGCATTCATGAGAATGTAACTGTAAGTCACCCCTAATGAGTATGCACTGTTCTACAGCACCTTCATATTCTCAAAACCATGTACTGTTTCTAGCACTCTGCCAAGAGTAAATTGCCAAGGATATTACAGATATAAATTAGTTTATTTACTAAGTAACAAAATAGTATTTTAGAATCAGAAGAGATCACAGAAACCAACCATCTAATGCAACCTCTCTTCTTTACAGATAAGAAAACTGAGGCCCAAAGAGGTTAGGTTAGGCTGCACAGTTAGTTTGGCAAGACCTGGAATTCCAATCTTCTGGCATCCTACAAGTACCCTTTCAGTACATCAGCGAACCTCAACACCACAGGAGTCAAGAATTGACTTTCCTCAAAATGCTCAAGTAAAAGCAATCTATATTGGGATAGATGAGTAAAGAATGAAGACAGGTTGGGGTAGAAGAAATGAGAGAAAAGGGGAGCTTCAGAACAGTCCATATTCATGCCTAGATCACTTTAATTCTAATAGGGATTTCTCCACGACTAACTTGGAACTTGAGAGAGTCACATGGAAGGAAGAGTTGCACGTCTCTGTTGGTTGCTTGCCGGGGTCCATCACATTTAGGTTGGAGGAAAGTGATGCTAGATAAAACAAAGATTCTAAGGGCACATGTCTATTGTTAAACATTGGGCAACTCCATCCATTTTCATTTTCATTTTTCTGAAACTTGCTAGGTTACGGTAGATTGGGGACCATTCTAACAAGAACATGAACGTCAGAGTGTGGAATACTCAGGCTCAAGTCCTAGTTTTGTCCCTTTCTACAGTTAATTCAACTCTGCGACTTTTGGTTGTCTTCCCTGTAAAAATGAGGATAATTAATAATACCACCAACCATGCAGGGATAGTGAGGAATACATAGAATTATACATAGAATTGCAGATCACCAGGTTCACAGCCTTTATGAATGGGGGCAGAAGTGCCTCCCTGAAGGGTACCCATGGATGAAAGAATGCAAAGTCTATACTTTCTTATCTGGTAGAATCTTCTCTAGGCTCCTGATAAGTGTCTCTCTCAACTCCGATGTGTTTATATGACTCTCTCCTTCTTGCTTTGGGATTGCTTCTTTCCTCTCTGGCTCAATCCTCTGAGAACTGGCTCTGTCCTTGCTCTCCCATCCTCTTAGCCACTGGTGGCCTAGAGCTCCAACCACATACTTTCTCCTGATCATTATCCAGCTAGGTCTCTCGATTCGAGCCTTTCTATAGTATATACATAATTAATAAATGCCATTTTCCATTTTAATTTTGTTCACATAACTTTCTTCAAAATCTTTAGAGAAAGACTATTTTGTTGAATTAAAGCTATTATTTAAATATTAAAAGGAAATAACTTTTAATATCAAGAATATAGTAAGAGCTTATATAAATGGTCAAAAAACATAACCTAATAGAAAAGTAGACAACAATGTAACTAAGTAATTTTCAGAAAAACAAATTTAAATGGCCAATAAAAGATTTTCAAGCTCATTCATATGAGAAGGAAACTAAAGACTGAAATAATAATAAGATATTAACATATACCCATCTAACTGGAAATATTAAAAATACAGCTGTACCTATTATTGGTAGGGATAGAGGGAAAGGTTACTCACGTACCTTGCTTGTAAAGCTATAAATTGATAAAAGCTTTTTGGAAAGCAAACTGGCAAAATCTGTTGAAATTTTAAAATGTATGGGAAGCGGCTGTGGCTCAATCAGTAGGGCTCCCGTTTACCATATGGGAGGCCCCGGGTTCGGTTCCCGGGGCCTCCTGGTGAAGGCAAGCCCGCCCGCACGGCGTGGTTAGCTGACCCAGCGAGCACAAGCAGCAAAGGGGGGATAAATGAATAAATAAATAAAATCTTTAAAAAAAAAAAAAAATGTATATGCCCATTATCCCAATGATCCATCCCTGGGAATTTAGCCCAATACGTACCAGTATCCAGAATGTAAGGCTATAGTCATACTTGCAAACAAGTGAATGTCTATCTATAGTGGTTATTGTTAACTTCTAAAGAGAATGAATTGGAGTGATTCAAGTTGATTTATAGGTAATTCCACAAAGTTGAGCAAGGAAAAAGTGAATAATAACAAACAGATCCCTCCCTGTGTCCGTGGTGAGGGTGGGAGACGATATTAATATAAGTAGGGAGAAGGACATGAGAGGATACATACCATGCTGTAAAACAAAGTTAAAGGTGAAAAGGAAAAGGAGAAGTGGAAAACAAGCAAAAAAGAAAAGAAAATTGCACTATATAACCACATCAAATATGTAATGATCCACCCACTAATTTTGATCCTTCGAGGTCAGCTCTTCCTATCATTGTGAAGCAGAATTCACCAAGTGTTGGATTGTTCACCCAAATAGGTAATGATCCCATTTCTTTATTATATGTGTGTGCATATATGTGTATGTATACGAAATTAGGAAACAATTAGTAACCTTTAGGGATACCCCTGATATATTAAGTAAAAAGCAAAAACAAAAGTGATAAAAAGTGACATATTAATGTACCTATTATGATTCTATTTTGGTGAATAAACAATTGAACCCCAGTATACGTGCACTTGTATATGATCTTGTATGTGTTCACAAGAGTAAGGTCAAAGGTGCAGAAAGACTCACTGAAGGCTATTATTATTAGTTAACATAGAAAACTGAAACTGGGAGATGGAATAGAGATTATAGGGATAACTAACTTCTTCATATATCTTTGTACTGTCTCATATATTAAAGCAAGCACATCCACAATTTGAAAGATATAAAATAAAGAAAATATTATGTATCAATAGCATGCATCTATCTTCAGTAGTCTAGAATGTAGCTCTTTGTGGGAAAAACCTCTGAAGCAAAAGGAATTTCAAGTCCTTACCACTTTATTTCCATCTTCATGGATGACTTGGATATGAAATTGTTCAATATCTATTAAAAAAAGAGAAAGATAATTTATCCTTCATGAAAAATATGAGTAATTCTTTTACCTAATTTGTTGTGAACAAATTCTTATAAAAATAATAAAGAAGAAACAATTGGCTGCAAAAGAGCATCACCACAGACATTAATCTCATAATGAAAATTTAAAAAAACAACCACCTTTCTCCACACTCCCACCCTTTACGTTCTATTTCAAGTTCATTCTCCAAAATCAACAATACATGAAGCTTTTAACTCTGCTGCCCTGGGTTCTCTAAACATGCAATTGTCTTCCCAATCCCATCTGTCTTAGAAAGAAGGGTCCATGTGGCAGGTTTACCTTCTATTTCCAAATACCAAATACCTATTTGTATGAACACATCAGATAGAAAACCCATCATACAATTAATTTGGTGAGACATTTTTGTAGGGGTCAATTTCACACTGACAAAACCCTAAGCACATCAAGTCAATTTGTAGGAAGTCTCTTTCTATTTGTAAGCAAGTTAGATTAAGCCATACTTACCTTCTGCTGTTTTTTTGTTTTTTTTTTTTAGGAGGTATCAGGGAATTAACCCAAAACCTCATACATGGGAAGCAGAAGCTACACCCATTCCCCAGTGAGAGCTGATTTTTTCGTTTGCTTGTTTGTTTGATTTTAGGAGGTACCAGAGATCAAACCCAGGACCTCGTATATGGGAAGCAGGCGCTCAACCACTTGAACTATATCTGCTCCCTACCTTCTGTTGTTTTTACATTTTAAAAATGTGAGACAGACAATTGGGCAAGAGTAGGGACTGAACACAAGTCTAAGCCCTCAGGTCTGTCCTTCCAACTGGTAAATAAGCAGTTTCATCCTCTAACATGAGAAACAGCTTACTAGATAAGATCTGCCAGTGATTTTTTTCATTTTTCTCCAAACTTAAAAGCATTTTAGAAGGACATAACCTTTTCTGTCCCAATCTTATTTGCCTCTCCCTGAATTTTACCAAATTAGTAAGTATCCTCAAGTCCTGCCATGGAATTCTTCTAGCTACTTAAGCCTTCCCCTCTCTCTATCCAAGCCTCTCTCCATGTTATGGACATCCTAAGGACAGATGGATGAAAAATGTGGGAAATAACCTACATAACTGCTCTACAAACACTCTACCACCTGACAAAATTGGAAATCTATATATGCAAGAATCCATCTTTCTAAGATGAAGAAACTGAGCAGAGGCTGGTGGAATAATATGCGGGCGCCAAAGAAAAAGCCCTTCCATAGGAGGCCTTGGTCTGAAATGTACATCAAAGATCATTGGACCCCAAGCACTGGCAAGTGGACATCTAGAAGATTCAATCATGTCCCACATTACACTAAGAGACAATGCCCCTTCAGTAAGTCCCCATAAACGACCTAAACATATACTTACATTTCTCTTCTGAGATCAGTAACAGATGGTTCTCTGGAAGAGGATGACCTTCAACATGTGGGTAGAGGAACTGTGAAAAGAAAATTAATCAAAATCCTAAGCAACTACCCTGCTTGCAAAAATATTTCAGAAGTTATGTTTGACTACTGTACTATCATATACCACAGAAGGGACTGAGAACCACAGAATGGTTTAGGGAAATCATGCACATATGCATTATAAATCGAAGCAAGTAGGAAAAGAAAACACTTTTAGGAGCTCAGTTTTCCTGGGGAAAATTGACTTTGGGCACAACACTATCATAATTAATTTGAACAGTAAGGCTAGGGTTTAAGCTTTTTCTAGGGATGGTGCTTCCTAGTTGGAACATGTAACAATGAAGCCAATCAGAAATGTAAATAATATTTATACAGAATGTTCTATATCACACACACACAAAATGAGAGATCAATACATCTGTTGTGCAAGTAAGTCTAGTATTTGAGAGCCAAGTCAACATACTTCAACTACAACTTCCAAAAGTCCCACATCCAAGAGGCAAAGCGCAACTTAAGCAGGGAATTTCTGAGAAAGGACAATGAGTCACAGTTTGGCATATGGTTGAAGATTTACGAGCCCCAAAGCATAGAGTGACTGCCACAGGGAAGAAAAGGCTCAATCCACCCCACTGCTCCATCTTTGCACTCTCCCATATGTGCCAGCCACATATGCATCTGTCTACAGTACCAATCAGGCAGCCAGCAACCCAAGGCATTTTGCACATAGGATGACTCCAATGACTTAATTCTTTCATCAAAGGGGTTAAGCAATTTTATAGTTAACAGTCTCTCTAAAAACGGAGAAAATTTTTTATACAATATGTTACCTGATGTCCTAACTTTTCATAACAATAAACTGGAAATAGACTTGGTCTTTTTTTTTTTTTTAACATTGTTTGTAATCATTTTCTTTTTGGAATTAGAAAACAACATTTTACTATATACTTTTCTTCAAATCAATAGTCTCAAAATTATAAAATGGAGAGCAATGCAAAAGAATATAGCTACAAATATAGAAATTATCCCATAGTTTGTGAAATTGTGCACATGAAACAGAATACTTTGTATACTGGAATTGAGAAGAAGCAAAGGTGAGTGACACTGCATAAATAATGGGAAGGAAAATTCCTTGCTGCCTCAAAATAAGTGGATACTCCTACATAAAAGGATATGACCTCCCTGGTCTTCAAAGGCACCCAGAGATGCTTGCTTAGAAACTTGAGCTGGAGTAAGGGGCTGAGGAGTTGTAATTGCAAACCTCTAAACCTCTGCCCAGTCTTTGTGCAATCAGTAAGAATGTAACTCTTTAAAAGTCCCATTTGGGTTGACACTGTTCTTGTTTTCCTTTTTATTATGAGGAGGCCCTGAAGCAGTGCCTGGAAGCCAGAAAATAGACAGGCTTTCGGACACAGCTCTACAAAAGTATACAAGATTGTGAGTAAGAATCTATACTTCTTATGTGGTATTCAAGGAAATGTTTTTGCTTCACAAATATGGAGCTAGACTCTGAGAATTAATATTTGTCTTTAGGAGGTAGGCAGTATAAATGTGCAGAGGTATGTGAGTGTGTATGTGTATAATTACCCCATCTAGAAGAGGCATCTTGTACTGGAAGATGTCTCAAACCAGACTTGGAATCTAAACCCCACCCAGGACTGACCTGCTAAAGTTCTTCCAGAAAGGTGGTCAAGACTGAACATGCAGACTTAGGGACACACACTGCTGGGGATTATCATGGAGATTTTGGTAAGAAAAATGAGATAGATCCCAGAGCAAGACCAAACTCAGTGGGCAATGGATGGCATTTCCCTAAATTCAGGGAGGGTTGGAGAAGGTGAAAATTTGCCAAGGATGGAGGCTTGGAGGAGTTTCTCTCCCCAGAGGCACATAGAGTGGCACCAGGGAAGAGTGCTAGGAACTGAGATGGATCCTCAGGATAAGTATAAGTTTAACTTTATTTGTGGACTTTCCTCTTGGCCTGTGGATGCAGTCATGTGTCCCTTCCTATGCTCTAATTTCCTTAAGTTGGTCCAACCTTTCAGTAATACCTCAATCATCTATACAGCCTGGGTGGAGTGGGAGGAAAGCCAAATAAACAGGCCAGAAAAGGGAAGAATGTTCTGTTACCCTGCAGCTACAGTGCTTTACTGGGGGAGGGGAATGCCCTATTTGGAAATAAACAGTGGTGAGCAGTAGAGTCAGGAGTGGTGGGAAGAACTGCAACTGGAAGACTGGCTGATGGTGGAGGAGCCTGGGCTCCTCCTGTCCTAACACACTGGAGGAGGGAGACCTGTTGGCTCAAGGCTCGGGGTGGGGGGGCGGGCAGAGGAAGAGGCAGATACTTCAGTTACACAGGTTGAATCTAGGTAGACCACAAGAAATGGTATGTTGATCCTATAGCAAACTTTGAAATTAGGTGCAGGGAAGTTATGCTGAGGCACCACATGAACTTGTATCTAGTCCACCTGCATTATATACACAGCGCTTCTGCATCAATTCATGGAGCTGATAAAGTCAGTGATTAATTAAATCATTTAATCATAGATATTTAATCTGTCAACCATGTGAATACATTAAATTAACATGTCAACTCACCTTAATTGTGTTTTAATATTTGATATTTTATCATATTTTTAAAAATACATTACTATCAGACACACCCTGGCCTAGCAGAGTCAGAATAGCTTAGTTTGATTTCTTGTTTTCAATGTTTGCAAAGGAAGAGCTGAACATTCCAGCCTTTTCACCTACAGGAGTGCTTGGAGAATTAAATATGATCATGTGTGTAAAAGTACTTTGTCAACACTTTTACCTCTAGGTTTCATGCCTTTTGGTTAATGAGAAAAGTGATAAGTGACACCCTCACTTACCTGTACCCAAATTTGACTATCCACGGCTTTTAAAACCTTTACATTGTTAACGGGGTGGATTTCCACTAACACAGTCAAGCACTTTGATCCTGCAAAGAAAAGGAGGCTTTTGGTAATTAAAATGACAATGTCCCACATTATCTTTCCAAAGCAAGTAGTAGGGTTCTCCTACTTGCTGAATTGCTGGTAAATAGTATTACATTTACTGTAAACTAATAAAACAGTTTTGTCATCATCATAAAGTCCCTTGAGGTGATTTAAACTGTAATCCTTTTCCCAGTCCCACTCTTGAGTGACAAAGATATGTGGTTGCTCCAGGACACAAAAACAGCAAACAACCTAGCAAAAGACCTGCCTTCCACACCCCTCAGGAGCCTGAAGAAATTGCATTTTATTATATAATACCCAGGATGTTCAAGAAAAGCAAGTATAAATGGGAGGTCTTTGAGTAGCCCTGGCAGCAACAGCATATGGGGAATGGGGGAGAGGGGCACAAATTTCAGGTTCATAGAAATTCTTTAGTTCATAGAAAAACACCACATTTAGAGTGGTTTCTGAAGTAGTAGGTGGCATCAATTTGCGCTCTCATCAGCAAGGTATAAGTGCCTGACAAACTAGATTTTAATGGGTATCATTATTACCCCTTAAATTATCATAATTCTAAGATATGCAAATAGGCATGAGTAGATTTTGTGTAGCTATTTGGTATCAGCCCCCAAGAAGTTAAGTTAAAAGTTAAGGAGTTAAAAATGTGAGGGGCAATAAATGTTTGGCTTCCACATAGGTTTAACTTTTGAAAATGTAAATGTATTAACTACTGTGTTACCTATTCCACCAAGAAAGGTAATTTTCATTAAATTTACTTTGGCGCGTCTTAAAACCCAAAGTAGATACAGAAAACAGCACAAGGGAGAAGTCAACGCACATGAAATGAGGAACAAGTTCCTATCCATGTTTCTCAGCCATTTTTAGCATAGCTTCACAGGCCCTCTTGGCTTCTAAGTCTAAACAAACACAACTCAATTCAGTGTCACTCCAATTCTTCAGCACAACGGCAAATCTTGTTTGTGTGTAAAAATATAAAGATATTTCTGATGCATGAATATATTATGAATTAAAGTATCTATCAGTAGGACATGGGCTTGTTTTCCCCTCAGGAATGGTGGTAGAGTTGCACTGATAGAGACCCGCTACTTCCTCAGTGAACCAACTGAGCAAATGTTATAAAAGATAGCAATTAGGAGGAAGTCCATGAACATGGGCTAGAATGAGGTTACCGTAGATATCCAAATTTAGGTCAAGGGCCCCTACCAAGATAACACCTCAGAAAAGAGGGGGAGTTGCCTTATATTTGAGTTCTTATAAAGACTAATATTATCAGGTACTCTCTCTCAAAGGCTTCATTATGAATTATAATGTGCAATTTGGGATGGCACAGCAGCCTGAAATTGAATCAACGCCAGCTTTTAAAATTTTAGAAAGTAAACTGACAACATTGCTTTATAAAGGGGGGTGGGCAGAATGGGGCAAAGAATGCAAAACAATCATTTCTGGGATACAACCTCATAATTAGGAAGATTGAATCTCTGCAATCATGAGTTCTAAAGGCTACTTGAAAAGGCAAGGCAGTGAGTGGTTACTATATGGAATCACAAATATATAACTATAGAACAAATGAAAATCAAATGTCACTTTCAGTAACTGGGACAGAGGTAAAGGTGAGGTCTTTGGCAATCTACTCAAAAAAATAGCTTAGGAATAAGAAAGACATTGGTGTCAAAGATACTCATGGAGAGAAATAGGATAGAAATGTTCTGCAGAATGTGAGAATGCAGAAAAAGGCAATATCCCATACTAATGTTTTATTTTAAATATGTACAATTAAAATTAAAATATCAAATAGTACAAGCTGAAGTTGGACTATTTTATCTCCTGCTCTGAAAATTTATATATGCCAACTGGAAAAAAAAATTTTGAGGGGGGAGAATATTCTCATTGGGAAAATAAGGAATCACCTTATGTTTGGGTCTTTTTAGCATGAATTTGTACCCAAATGACATAACCAGCTGTAGTCTAAATTCTCATTTATGAAATGAGAGGACCTTCAAGGGCAGAAACCATCTTCCTACACTAATTTTTCCCTTCTCTAGTACCACAGGGATAGTTAACTCCATAGCAAGTAGCCCAATGATAAGAATAAATGTTTACAAAGAGCAGGAATTGCTCAATAATGTATTATGTGCTTTCACAGTGTAGCAGGAAGCACTCTGGATTGGGACTCTGGAGACGTAAGTTAAAATTTAAGCTCTTTCACTAACCTAACACATAATTCTCAACAAATCACCGTTTTTCTAGGCCCCAATGTCTTCTTATTTTAAAAATAAAATAAAAAAAAAACAGTAGAACTAGATTATTTCTACAATCACTGTCAGCCATAAAATCTCATTATTGTATGAAATGCTAAACTTGTATTAAGAACTTAGAGAATGGTTCTCTATTTTCTTGCATATCACTGGGACTTCTTGGTCTGAACTTTAAATAATGCTAGAGAGCATGAGAATTCTGTGCAATGACTTTTCAGATTTTCTAGAAGGAATTGATCTGGGCAATGAAAATTAGTGTGGTCCAGTATTCTTGTGCATCACCACGAGACAAGACACAAGAGCAAACTACTACCTGACACAGAGCTAGGATGGCGTCAGGATGAAAGGCCAGAGTCAAAACCAAGACATTGCTCTGTTAGCCCTCCTGGGTAAATATTAGCACCATACTGTACTTGTGTCAGTTATTTTTAGAAAAGAAAAAATAAAATTTGAGAATCGAGATATGAATGCAGATATCAACTGACAGGACATCATTGAAGGGAAAGACTGTCCAAGATATGGACATCACAGGAAGTAGAGACAGCAGGATCAAAAGCACAGGGATAGATATAGCATGAGCAGGGTTGAGGTGGGCAAAAGAACCTGGTCTGAGTCAGGTCAAGGAGCATATTGTGAAATGTTGACAAGGTTAGAAAAGTCTAGTAGGGCCTGGTTCTGAGGGACCTCTGGTTATTGGAACTCTTGAATTAACCCACAGATCCGTGGAGTATCTGTAGCACTTCACTGTCTGCAGAGGTGCTGGGGGCTACTGCCCAGTGGACACCTGCTGTGCCTAATGACAAGTACAACTCCACAGGGGAGAGTGAAGGGGGTAGCCTGGGCCTGGAATTCTTTGGAGAGTTGTTTTTTAAATAGGACATTAACTCTGCTGTGGTTCCAACCAAGAAGGGAAGAGCAGTTTGTTTTTTTAAAAACTGCATTTTAAAGTATGCATCACGAGAAATACCATCTTGTTTGTATGCAAGATGTTACAGCTTGTCTATTTGGAATGGAAAATATCTCACTTTAAGCAGCAGAGTGTTAAACAACATCTTCAGGCAAACCACATTTCATAATCAAATGGCATATGAGGTCAATCACGGACAGATAAAACAAACCTTTCCAAAATATTTGATCAGAAAACAGAACATTATTAATCAGATCCTATAATGCTTTCTGGTTACATTGTTCTGAAATCTTAACTGAACAAAATGAAATTCTTCCACAATGGGCAATAGCTGCTATACACTGATGACTCCCAAATGTTTATCTCAAGCCCCAGCCTCTCACTTGAATTTATGACATATCCAACTACCTACCTGACATCTCCACTAGGATGTCTAACAGGCATCTCAAACTCAGCAGGCCCCAAACTAAATTCTTTTCTACTCCTCCCATCAACATGCACATGAACATACATACACATACACCTGCTCTGGACAAAACTTGTATTAAATCATCCTTGACTCCTCTCTTCTTCTCATATTCCTATCCAATCTACCAGTCAATCCTGACTGTTTTCAAGATACAGTTAAATACAACCACTTCTCCCTTGCTCCTTCCTAGTCCAAACCACCAGACTGTTGCAATAGCCTTAGTGTTTTCCACCCCGTCCTCCTGCAGTCTATTTTCCAGACAGCAACCAAAGCGATCCTTTTATAAATAAGTCAGATCATTTCTCTGCTCAAAATCCACATTGCTGAAGTTGTGATACACAATCCGACAAGGATGAAACTTGAAAACATTATGCTGAGTGAAATAAGCCAGACACAAAAGGACAAATGTATGATTCCACATATATGAAATACCTAGAATAAGCAAATTCATAGAGACAGATAGACTAGAGGTCACCAGAGGCTAGAGGAAGAGGGGGAATTATTGCATGAGTAAGAGAGTTTCTGTTTTGAGTGACTTAAAAGTTTTGGTAATGGATGGTGTTCATAGTAGCACAACATTGTAAATATAATTAATGCCACTGAATTCTACACCTAAAAATGGTTAAAATGGCAAATTTTATGTTATATATGTTACTATAATAATTTTTTTAATCTGCATTTCTTTCCATTTTACTCACCATATAGGCCAAAGTCCTTACAATGATCTCTTAGGCTCGAAATGATCTGCCCACACCTCACCCCCTACTCCCTCTGGTCTCAGTTCCTACTACTCTGCTCCCTCCTTACTCCTTCCCACACTCATTGATCTCCTCACTGGACCTTGAACATCAAGTCTGCCAAATATACTCCGGCCTCATGGTCTTTGTCCTAGCTGTTCGCTCTGCTAGAATTGTGCTTTCCCTATAGCCACGTGCTGGCTCCCTCCCTTCTTTCAGATCTGTTTAAACAGGATCCCACCCACTATCTCCCCACACCCTCCCAAAACAACTAAGTGCCCTCAAATTTTTATCTCAGATTCTACTCACGGGGACAGCCAAACTAAGACAAGAAGTGGTCTCAAGGATCAGGATCACTCTAACCATAAGGGGCTCATATGAGGGGTTGGGAAGAGTAAAACAGGGAAGAGTAAAAGCCAAAATATGTTAGTGCTAACTATAAGTTAACTTTTATGCTATATAAATTAGTGAACACCGTGGGTCCTGAACTGCTTAGAACACACCTGAGAATTTTCCACTTTAGGAACAAAAACGAGAAGTATTTATCCTTCAACAACTTGGTCCCCCATCGGTCATGAGTTGCCCTATTGGACATCATTTCCAACCATACACCCAGGTTGCCCACACGTAGGTGGTTAACAGATTTTCCCAAAGGCTCTATGCAGAAAGCAGGAAGTAGGTAGGGCAGCTAAAATGAGGTACTGTCAAATGACACCTAGGCAAAGCTGGTTCTCACAGCAGTGGCTAGCATAAAAGGCGAGGTAAAAAGTTGTAAAGCTATCAGGTATCCAATACAATAACTAAAAATGTTCATTCTAATATTTTTAAAGATACAAGCAGATAATCTCACTATAGGCACAAACTTTAAAGACTTAGCAAGCAGACCTGAATAGAATTTAATGTTGTAATCAAATGAAATTTACAATAAAGTTGGTCTGAAAGTACATTTTATGATATACATGTTCTGCATGACAACGAGGTATGCACAGTAAACATCATGTAAAGATCATAATTACTACTGGGTTTAAAGATAATAAAGAATTTCTAAGTCAAAAGGAATAAGGTGCAGAAAGAACTAGGAGGCACAGGAAGCTGATCCAAGGTTCTGTATAGCGGCCCAGACTCATAATCAAAAGGAACACAAGCAACCAGGCCTTTACCTTGAACCGACTATTGCCTTTGTTTTGCCCATACCCTGTTTTAGAGGCCAGCCCACTAATGCCCTACATTATATCTCACTTAAGCTCTGAACTTAGCATTTCACCCAATCCTAAAAGGAGCAGAGAGTATTAAGGGGCCTGGTGAGAGAGGGGCATGGCACAGACAAGGGAAAGGAAGTATTGTGGTTCTCAGTGTAACATAGTGGGCACAGGAGTAAGGGTGAATAATACCAATGATAATTAGGTTTCAGGGAAAGCCTCCTGCCCACTAACATCTCCCATAAACTCTTCTGCCCAAAGGCCCCGGAGAAGGTTCTATCCAGACTTGGCTCCTGTCCTAAGCTGGCTCTCTAGGAAAATGTGTATTGCAAGAAGTCCAGTACTGTTTCATAAGCCTCATGTGGAAAATGTGTACAAAGGATTTTTCCATCACATGCAACCACAGAAAAGTGCATCTGAGTGGGAACAATGCTAGCAAAAGAAGGAATTTAAGTGCCAAATTAACAGAGCAGATGGAAAGCACTAAAGTATCAGAATAGTAAGAAATTGTTATGAGATCCACTAGACCAAGGTTTAAAAAAATGGCAGTCACCAGATGGATCTAGTCCACAAGTGGTTATCATTGCCTAAACAAGACGTTTTTAGAAGATATTTGAGCCAACAGTTAAAAAATTAAATTTTAACATAAAACTCCAGGCTTCTCTTGATAAATTGGAAAATTTTACCCCACTGGATTTACATCCCGCCATGGCAACTAAAAGCTAAAGCTGAATAGCGAGTTTCCCTTTAAAGATTGGGCTCATGTTCCCCAGTCCCCCACCTCTCTTTTACCACTAGTCCCCACAGCACTTGAACTGTTTTTTTCAATAAAGATAAGAAATATTTCTTAGTCTACCTTATATTTAGGAAAAACAAAGACCAACCAACGGTTACGTAATTTTTCTTAAACTCAATATGCTTTGCTTATTTATATGGTCTTTCTGGATCCTGTAGGCATTTGGGATTTCAACCCCAGACTGGAATGTAAGCTTCATGAGGGCAGTCACCATGCTTCTTTGGCATACCATAGACCCATAGCATGCATTCAATACTTGTTGCGTTATAGATAGATGGATGATAATGAATGTTTAAAAAAAAAAAAAAAAAAAGGCATCACATAAGTAATAAACAATGAAGTGGCCTTGTCACATGGATATAATTGATTTTTTAAAATTTACTATTGGTAGACTATTCACAGAGTACAATGTATTAGGTATTAGTCAATACTTAGCCTGAAGAAAAAAGATATATAGTATATTGTTTTCGGTACTTTCCTGTTTACTTTTTTAAATTTAAAAGTAATGCTTGTGTCATGCCTGACATGACCTTTGTCTTTTCATTCTAAAATAAGGCTATTTCTAAAGATGTTTGAAATTTCATTTAATAGTCCAATAAATCTTCATCTACCAAGGCACTAAAAAAAGTATGATTTTATCACCTTGTTGAAGCTCATTCCTTCTTCCTTCTTTAGTAGATTGAACTAAACTTGCAGCTAATGAAAACAGAAAGAAAAAACCATTAGCAATTGATTCATGTGGTAGCTCATTAAAGTTTATCGGGTAACGTTTACCAGGTAAAGTTTCAGGTACAAAGTTTACCAGGTAAATTTCAGGTGTAAAGTTATACCTGAAAGATCTGTCAGTGGATAATTAAGGTTGAATACAAAGCATTCTTTTTTTTTTTTTTTAAAGATTTTATTTATTCATTCATTTATCCCCCCCCCCCCTTGCTGCTTGTGCTCGCTGGGTCAGCTAACTACGCCGTGAGGGCGGACCCGCCCTCACCAGGAGGCCCCTGGAACCGAACCCGGGGCCTCCCATATGGTAAACGGGAGCCCTACTGATTGAGCCACAGCCGCTTCCCTACAAAGCATTCTTATTTGTAGGTATACTTTGTAGATTCTTTATTTCAAACATAATTTCCCAAGAACATCTCTTTCCCTGAAAATCATCTTTATAGACTAATCTAATATTGCCAAATCCAATACTTTGAAACCCTTAAAAGATGCAGTTCTTGACATGAAGCAATAGAAGAATGAGTTCAACTTACCTAGCAATGTTCTCTCATTGTTGACAGAGCAACTGACAACTTGCAAGTCTTTCTCAAAGGTATAGATATGCTATTAAAAAAAGGTATTTTTTCAATTTGAAGTTTCATATGAAATAAACTATAAATCCCCATTTAGCTTTCTACCAAGTATTATAGTGGTAAATAATTGTACTAAAGAGTCATCAGTGAATAAGTTTTATCCCTGCTAAGCAGTTACAGATTATTTTTAAGAAAAAAAAAGAGCATGTTTGACACTAATATTCAACCATGAGGTAAGAGATCATAGTGGTCAAGAGTACAGACCTTGTAGCCAAACTAAACCCAGGTTCAAATCCTGACTCTACCACTCACTAGCTATATGATCTTGGGAAAATAACTCATCTTCTGTGTACTCCCAATAGTAAAATAGCTATCCTAATACCTATCTCATGGGATTGTTAGGAAATCAAATGATTTAATTCGATGTATACCACACATAATAAGCACTCAAGTGTTAGCTGTTATAATTATTGAGGTGAGTAAAGTTTTCAACTTACAAAACTATGATAACATTAGTTTTGTCTTAGAGATTATCACACATGCATCTCCTGTGGGATTCTCATATTTAGATAACTATCAAAATAATCTTTTATTTTTATTTAATTTTAAAAAAATTTTCTTGTTTGAAATTTTCAAAATGTCACAAGATTCCATTACCTTAAAGATTAATGAAAATGAAAATGGTCCTTTAGAAGGCAGATATGATGTGCAGATTGAGCAACTGGAGACAATCACAATTATATTAGGTAAACTCTCTCCTAGGGTACACTCAGAGGCTAATGGAACAATAAAGAATCTTATAACAAAGGAGAGAATAGGCTAAGAGAAACAGTGAGTAGCAGAAGTATTAAGAAGATAATTAATGAATGTACCTCACTAATGAAGGATGTTGTTAATGTGGGAAAATGTGGGAGGCGTGGGGAGCAGGGCATATGGGAACCCCCCTATATTTTTTATGTGACATTTGTATAATATTACTATCTTTTAAACAATTAAATTAAATTAAATTTTTAAAAAGTAGATAATTAACACCTGCAGACCAAACAGGAGCTAAGAACACACTAGACCCCCTATGGCCAAAAGATGATGGAAAAAGGTAGAAAAAGTCAAGAAACAAGTGATTAGAGTGAATTTTGAGTTAATAAGAAGATACTAAATTCATGTAAGAATTTTGGTTTCCTTTGACTCTTGTCAAAGAGGTATTCCAAGTTTATAGGTAAGAAGAGTCATGGATTCTTAATCACGGATACTTAATTTTAATGTTTTATCTTTTTAATTACAAAGTTACACATAAGCATAAGTCTCAGTGTTTAAAAGATGGAAAAATCTATTAAATAAAAAGTCAAAACCCTTCATTATGCTTGCCCATTTCTAACTCCCAAAAGGAAGCATGTTTCCAATTTACTCTGTAGCCTTTCAGATCTTTTAAAATAAGTTTTCAATTTATTTATGCACATATGTTGCATAGTTTTATTCTAAGTTTTTAAAAAACAAATGAAATGCATTGTTCTGACAACTTGCTTTGTTCATGTAACAATGTGTTTTGGAAAGCAGTATTTATTTATAGATGTCTTAATCCTTTAATAGATGTATCAATTTCCAAAGAATTTAGTGATGGGCATTTAGATTGTTTCCTACTTTTAGGTATTACAATGATCCAGTGAACTTCCTTTTCATGCATCTTTAACTATACAAATATTTCTGTAGAATCAAAACCTCCAAGTGGAATTTTTGGGTCAAAAGATGCAAGCATCAGATTCTTACATTGTCGGCAACAAAAATTTGACCCAAACTAACTTATATAAAAAGGCAATCAGTAGCTCCTGGAATTGAATAGTGTAGGGTATATGGCTTCAGAATTGGCTTGATCAAGACCCAGAAAAAACCATTTCTTGGCCTTCTGGGTTCAATCCAGTCTCAATCTCCACACAGCACCACCCACGTGCTCAAAGTTCTACTCCCCAAAGCCACAGAAGTGCCAAACCGCACATTCACATAACACCAAATCCAGTAGAAAAGAGAAAGTCCATGTACCAAATTCCCAGCAGAGTCCACTATTCACTTGTATTCAACCAGCTTAGGTCATATCCACTATTATACGTACTAACAGAGAAGGCCTACATGAAGGGGAGTGGAAGAAAGGGGAAAGAGAGCATGAGGGAAGAAAGAAATCAGGAAATTCCTATTTATGAATAAATAATACTTAGCTTCCTATTGACTATTGTCAAGAGAGATAATTCAGTCAAAACTAGAGAGAGAGAAAATGCAAGGCAGAGTAGATCCACTTCTCCCTATTCCTCCCACTAAGAACAGATAAAAATCCCTGGACATTATATATAAAAACAAACCTAAGAAGACTCTGAAAAGTGGAGAGAAAGCAGACCAGCTTGGGACCTCAGGCCCAAGGAATAACATGGTGGTGAGTTCCCTAGATTTTTCTTTTGCCTCACATATTCCAGACTTGGAGCCAAAGAAGCCCACAACCTGGAAATGCCCTAACAGAAGCAGATTTAAAAAGCCCCCAAAAGAGCCTGCTCTCTCCAGCCAAAGAACCAAGAAAGGGGTAAGCTAGCAAGACAGAAAACTTTTAGACAATAATTTCCCTACTCCAACCAAACACCACACACAAAAATAAGCAGTCCTACTTCCACCCCCATCAACAAAAGCTGAATAAGGATCTAGACCTCCACCCTCACAAAGCTGTAACAAGGCTCCCTTCTTACTCATGTCAGAATGGTAAGAAAAGACCAAGCAGGAAACTGGGACTTTCATCCTGGGCCCATGGTAATGAGCCTTCCCATCCCCGCCTTCACCACCACTACATTGTCAGTGGAAGCCACATGGGGATTCTGGACTTCTGCCCAGACCCAGCACTAAAAAGGTACCCCACCACTTCCTTACAGGGGTGGTATCAGAGGAGGCTGAATGGGAAGCCGGAACTTTCACTATCATCCAGTGATGACAAGGCCTTCCCCCTCACACAGCATCAGTGGAAGCCACATGGGAAACAGTAACAAGACCTCCTTCCTCCTCCCAGCCAGAGAGGCATCAGTAGAGGACTGGTGGAAATCCTAAAATCCCACCTCGGCCCAGCAAAAATAAGGCACCCCTTTCCCAGGGTGTCAAAGAAGGACAGTGGGGAATATGGATCTTCACTCCTACTTAGCAGTGTACCATCAGAGGAGGCATGCTAAAATAGAAGATTTCAATAAGATCTGATATCTAATAACATAATATTCAAAATGTCTAGTATGCAATTAAAAACCATGCTTCAGGTACTAAGAACTAGGACAAGCTCAACTGAAATGAGAAAAGGCAATCAAAAGGCACCAACATGGGAGCAGATGTAGCTAAGTGGCTGAGCACCTGCTTCACATGTACAAGGTCCTGGGTTCAATCTCTAGTACCTCCTAAAAAAAAAAAAAAAAAAAGGCACCAACATTGAGATGAAACACAATTTGAATTACCTGACAAAGATATTAAAGCAACCAATATAAAAATTCTTCAATAATTATAAACATGCTTGGCACAAATGAAAAAAATTGGAAGTCTCAGCAAGGAAACAGATGAGATAAAGAAAAAACAAATGGAAATTTTAGAACCCAAAATTACAATAACCAAAATATAAAACTCTGTACAATACAAATAGTGAACTCTAATGTAAACCAAGGACTATATTAATAGTACAATTATAAAAATATTCTTTCAATTGTAACAAATGTACCAAACTAATGCAAGGTATTAATATAATAATAGAGTGGTAAATGGGAACTCTGCATTTTATGCATGGATTTTCTGTAAACCTACAACTTCTCTAATTAAAAAAAAAAAAAAAAAATCGATGGATGGGCTCAACAGCAGAAAGGAGAAGAGAGAAGGAAAGAATCAGTAAATTTGAAGGTAAAGCAATAGAAGTCACCCAATCTGAACAACAGAAAGAAAAACAAATGAACAAAGAACCTCAGGGGTCTCAGATCTAACAGTTGTATCATTGGAGTATAAAAGAAAAGGAAACTGAAAAAAGTATTGGAAGAAATAATGGCTGAAAATGCCACAAATTTGTCAAGAAGCAAACTTACAGATTCAAGAAGGGAGTGAACCCCAAAAAGGGTAAATATACACCAAGACACATCATAATCAAACTTCAGAAAACTAGAGAAAAGAAAAATATATCTTGAAAGCAGCAAGAAAAAAAAAAATAACACCTTATCTTTAGAGCAGGGGTTCTTAACCTTTTTTGTTCCATGAACCCCTTTGCCAGTCAGGTAAAAACCACAGAACTCTTACTAAGTCCACACTATACTGTGTATTATTTAATAAATATATCACACCCACACCAATACATCCCTACAAGAATAATGTTTTTTTGAATTTCAATTCAAGCTTGCAGACCCCCTGTTAAGAACCCCTGCTATAGAGGAACACAATTCAAATGACAAGAGATTTCTCATCAGAAACCATGAAGGCCAGAAGGAAGTTGCACAACATTTTTCAAGTGATGAAAGAAAAGAACTGTCAACCTCAAATTCCATATCTGGTGATATTATCCTTAAAGAATGAAGGGGAAATAAATCTATTCCTAGATGAAGGAAACTATTAGAATTTGTCACTAGTATAGCTATCCTAAAAGAAGGCTAAATAAAGTTCTTGAAACAGAAAGGAAATGATAAAAGGAGGAATCTTCAAATATCAGGAAGGAACAAATAACAACAGAAAGAGCAAAAATATGTATAAATACAAGACTTTCTTTCTCCTCTTGTGTTTTCTAAATCATGTGTTTTTTTTTGTTTTTTTTTACCTGGAGGTCCCGGGGATCGAACCCGGGTCCCTCCATATGGGAGACGGATGCCCAACCAGTTGAGCCACATCCGACCCCATCTAAATCATGTTTGATGGTTGAAGGAAAAAGTATAACATCATCTGATGTGTATCTTAAAGTATATAGAGGAAGTATTTAAAACAATTATATTACAAGTGAAAGAAGGTAATGGGAGATAAGGGCTCTATACTTAAACTGATAAAATGTCAACACCAATAGATCTTTGTGGTGTTGGAATAGTTCTGTGTCTTGATTGTGGTGGTGATTACAGGAATTCACACATGTGATAGAATGGCATAAAACTATATACACACATTCTACCAATGTAAATTTTCTGGTTTGATAGTATAGTATAGTTACACAAGTTGTAAACATTGGGTGAAACTGGGTGAAGGACACACAGGATATCGCTGCACTATTTTTGCAACTTCCTATAAATCTATACTTATTTCAAAATTAAAAATTAAAAAAAAAACAAAACTTTGAGACAAGTAAGGGGAAGATATAGGACTTAGGCACCACTATCCACTCTGATGCTCCATCACCAAGAAAAAGCACCATCCTCCTCTTGGTGACACCTTTCCAAGGTAAAAGTATAGTACTATAAAACCTGAAAAGAAATTTTTAAAATCTAACTAGACTTGGTATACAAATTTATTGCCTCAAAAAAATGTTATTAGGGAAGCAGATGTGGCTCAAGCAGTTGGGTGCCCATCTACCACATGGGAGGTCCCAGGTTCAGTTCCTGGTACCTCCTAAAGACAAGCAAGACAGCAAGCTGACACAACAAGATGACGCAACGAGATATGCAATGAGGAGACACAATGAGGAAGTGGAGCAGGGAGCAGAGGTGGCTCAAGCAATTGGGCGCCTCCCTCCCACATGGGAGGTCCCAGGCTCAGTTCTCCGGGCCTCCTAAAAAGAAGACGAAAAGAAGACGAGCACACAATGAACAGACACAGAGAACAGACAGCAAGTGAAACTATGGGGAGTGGGGGGGGGAGAAATAAATCTTAAAAAAAAATTTTTAAAAGCTATTATAGGGCCAATAAAAATCACGAGGGTTATAAGGATTTGTTCTAGGGGGGTGAGGAGCCAACGGGAGGAGAATTTGTTTAACGACACAGTTTAGAAGCAAGATCAGTCTATTTATAAAAGGGTTTTAATTTCCCATTAATTTATCCTTATTTTTTAGGCTAGTATTCATATTTTGAACTCCAAAGAAGTCTTGTCACTGGAAGAAATTTGAAAAACCACCACTCTGGAGGGAACCTATCACTATGCATCCATCAGAAAACATTTACTGAATTCATACCATATAAAAGGCAGTAAAGTGAGAGCAAGGGTAATGAAATACAATGACTTGTGAGACACTCCTTACTCTCAAGCACTTACAGTCTTAGGAGAGATAAATATTTCTACAATGATAGTAGCACCCCAAATGACCAGATTGACAGAAAGACTACAAGAGTCTGTGATGTCTCCTCTCAACTCATGTTCTTAGAATAGATAGTACAAACTACAAGCTAAGGACTGTGCAAATCAATTTGCCCCTCGGCATTAAATCTGGTTGGGTATGGGAAGCTGAAGGAGAGCTGAACGTGCCTAAATGAAATGGGAAGGGAAGCTATGCGGGCAAATTCTTGAAAAAAAGACAAATCTCTCCCCATTCAACAAAAATATACAGAAAATAATAATAATAGTAATATTACTACTACTATATAACAACAATAACCATGTTGGTGAATGGGAATATTAAAAAAACACTGTAAACTAAGACAAAGGCAATATTGCTCTAACATTATCTTTTTTTTTTTTTTTTTAATTTTAATTTTTTATTTATTTATTTATTCATTTATCCCCCCCTTGCTGCTTGTGCTCGCTGGGTCAGCTAACCACGCCGTGCGGGCGTGGCTTGCCTTCACCAGGAGGCCCCGGGAACCAAACCCGGCGCC
>JAKSZT010053770.1:28364520-28572061 GCA_026826555.1 Tolypeutes matacus
TTTTTTTTTTTTTTTTTTTTTTTTTTTTTAAAGTATTTTATTTATTTATTTATCCCCCCCTTGCTGCTTGTGCTCGCTGGGTCAGCTAACCACGCCATGCGGGCGGGCCTGCCTTCACCAGGAGGCCCCGGGAACCGAACCCGGGGCCTCCCATATGGTAAACGGGAGCCCTACTGATTGAGCCACAGCCGCTTCCCTCTAACATTATCTTGATTTTCACAATATACACTTTAGGGAAAGAGACATACTGTCTCTTCCCCTAAGCTTTGTATTGTGAAAGTCAAGACAATATTTGTCTTGATCACCACTGTGTCTCTAGCACCTGACACCGGGTCAGTGAGTAAATGACTGACTGAATGATGGTGCAAGAAGGAAGAATGGGAAAGAAGAGAGAAGCAACCAAGCAGGATATTGGAAGCCTGCAGAGTAAGGTGACAAGTGAGAAATTTGGAATGGATAAAGGACATTAAAGTACAAGAATGTCTAATATTCAATTCTAAACTATTTTTGCATAGGCACAAAATTACTTCCTTCACCCTGTTGCCCCAAGACTTAGGCAAAGACTTTCATATCAACCAATACCTTATGTGAATTATTTGGGGGGAAAATAAGGAAAAGGATCTGGGTTCTGTACTTGAATCTTTGAGAAGCAAAGGGAGGCAAGACAAATGAAGGTTGAGCAGAACAGAACTCAGAACCAGTCACCAGGAGATCCTATGCTCTTAGGATCATACAAATATTGATAAGGGCACTGGACTTCCTACATTCCTACAGAATATTAGATAATTGGTTAGAGCCAATTTTATTTAAATCTCAAAGGACTAAGAGACTTCAATTAGCATCTTAGTTAAATATGAATTTCTGTTTTGGTCCAGGAGTCCTTGTACCTTTTTTACTTTTTTAAAGATGATGGTACCAAGAGATGGTAAGAGGGAGAAGAGAAAGAAGTCAAAGAAATATAAATTGTTTAGAAAATGAAAGGGGGATTTATAGCTAGAAAAAGGAGGTAGCAGAAATAAGGAAAAATCTAAAAGCTGAAAAATAACAATGAGTAATCTATGATTTATGGTGATTTTTACCTCATTTTGTCTGGTTTGGTTATCATATAATCCAAAGAAGATATTTCCCTTATCATCCTGAAAAAGATTTAGCCAAATGTTCATTAAATGCCATTGTCTAGGATGTTAGGATATTACTAGTGAAAAACAAAACAAAAGAAACTGCAATAATCCAACCAATCTTAGCAATAAGCACTCTAAAGTTAGCTTGCTGTGTATGTCAGAAAGAGACAGAATGTTTTAGATAGTAATATGGGCTTGAAGAGTACAACGGATGTGCCAGGTCCGGGCCATATCTTGGGCCCCTGTTTAGTAGAACTGAGCATCGTAAAGGAGCCATTTACACCTTTAAGAAAAATATATGGTGGATAATTGGAAGTAGCTAGAACAAGTCCATGATATTCTTATAAGTAAAGCTTCTTGAATCATACAACTTGTCAAATGCACCATCTTTAGATACAATTTAATGTAGTAAGTTGTTTTTCAACCAAAAAATGTAACAGTAATACAACTGTGTAGAGCAACCTGGCTATTAAAATTCTTCTTTTATATTTTCCTAATATTGTAAAGTTAGGATTTTTTCCCTTAGAACACAATTTTGAGAATAGATTGTTAAAAAATAATGCTCAAAAATTTAATGAATACCTTAGAGTAATCATATTTAAGTTGCTCAAAGATAATTTAACATATTAATTTGCTTTAAAGATTTCTTATTCAACATTTTTCCTCTAAAAGTGGAATTGCTCATTTGTTTATTCAAAAAAATTGACCACTGTGTTAGACATTGTATACATTCAATTTTATATTATTTTAAAAAGATAAAATAATTCATAAGACTGAATTTCAATCACTCTACTAAATCTCACACACAAAAAACAAAATCATATGTAAATGGTTAAATGCCAGTAAGTTTTATTACTCCTCAATAAGATATATTATAGATTTCTGTAAAAAGAGAATACAGACATACCTTATAGGTATAAATTATATTTCCATTCCTTTCAACATTTAATACACGTAAACTCTCGTAATTATTTTCCAAAACATCTGAAATGGTAAGATAATAATATCAAGTTAATACTTAGCAAGAAATCTTTATAATATATCTGACAAATATAATGTGAAAGAAGCCAAGTACAAAAGAATACATACTGATCATTTCATTATATACAGTTTAAAAGCAGGCAAAGCTAATCTATGGTATTAGAATACAGAATAGTAGCAATCTTTGGAAAGAGAAAAGTAGTAATAGGGGCCTTCTGAGGTGCTGGTAGTGTTGTATATCTTGGATACTAGTGTGCTCACTTTGAAATAACTCACTGAGCTGTTCACTCTTGATCTATACGCTTTTCTATGTGTAAGTTATACTTCAATTAAAAAAATATTTTTTTTTAGGTACTGGGGCCATGAGATTGAACCCGGGACCTCATATGCAAGAAGCCAGCACTCAACCACCAAGCCATCTTGGCTCCCTTGAGTCAGTTTTTTCCTTTGTTTGCTTGTTGTTTGTTTGTTAGGAGGCACCGGGAACCAAATCCAGGACCTCCCATGTGGGAATGCTCCCATATATGACTCAGCAATTGTACTTCTATATATCCCAACAGACATATATACACATGTTCAGCAAAAGACATATACAATAATGTAAATAGCACTTTGTTCATAACAGCCAAAACCAAAACCCAAAATGTCCTCAAGAGGAATGGGTAAATTGTGGTATATTCAAACAACGAAATAATATACAGCATTGAGAATGAATGAACATGCTCTATCAACACACAACTTAAATAGTTGAGCAAAAGAAGCCCAGATCCTCTCCCTCCCCATCAAAAAAAAAAAAAAAAGAGTACAAACTGAGTAATTCAGTATATATAAAAAGTTTAAAAACAGGCAAAAGAAATCTATAATGTTAGATGTGTACCGGAAGGGAGCATGAATGGGAAATCTGACATTCTGTTAATGTTCTATTTCTAGTTCTGGGTGCTAGTTACATGGATGTGTTCACTTTGTGAAAATTAATTGAGCTGTACACTTTTCTGTATGTAGGTCATATTCTAATGAAGGCTCTAAAGATTCTTTACACAAACATTTAACTTATAAGTTATCTGGCATTCATCTTGTTTCTAAAATTTTAGGATATTTCTCCCAATTCTACAGTTAAAGGATTTAAACACTGATAGATAGAGCATAGAGAATTTTATCATCAATTGGAGAGAAATGTGTTTTTTCCCAATTACCTCAAAAGTTATCCAAAATTAAATTACTTAAACTTCTGGCTCATTTTTTTCATACATGAATAGTATATTTCTAGATGTTATTCTGTTGTACACATATGTACACACCATTGTACACATATGGTGATTCTAGCAATGGAAGAAATTATAACAGTGAGGTGGAGCCAGTGGCCACTGGATACTTTCGGGGCAGGGAGGGGATGTGCAGTTGAAACAGGGGCTTTTTTGGGATCTGGAGGTTGTCCTGAGTGCCGTTGTGGCAACGAATGTAGGCCATTTTAAATCAGCACACACCATTCAGAACTGTGTGGGAAAGAGTGTGGTCAACGATGTGAACTGTGGTCTATGGTTGATGGCAAGGCCCCAGGATGTGTAAGTCCATTGAGGGTGATGGGCTACACTTGTGGGAGATGTTTGTGTGGGATGTGGTGGGAGGTGTGTGAGGTGGGGAACGTGGGAATCCTGGTAGGTTCTGTGTAATATTTTAGGTAATCTAAGCACCTCTTAAAAATATATATATATATATAAAAATAACATTTTTTGTAAGCAAATGCACATATATGCATATATATTTATATATCATTTTACAAATATTGGTATGTATTGTGAAAATTTTGATTTTTACCCACAATAAAAAATAAATGAAAAAAAAAAACATCAATTATGACAAATTCTGCAAATTCTTCTTCTTTTTTCTTTTTAAGATTTATTTATTTATCCCCACTCCCCCACACACCCCCACACACCCCCACCCCAATTGATTTTGTGCTCGCTGTCTGCTCTCTGTGTGTTCTTCTGTGTCTGCTTGTCTTCTCTTTAGGCAGCACTGAGAACCAATCCTGGGACCTTCCAGAGTGGAGAGAGGTGCTCAATCTCTTGCGCCACCTCAGCTCCCTGGTCTGCTGTGTCTCTTATTGTCTCTCTTCTGTGTCTCTTTTTGTTGCGTCATCTTGCTGCACCAGCTCTCCGCTCGGGCCAGCTCGCTTTTCACCAGGAAGCCCCAGGAATCGAACCCTGGACCTCCTATATGGTAGATGGGAGCTCAATCGCTTTCCGCTTCCCATCTGCAAAATATTCTATAACTCAGAACAAATTTCAGTTTGCATTCTTGATTAAAAAGAAAAGAATAAGGATAATTAGTGACCTGGACTCCTGCATTGGAACTAGGGCTGGGAAATATTTTCAGACAGGAAGATCACGTTTCATGAGAACTTACACGTCATCTTGAGATCTCTCTTTCCCACCCCTCACAGGAAGAAACTGTCAGGACCTTCTGGGGGTTGGGAGTGGGGGGTGGGGGAGGGAGTGGGGAGTGTTTTTTATATACACGTAAATACATTTTTTTCAAGTTCTGAGCTGTCAGACATACTTCCCACTGATTAAAATTTTAAAAATCAATAAGGATAATCAGTTGGTCTCTTAGGAGAATAAAATGATTCACACATCTACACCTAGCTTACTGCTAAATAGCACTTCACAATTCAAGGTTTGCATTTTAATCTCATCCACACTACGTGTAAGGTATTATAGGCCCATTGTACTGATAAAACAATTGAATTTCAGTAAGGTTAAAATATTTGGCCAACATCATACAGCGAAAAAGTGGCACAGATTGATCTTAAAGCTAGAAAAGGGTAAACAGAACAATAGAATAAGCTTCCTGTATCAAGTTTACAATGGGAAAATGAATAACTACCCAAAAATCCTCTTAAGGTAGATTTTGTAGACATCTAAGGGAAATTGCAGTGAGTTCCTTTTAATCCTGCATATAACTCTGACAATTTCTGGAATGCAATGTGTCAATATTTACAGAAGTGGTTTTTTTCCTTTCAAGATTATAAGGATGCTGGGAGAGACCTTCTAAAAAATACACTTAAAAGTTTCAGCAAATAAGAAACTCCTTCACAATAAATCTTAAGAAAATCCAACTTCCTTGCAAAAAAACATCTATTTTCAAATAACTAAAAGATTAAAGGGAAAAAGTTATCTGACAAATGCAGATTAAGAGGAATGAAATATGCTTATTCCTTAAGCCAGTGGTTCTCAATTCAGGCTGTATGTTACAATTATCAGGGGAGCTTCTAAAAGAATACTGATGCCAAAGCCCTACCCAAGACATTCTGATTTTATTGGGCTGGTGTGGAGGCCAGTCACCGGTGTGTAAGTGCAAGCACATATGTGTGTGTAAATTTTCCAAGTGAGTCTAATGTGCTGCCAAGGTTGAGAACTACTGCATTGTATATTTATGTTATATATTAAACATTGTTCATTAGGTAGCATACTAAGTCCAGCTTATAATGTCATCATGGTAGGCAGAGGTGAAAAATAAAAATAATGCTTTCATGGGTACATTAAACAGTAATAACTATAGACTTTTATTAAGCTACAGTTATGTAATTTTGAGGACATTTAAATTAGACAGATTTTGCAATTTTGGAAATTCAGAGACCCATGTCTCACCACTCACTAACCCATTAGTCCTTCCTCCCCAGATTAGTTGCTCATGTTTTAGACACACCCTTTTGGAAGAAGTATTCAATAACCTCTTTGCTTATTCATTCTGACTCTTCTCCCAACAGACATCACTGGAAAGCCCAGAGGAAGAAGTTTAGCAATTTCAAATGAGGAAATATAGTTTAATTTTACAGTCCAGTGTACTCAGCATTCATGAAGAAAAAAATATAGCATTTTGATAAGATATCTGCATAAGTAAATCTACCAGAGAAAGGAAAGTACCTAGATATTAAAGGTGTTGGCACAGCTCATATAAAATAGAAGCTAGTTTGTCAAATTTTGTCTATTCCAATCTATTCTGTGCCAAGCACAAGTGAGTATACTTTACAAGAAGATATTTACCAAATGTGTAAATTGTGTTCCTAATTGCTATGACAATTTCTGGAATGCAATGTGTCAATATTTTTTACAAAAGTGAAAAAAATAAAATAAAAGTAATTTCTTGTCTTTCCAATGATGGAGGAAAATCATGCAATCTTATATAAAAAAAACTGAATTAGTTCCAAATCAAGAGATTTGGAAATATGATGATTATCCCTATGACATTCTGTAAATAATTCACATACAAGTCCTCAGGCTCAATATGATATTATAATTTTTGAATATCTGAAGTAAATATCATCATGTGATTTATATTTAATATTCTGAATAAAATGAGAAAAACCAAGGACGGGGTGATTGGTTAAGAAGCAATAAAAAAGATAAGGACTGAAAAGGAGACTAGGAAAATAGGAGAAGAAAAAGCAAAAAGGAAGTACAGTGGCAAACAAGTAGTGAAACAATAAATGAAAACAGTATAATTAAGTCAATTCCCTGGCCCCTAAATCAACCTGAGAGGAATAACAAAAACAAAAAATCACCACCTTTGAATCAGTCACCTGGTAAGACACATTACTTCCTTGGCAAAAATGAATAATTACAATATTAGAAAGACTGAGTCAATCTGGTATATTATAAATCAAAGACAAATCAAAATAGGCAAGAAGATGTCGGCAAGAAAACTTATGTTCTTTTCTGTCTTGAATATATATGACATTTAAACCTTGGAAAATTTACATCTCATTTACCTTACTTTCCTGAGGATATGATCCAGGCCAACAAAGGATTAAGCACTGGGTTCAAAATGGAATACATAAAATCAATTGCATTGCTATCCACCAGCAATTAGATCACGTAATGTTTTTAAATGTGCCATTTATAAAGCCATAAAAATAACCTAGGAATAGACCTAGCAAAGGGGGTACAGAACCTTCATGGAGAAAATTCTAAAATTCTATTAATAGACATTAAAGAGGATCTAAATAATAGCAAGCTACACTTTGTTCATGGTTGAGAAGATTCAATATTGTACAGATGCCAATTCTCCCAAGCTGATCTACAGATTCAATGCAATTCAAATAAAAATCCCAGCAGAGATCTGACATGCTGATTCTAAAATCTATATATATGAAAGAGCAAAGGGTATAGAATAGCTAAGATGCTCCTGAAGAAGACTAAGGTTAGGGGACTTACTCTACCAGTTATCAAGACTTATCATAAAACATAATTATTCAGATGTCATCTCAAATTAACCAAGGGAACAAAATGAAGAACTCATAAAAGGAGACCCAAACATATTTGGAAAGCTGGTATGTGTTACAAGTGAGATCAGGAAGGGCTATATGTTAGTGATACTGGAAAAACCATCAATATGGAACAACAATAAAATTGGATTCCCATATCATATTACATGCAAAAATAAATTCCAGGTGGATTAAAAAACAAACAGTGAAAAGCAGAGCTAAAATCTTTTAGAAGTTAGCATAAAAATGTCTTTTTGACTTCTGAATGGGGGAGATTTCTTTGAAATGATCGAAAAAAGCACAAACTATATAGAAAAAGACTCCTAAATTAAATCACATAAAATTGGGAACTCTATTTTATAAAGGCACTATCACAAACTGAAAAGAAGTAACAGGTTGGAAGAAAATATTTGCAACTCATATGATGTGCAAAGCACTAGAATCCAGAATACATAAAAAGAACTCCTGAAAATCAGTACCAAAAAAAAGAGGCACACACAATAGAAAAATGGGCAAAAGGATGATCAGACATGTCTGTCGAAGGGGAAACAAATGGCCAATCAACAAATAAAGAAAGAGATGCTCAACCTCAGACCACATTTTATATCCATCAGTTTGACAAAAGAAAATCTAAAACTATCAAGAGATTATGAGACTATAGAGTATCAGAAACACTTATACCACAGGTGGGGGTGTAACTTAGTAAAACTACTTTGGAAAACAATTTGACACTATTCAGGAAAGGTGAAGATGTATCCATTACAATTTGGCAACTCCACTCTTAAGACCTATATCCTAGCGAAATACATGCACATATGCACAATGAACATACACAAGAACATTAATAGAAGCAGTGACTGTGATAGCAAACCCTGGAAAGTACCCGAATGTCAGCCACGGGAAAAAAGATAAGTAAATTGGGTTACCTGGGAAGCACTCTGAGACAGAGCTTAGTGTGCAGGATATTTGTTAGGAATGCTTAATAAAGTGGGACTAGTACCCTAGGAGGAAGGCCAAGGAAGCAGGACTGGGCAGAGAGAGTAGTCAAGGTGCAATGCAGGCTCAAACACCTTAGCTGACCTGGGGAACCTCCTTAGCGGAGGTTCTAGAGTTGAAATGGCTTGTTGTGCCAAAATGGCTGGGCCTTGTTACCCCCACTACAATCCTTCATTGGATGTGGACCACAGGGAGAAGGGGATGATGTTGAGTGAGGCAACTGCTGAAGGGGCTGACAGTTGAAGACTCTCTGATGACTGCATTCCCAGCAGCTGGGACAAGTCTTTCCTTGAAGGGAGAAGCACGGTGGTGCATCTCCATGTTCACCATAATGTTGTAAATTCACACAATGGAATACTATAAGCAGAGAAAATGAATGACCTATAGCTACAGCAGTCAATATAGATAAATCTCACAATATTGAGCAAAAAATAAACAAAAAGCAAAAAATACATATAGTACATTTTCATTCTTTTAAAGTTAACAAACAAGCAAACTAAAGATTTTGCTTAGGGAGATACACATATGGATTAAAACTACAAATAAAATCAACAAAATGTTAAAATATAAAAGTTTAAATGGCGGGAGAGGGTTAGAGAGAGGAATAGGAAAAGACAGGAGCACACAGGAGTCTTCAAAAGACTTGATATTGTAAAATGATATATAAATATATATGCATATATGTGCATTTGCTTACAAAAATGTTATTTATATATATATAAATATATTTTAAGAGGTGCTTAGATTACCTAAAATATTACACGGAACCCACTGGGATTCCCATGTTGCCCACCTCCCACACCTCCCACCACATCCCACACAAACATCTCCCATAAGTGTGGCCCACCACCCTCAGTGGACTTACACATCCTGGGGCCTTGCCACCAACCATAAACCACAGTTCACATAGTAGGCCACACTCTCTCCCACACAGTTCTGAGTGGTGTGTGCTGATTTAAAATGGCCTACATCGGGGTCGGATGTGGCTCAACTGGTTGGGCATCCGTCTCCCATATGGAGGGACCCGGGTTCAATCCCTAGGACCTCCTGGTAAAAAAAAAATGGCCTACATCCGTTGCCACAACGGTACTCAAGATAACCTCCAAATCCTAAAGAAGCCCCTGTATTTCAACTGCACATCCCCTCCCTGCCCCGAAAGTGTCAAGTGGCCACTGGCTCCACCTCATTGTTATAATTTCTTCCTTTGCTAGAATCACCATATGTGTACAACAGAATACCATCAAGTCCACTCTAGTCCATAGTTCTTCCCCCAATCCTGAGGGGACTGGGATGGTGATGTCCACTCCACCTCCAAGTGAGAGAGGGCTTATATCCCATGGATATGGTAGGTGGGATGATCCTGCCTGCAGATGCAGGCCCTCTCCATTCCCTGGGCTGGCCGTTGCCCATCGTTATCTCCTCGCCAGGTGACTTGGATGAGTCCATTGAGCTGTAGGGTAGGAGTTGCAGCTCCACCGAGATTCCACGCACACCTGGCACATAGGTAGGCCAGAGGCTCCAGTCTCTGGAAGTGTACCTAAAAACTCCAGCATCACATATAGGTTTGAATAGAAGGGACTGATGAACCATGTGCAGGGAGGACTTATTTGAGTCCAATTCTGTCACTCTCAGGAGCACAGATTCTAAAATAAAGCCCACTGATAAGGCGTCAGTCTCTGGGGCTATCCCCCCTGTTTTGTTTTTATTGTTATTCTTTAAAATTTATATATGTTCAAATATTCTTTTATATATGTATAGTTTTAATTTTTAAAAGAACAAATATTTTCTCCATTTATTTCAGAAGAGATCATTTTTCTGAAAGATCAATCCAGGACCAGGAGCAGATGCAGTAACCAAATCTTGTCTTATGTCTACTAAAATGCTAGCCCAGAGGCACCCAGATTTCTATGGCTGCCTTAACAATCTCCCTGGTTATTTTGCCAGGAATATATCATACTTCATGAATATTACTTAGTACCACTAAAAAATCTTCAATTACGTTTTTGTATGATGTTTTGATGTAAAAATATTAAGGCTTCAAATTTAGAAAGCAGCCATGCAGGGAGGAGAAATTACAATGGTATAATTAGTCATAATTTACATTTGAAAGTCTGGGACTTTGAAAGGAAAATAATTTGCACAAATGTGTAGGGTAACAGCTGTGCTAGAAATAAAACAGAATCTCAGGTCCCCCTGCTAGTGCTACAAATTTTAGCATAAGAGGAATTGAGAAGCTTAGTTTATGTTTTTTTGAGCTACCACCCACTGCTGACTATCAGAGGTAACAATTTCCCTTGGTATACCAGGACTAATATCTTGCAAGTGCTCTAAAAGAACAAAATACTACCAATATCAGAAAAGCTGGTATTTCTAGTAAGTTAACCTTCTGAGCACCCAAAGCTACCTTTTGTTTTGTATAATACACAAGTTTATATTTCTTCACAGATAAGTGAAAGGTACAAGGAAGCCAAAATCTAATTGGGTCACACACAGCTTTTCAATCACAACACACATAACTGAAACATATGACTGTGGCATTTCACACTTCATCTAACTTCTCATTTGCAGTCACCCACCATTTAGCTGCACAAAGTGAAAGTTCAGAGAAAACAATTTTGTAGTGGAAATAAGACATGGCGATGTCTATTGTATTTCAAGTAATTAAATCTTCAAAAATTTAGACTTTGGGAGATTGTTTAAACTTTCCCCTAAACAGTGAAGTTTTACTAATAATGCATTAACAACACTCAAGCCCTGAGCTACACAAACATAGGATTCCTTATTTGCAAACCACAGCCAACATACCAAAACCATGAAACCTACAAATAATTCTATAAGCTGAAAGACAATGTGAAGATATATGGTGACAATAGAAAACTTTCAACAGAGTTTAGAAGGGAAGGAGTTGTAGATATGGGTAATTTAATACCCCCCCCCCCAAAAAAAAAAAAAGCCCTACAGCAGTCTATGGTATTTAAGGAAAACCATTGAAAAAAAGAAGGGTAAGCACAGTGAAGTGCTTACCCAATGCCGGTTAAGATGGGATTAGAGGCATCATTGATTTGAAACCCTGAAGGTTTCAAATGCACTATCATTTTGCAAACTTCTCTTCGTAAAAAGAAGAAAAAAAAACCTGGAAATTTACCAACTTCCCCTTAGAAGTGGACAGTAAAGTGGGATTAGAGGCCTCATTGGTTTGAAGACCTGAAGAAGGATGCACTATCATTTACAGCAAACTTCTCTTATTAAAAAGAAGGGGGAAAAAAAACTGGAAAATTACCAACTTCCTTTTTTAAAGTAGATTAAAACCAGAGAGGCTCAGAGAGTCACTTTTTATTCCCTCATCAAAATCAAAATAAGAATTTTTCTGACAGGTGAAAACTAAGTCCTTAATTGCAGGGAATGTATTACTGTTCTCCCTGAAAAAGTAGGGCAGGAAATCTGAGCATCACTTTTCCTCATTATGCTCAGTTGCAGGCTGGCACGGGTGGTGTGCTCGGTGGTGGGGGGCACGGTTTGGTGCTTCTTCAGAACATAGCGGATTTTCAGTTCACCACTCACAGCCTAAGCCTAGCCTGAAAGCGAGCCCCTACCTTCTTGCGCTTCACGTGAGAAACCGCTTTTCCCTTAACCAGACACTGTTCACACAGACGCTGAAACTCGTCTCACAAATGTGGAGACAAACTGTGCAACTGTTTGATATTTATATGGTGGTTTTCAGTGACTACGATTCATACTTTCTTTCGCAGAACACACGAACTTTCAGGAGTCCCTTGTCCCTGGCAGAGCCCCCGAAGCGGCTGATGAACCTTCCTAGGCAGGGGAGGTGCAAACGGAGCTGAAGAGAGCGACAATCTCCTCTCCCTGCAGCCTTGGGCCGGGCAAGGGGAGTCCCAGCAGCTGCTCTCTCCTCAAGATGAAGTGATGCTGAGAGTACCACTAGTGGCCCCCGGCCTTTCTGCCAAGGGTGAATTACTGTGCGCAACAAGCAAGTTAGAAGCTGGAAGACTTGCTAGAGGAGGCAGTGCAGCCAAGCCGCGCGCGACTTTGCCCGGGCACGACCTCCGACCTTCACCCAATGGCCAGGGGTGACGGTGACAAAGCCAACCTCCAGGGAGGGAAAGTCATCCCCCTTTCGGCACCAACCTTCCTTCACAGGTTAGCAGGGGCCACGGAATACTTCCCGCCCGGCCTGGGCCAACCAACCCAGCCCCCCCCAACCCAGCCCCCACCAGCTATGAATGACTCAGTAACACACACACACACCCCACCACCTCCCCCGCCCAGTCAGCGACCCGCGAACACGCGCCTCCCGCACCTGCGCCGTCGCCTGGGGCCCCAGGGACAGCTGGCGCCGCCCTCTGCGCCCTCAGCCATGGGAACACGTCCTTCTGGAGATCGAAGGCGGCTGTGAGACGCAGAGCCATCGCCCGGCTGCGGGTAGCCTGGCAGCTCTGGGGCCAGGTGCCTCGGGCATTCCCGGCCCTCTGCGAGCCAACTTGCCCTTCTCTTCCCTGAGCCCGCCCCCTCCATCTCCTCCCCCGCCTTTCCGGACCCGCCGCCTGCTGGCCGCTGCTTTCGGTTCTGCTGCGTCCCCGCCTGAGAGACCCGAGCACCGCCTCTTTCCGGTTTTCGGGACCAGCCGCCGCCGAGGCCCACGCCGGGCACGAGAGCTGCGAGCTGGGCACAGCTGGGCTGGGCGGCGGCGCGGAGACTTAGACCCACGGTGGTCCCAGGAGCCCTCAAAGTGCACCCTCGGTGCGGGGGGGTGCAGGGAGATGAGAGGCTGTGGCGGGCGTTGGTTTGGTTGAGGGCCGTGGTGGAGATGTGGCTAGACCAATGGTTTCCAAACTACTGCACGTTAGAATCACCTGTGGAGTTTAAAATCCAGATGCCCATACTAATTAAATCTGAATGTGGGCTCCAGGCATCATTTTTAAAAATCCCCACTTGATTCCAGTGTACACTAAAATTTGGAAATCTCGTGACTAGAGAGGTATTTCTAGCCCCTGAGGAGGATCCCTTTCACCTCAGGGTCGCAGGCGGGTGGAGTCTCCGGTCTGTTCTTTTTTTGCTTCTTTCTTCCTTGTGTGTGTGTTTAGTTCTGTTCGTTTTTTGCTAGTGTTATTAGTGATGCTTTATTAGTAATATTTTAGGTAGCAAGTAGCTGGGAGCATATAGAGAAGGTGATTATATTTTAAGAGAAATACTGGAGAAACTGGAAATGGTTAATCAGCCTAACACAAAGTCCTCTTTGCCTGTTTGTGCCATTCCCTACGCTGGCTTGGCAGAAGTGGAATTGTCTAGAATTCATTCTCTTTGCGGAGATTAATCTTAAAAAAAAAAAAAAAAAAAAAAGATGACTGGGCACCTGTCATCTTGGGCACCTTCTCATCACCTTCCAGGCCCCTACACATCAGTCTAATGTTTTCTTAAGAATCTCACACTCTTTAGCTTTCGTCATTCCCACAGGCAATGTTCCTAAACTTATCTGTGCCTTTGGCACCGCCAGATCCAATCCATCCTGAACATTAATGCCTGGTTATTACTCTTTCTAAAATCAAGTTGTTCTCATGTCCCTGTGCAGAAGACCTTCAGTGACAGCTCACTGCCCCAGGATAAGGTGCCTACTGTTAATCTGACCCTTCCAGCTTTTTCACCTAGAACTTTAGCTCCAGGCTGACCTGATTTCTGGAACCCCTCTGATTCCACCCTCCTTCCTCCTAAAAATAACCTCCAAGTCCTTCCAGCCTGGTTCCACAAAGCCTTCACCTCACAGCTCCAACCCTCAGTGACCTTCCCAACTCTGACCTCCTAGTGAGACATTGTTAATACACCTCATTTGACAATCATAAATTGCCAGAGACATAAAATTTGAATCTTGAGTCTTGGCACAACCTCTCTGCCCCTTGGCCTCTCACCAAGGGTTATAAATAGTTACTGAATATTACAAATACAGTCATTGATTTAAGAATGCTTCTTTTTGTGTTTCTCAACAGGTCTGAAAACTACCTACAGTGGGAAGCTGCTTTACAATGCATACTCCTGGGATATATGCAGGAAAATTCTCCCGCCTGAAATGCATGAAGATTTAAGAGAAATGCTTAATGAAGCAGTTAATATAGTGCATAAAAGGAAGGCCACTGAAGCTACCACAAATAATTTCCTACCCAAGTGTAGTTTGTTAGAGCTGGCACATCCTCACTTGCCTACTTTAAAAATTCTGATTCACCAGAAAGTTAATGAAAATAAGTTTCCATTGTATATATTTTTGCATTAACTTCTATTATTTGCCAAGACTGGCTTTCCATTTATAGTGATAATATAAAGATTCTCTTCAAATTAAATTTACAAAAAAAGTCAATGGAGAGAAGAATGGTGAGAAAAAAATAACCAACATAGTGCAAAGATGGGGCCTAAATCATGAAAGTAGTATATGAATGACTGAATTTTGGAGATCATTGACCTAGAGAAAAGACTGGTTAAGGGTGACTGACTTACAGTCTTAACATTTGTGAAGTTACTATCAAGAAAGTGAAAAGACAACCTACACAATGGGAGAAAATAATTGCTAACCATATAGCTGATAAGGTAATAATATAAAAAGAACTGCTACAACTCAACAAGAAAAAGACAAATAACGCAATTTTTAAAATGGGCAAAAGACTTGAATAGATAGTTCTCAAAAGAAGATATACAGGTGGCTAATAATCACATGAAAAGATGCTCAACATCATTGGTCATCAGAGAAATGCAAGTCAAAACCACAATGGGATACTTGAGATATCACTTCACACCCACTAGGATGTCTAATATTTAAAAATTTTAAAAACAGAAAATAAGTGTTGGCAATGGTACAGAGAAATAGGAACCCTTGTCCATTACTGGAGGCACTGAAAAAAAAGTGCAGGCACTGTGGATATCAGTCTGGTGAATCCTCAGGAAGCTGAACATAGAATTACCGTATGATCCAGTAATCCCACTTCTAGGTATATACCCAAGAGAAATGAAAGCAGAAACTTGAACAGATAATTTGCACACCGATGTTCATAGCACCATTATTCACAATTTCCAAAAAGAGGAAGCAACCCAAGTGACCACAGACAGATGAATGGGTAAACAAAAATACACATAACAGAATATTATTTAACCAAAAAAAGGAATGAAGTTTGCTACAATATGGATAAACCTTGAAGACATCATGTTGACTGAAATAAATCAGACACATAAAGACAAATATTATATGGTCTCACTTACATGAAATACCTAGAAGAAGCAAATTTCATAGAGACAGATAATAAATTATAGTTTACCAGGGCTGTGAGTGGGAGGCAGTTACTGCTTAATGGATGCAGATTTTCTGTCTGAGGTTTTGAAAAAGTTGGGGTAATGGATATTGGTGATGGTAGCACGATATCGTGAATGTAATTAAGTGGTTAAAGTGAGAAGTTTTGAGTTGTATATATGTTACTACAATAAAAAGTTTTTTTTTTTAATTTTGTGAAGGGTTAATAGAAGAATGCTGATAAGTTATCCTTCAATTCTAGAGAAGACAGAACTAAAGACTGTCATCTCTTCTTTATTTAAAAGTTACCTGATAGAATCATTAAACACTAGAACTGCTTTAGGATGGGGCAGAAATATTTCTGAACATAGTATAGAGTTAGAGACTTAAAAATTTTCTAATCAAGGCCATCATTTTACAGATGAGAACGCTGAGGCTCAAAAAGATGAAATGAGTGTTTGGTCTGAAGTAACAAAGCTAGTTAATGACAAAGTTGGGATCAGAACATGTACTTCTACCTCCTGCTACTGATGCTTATATTCATTAGATCCAGTGAACTGAATTAAAGGACTCTTAAATTAACTTCCTGCCTGTGGTAATTGTCCAAATACCATATCCTAATGAGGGTTGAATTCTGCAATCATGGTGAGAATCAGAGGATCATACGGTTTCCTCCAAGAAGCTTATGTTCTCTGTAATTTCATCTTGAGTTTTTAGATGTAAAGAAACCAAAGGAATTAGAAATATAGATTGAGTGAATCATTTCTATATGGAAGATAGTTTATTTAACAGAGATGTTAAAATGAAAAGTTTTACTCTTCAAGAAATCAAGAAAGAGTTCCTAGAAGTGGGAAACTATGAAAATTGATTTAGAAGGACTGGGAAAGTGGCCAATCATCTAACAAAATCTAACCCAGAAGTCTAAAACAGTAAGGTAGCTAAGGAACAGACTGAAGATATTGGGCTTTAAATTTGCATTCTGTGGAACAGTACATGTGCTATAAGAACACTTTATTCATAAACTCACCTGTGTTGAAATTAAGTAGAGGTGAAATAACTAAACAGACTTTTGGAGGCTACTCCTTTGGAAGCACAGCTGAGAAATTTTCTTGGAAATTAATAAAGGATACCAGGAAACCCATTAGAATCCAAATGGTATATCATATTAAGTAAGGTTTCTCTGCACTTTCCAGGATGTATTATTTTGTTTTGTAACTAATATGCTAAAGCACTTACAATAAAGTGGCTTCTTATGTAGATATTGAGATGAGTAGAATATTGAGAATTCTGCCACCCACAGTAATTTATTTATTTATTCATTTTTTTTTTTTTTTAAAGATTTTATTTATTTATTCATTTATCCCCCCCTTGCTGCTTGTGCTCGCTGGGTCAGCTAACCACGCCGTGCGGGCGGGCCTGCCCTCACCAGGAGGCCCCGGGAACCGAACCCGGGGCCTCCCATATGGTAAATGGGAGCTCTACCGATTGAGCCACAGCCGCTTCCCAAAGGGAATGTTTCTAGTGACACAGTAATTTATTTTTAACAGGATATTTAGTATAGTTTATTTAAAAAAAAATAAATATTAATATGGTAGTCATTATGACTCCCCAGAATCTATTTGCCCCCTAGTCATGTGGTGCCATATCCTTTTGCCATTTCCTCTTGATGTGGGAATTGGCATGTATATTAATCAGGATTAGGTTCACCAGAAAGTTAATGAAAACCCAACTTAAAAGTGACTTAAACATACAAGGTTTTATTTTCTCACATATCTGGGGGTAGAGAATCCAAGGCTTATAGGGAAGGTCCCTTGAAGTCATCAAGGACCCAGTCTCCTTTTAGCTTTTTACCAGTCCTTGAGTGCACATTGTCCTCATGGTCCAAGATGACTTCTAAAGCTCCAATCATCATGTCTATATTCCAGAAATTAGGATGGAAGAAGAGGAGTAAATGGGGGGTGCTGCTTTCTTTTTAAGGACACTTCCCTGAAGTTCTACACATTTTTACTTGCATTTTATTGACCAGAACTTAGTCATATGGCCAAATAGAGCTGCAAGGGGGACTAGCTGGCCACTATTGTGCCCAGATAAAATTCAGGATATTTCTAAAGAAGGTGGGAATAATGGATATTTGGAAACAACTAGTGGTCTCTGTCACAGCATAGAACTCAATTCTGGCCAATGGGTTAAATGGGATTTCTGGGGAAGCTCTCTCTATTAAAAAAGGAGACATAGGAAAAGATGGTTCCTTTCAGCTTGTAATATTTCCAGATCTGGATATCATTCCTGGATGATCAGCAATCTTGCTACCAGTCTGAAGATGGAGTCAATACAGGAAGGAAGGCAGAGCTCAAAGGACTGCAGAGAAGAGGAATCCTGACATGCCTCTCCTAGAACCTGCCCTACCTCTGGCCTTTCTGATATTGGAGATAAGAAGTCTCCCTATTATTTAAACAAGACTGAGTCAGACTTTGATTTTACTTGCAGCCATGCATTTCAGTTCTAAGGGACTATCATTTCAAAATTTTGAAACTTAAAAAGCACTATGATCATAACAGGTTTTTGTTTGGATACTTATTACGATACATTGTTCAATATTTTTGCATTTTTAAAAAAGATTTATTTATTTACTTTTTATTCATTTTAACCCCCCCTCCTTCCCCCCGTTTTTGTGTCCATTCATTGGGCAATTCTCTGTGTCTGTTTCCTGCCCTTCTCCTCTCATCCTTCTCCTCCTGTCTTCACTGGGATTCAGTCCTGGGAACCTCTGATGTGGGAGAGAGGCTTTCTGCCACCTGTGCCACCTCAGTTCCTGGTTTTTCTGTGCGTCTTGTCTAGGCTCTCCCCTGCGTCTCTCTCCTCTTAAGTCATCATCTTGCTGCATGGTTCGGCGGGGCATGGGGGCTCACCTGCTCACGGGGCCTGATGGCGCATCCATGCATCTTCTATATTTTTCTTTATTTTACTGGGAGGTCCCGGGGATTGAACCCAGGTCCCCACATGTGGGAAACAGACGCCCAACCATTTGAGCCACATCCACCCCCTGCATTGTTTTTATAACATAAAATAATATTAAAGGGGTAGGCTTGGGGGTAAAAAGGCCCAGATAAGCAAAAAGAGTTCATTCCAGAGCTCTTGACAACTTAAGCACCTCTGGATCAGATCACATTTGAAACTCATTCTATTGGCAGAGTTTCCAATTATATGAGCCAATAAACTTCCTTTATTATGTAGATCAGTTTGAGTTGGATTTTCTGTGACTAGTGACTAAAAGCCCACCAAATCAGGGTTTTTCAAAATTTAGTGTACATACAAATCACCTGACAGATCTTGTTAAAAAGCAGATTCTGATTCAGTAGGTCTGCGGTGGGGTTGGAGATTCAACATATTAACTAGCTCCCAGGTTACGCTAAGGCTGACATTGATGGTCTGTGGATGACACTTTGAAAAGCAAGGTTCTACTACTTAATGCAAGGATCTTTCCACCTCTGTATGGTGACCTTAATCTTCACTGTAAGGAGGGTCAATTAGGGGTAGGCTTGGAAGGAGTTAACTTTGATTCCCTACAGCTAAAGGTCTAGGTCCAGTAAACAGTCTGAAATGGGGGTGAGCTGAGCTGATTCTGAAAGTTAGAACCAATCCAGGGCCATACATTCTTGTAGTAGACCACAGAGAATCAGGAATTGATGGGGGGGGGCGATGTTAGGAAAAAGAAATTATCTTAGCTCAGGCCCTCCAAAAGCAGAACTTGGTTAAAGATTAAAGTACTGACCCTTTATATGAGATACAAGCAGAAAGCAAGATAAGAGGTGAAGCAACGCAATGCAATGTGTTCACATAAGGGCTGCTGCGTCACACCAAGGTAGAGAGACACTTGAGATCACTTGGCAAACATGTACCTCAGGACATGGGACTTCTCTGGAAGGTTTTCTAGAGGGAATCACACCCCAGAGTCATATGCATAAGATAGAAAAAAGGCAGAATTTGTCTGCCCATCTCCATCCCTTCTCACATATCCCATTACCAGGGCTGGCTTCAGAGGCATGCAACTTTTGCAGTCTCACAGGGCCCCACACTTAGAAGGGCCCCTCACTAATTTTAATGCTCTGCTATCACTGTTTTTTAAATTCTTCATAATTTTTGAACATGGGGCCCTGCATTTTCATTTTGCACTGGGCCCTCCAAATTATGTAGCCAGTTCTGCTCATTCATCAAGTTTCCCTCACATTTCCCTCACATTTCCAAATTGTAACATCCAATCTTGCAGTGACTGCTCAGAACACCCTGGTGTGGTGTTCAATCCAAATCAAAAAGTGGAGGGGTAACCCAGTGTAGGTGAGGCTCTGACTGAGAGAAAAAAAAAGATACCAGGAGAGAAACTGAGAGAGTGCACAAGGTTGTGTCCAGTACAAGTACCATCAGAGAAGGAAAGCTTGAAACAGCACCCAGGACTGGCATGAAGTCTGGGGCTCCTCCACTTTCCTACCAAGGTCGAGAACTGGTCTCCACATGTAGTACTTGGCTGACATGTAGAATGGGGAAAACAAGGCAACTACTAACCATCTCATTTATGATATTGTCTTGTTTCTGTTTTATATCCTTTCCCATTTCTCAATTCAGTAAACATTCATTTATTCAATAAATATTTATTGAATGCCTACTATGTGCTGGGCATTATTCTAGGGACAGTGGACATAGCAGTAAAGAAGACATACAACATAGGTGCTCACTTGGAACTTATATCCTTGTTGGGGATTATTTTAGTTGCCTGGCTGCTAAAAAAAAAAAAACCCAAAACAAACAAACAAACAAAATAACATGTAATAGGTTGGCTGAACAGCAGAAATTTATTGGCTTATGGTTTCAGAGTCTAGAAGGCTTGCTTTCTCCCAAGGTCAGTATTCTGCGGGATTCCTTGGCTTTTCTGTCACACAGCATTGCACATGGTGGTGTCTTCTTTCTCTTCCAGGTTCCATTGACTTCCACCCTCTCACTGTTCCCCATGGCTTTCTTTCTATATGTCCTCTATAAGGCCTCCTGTTATTGGATTAAGACCCATCCTGATTCAGTTGGACCACACCTTAACTGAAGCAACCTTGTCAAAAGGTCCTGTTTATAATGGGTTCACACCTACAGGAATGGATTAAAATTAAGAACATGTTTTTCTGGGGTATGTAACTCCAAGCCAGCACAGATATAAACAAGTAATCAAATAAATATATAACAATTTCAGGTACTGGTGAGTTCTATGCAAAATTAAACCCAGGTTAAGAAAATGGAGAGTGATAGGGATGGAAAATGGAATCTCTTTTCTATCGTGTAGTCAGGGAAGTCTTCTGATCAACTGACATTCAAGGCAAAACCTGGATTTAGGAAGGGAGCCAAGCAAAAGTCTGGGAAATAAGCTTTCTAGAAGGAGGGAATAGCAAGTGCATGAGTGTCCAAAATTCTTTTTCATTAAATCTATGCAATAGGTTGAAAGATAGGTTTTTTTTACTCTAACGACTAGCAACAGAATTCTTCTTAGGGAAGGAACTGTCTTTCCTCGGGAAAATGCCTTTTAAAGGCCACTTAAGTGTGACACTATGGCATGGTGCCTGTTAGCCAACTCTAGGACAGCAGAAAGTGAGGAAAACTGCTTTCCATAGGACAAATTTGTTGGTTCTGAAAGGGAAGAGAAATAATTTGGAAGTAGAGAAGCAAGGAACAACCAAATATGGTGAAAGCCTGGGAATGGAACAAGATGGCATGAAGGGTAATTAAATGCTCCATTGGTCAAAGACAGAGGCTATTTTTAGAAATAATTTGACACCTTGTCATCCATCTCCCTTCTGAAATCTTTAGTCAGTTTCTCTCACTTCTTCCCAGTGGTATCATGTGAGTATTTGTTAGAAAACCTGCATCTCAGGCCCCACTCAGTCAGAATCTGTATTTTAACAAGATCCCTAGATGATTCATGTGCATATTAATGTTTGAGAAGCACTGGTGTAGCTACCTTATGCTTTGAATAAGGGTTGCTTTCTTTCTCTGTTTGTTTGTTATTGAGTTACTGGGTCTCAAGCCTGTGTTGATTTGGTGCAGAGCAGAGATCTCACTCCAAAATGCAGGAAGCAAGGGGATAGAGAAGTCCAAGAGTCCTACAAAATATACTTACTCTATGCACATCACAGCACAATGATCCTAATAAAATAAATGGGCATCCTAAATTAAAGAGATATTCTTTACCCATCTTTTTAGTAGCTTTCTTAATGACTCCAATAATAGTATTAGATATGTACAACAGGAAATAGAAAAAAAATGTGGCCTTTCAAGAGAGCTTTTAAAAATGTGCAAGACTATCAAGGTAGTAATTTATATGTCCCCAAATTGCCATTTACAAGTTCTGTTACCAAAAGGACTTCTTTTGCAGTCATTTCATAGTGTCGTAGTTTACCAGGGCTGCTATAACAACTACCACAAACTGGCTTAAACAACAGGAAGTTATTGTCTCACAGTTTTGGAGGCTGGAAGCCTAACATCAAGGTATCATTAGGCCATTCTTTCTCCTGGAGTCTATAGTGTTCTGGAAATGGCTTTCCAGCAATCCTTGGCATTCCTTGGCTTGTAGATGAATCTCTGCCTCTGTCACATGGTGATCTTTCTCTCCTTCTCTGACTTCTCCAAATTGACTGCATCTGAATTTCTTTGCTTATGAGGACTTTAGCCATATTGGTTAAGGCCTACCCTGATTCAATTTGGCCTTATCCAATTAGAATCTTTGAACGTCCTATTTACAAATGAGTCCTTACCCACAGAACCAGGGGTTAGGACTTGAACACATCTTCGTGTGAGACATGACTCAATTCATCACATACTCTATCCTAGAAATGGAAAGGAATCACATTGATATCCTACACATTTTCTTGATGTAAGATAGGAATCTCATTTAGATATATTTTTAAAATAGACAATATAGTTCTATCCTCACCAGTTACAAATGGAATCCTAAAAACCACCCTAACTGTTAACAATAGTTATCTCTGGACAGTGTAACTACATGAAGTCTTTTTTTAACTTTAGGCACATATTAACTTTTTAATTTTAAAAACTAGCTTTAAATTTTAAAAAATTTACTCTTCATCACTCCGATTTTTATAACAAAATTATTTGCACAAATTTAGAGGGACCATCTTCCTGATAATAATTTTTGTCTTGTATAGTTGCAGATATGGCTGGATGCAAAGGGACATCATACATTATTCTTACATGTTTTCTTAGAGAGATGAAACTGAATGTATCCGTGATTAATAGCAGAATAGCTGTTTAAATCTTTTAGAATGGGAAGCGGCTGTGGCTCAATCAGTGGGGCTCCCGTTTGCCATATGGGAGGCCCCGAGTTCAGTTCCCGGGGGCCTCCTGGTGAGGGCGGGCCTGCCCGCACGGCGTGGTTGGCTGACCCAGCAAGCGCAAGCAGCAAGGGGGGGATAAATGAATAAATAAATAAAATCTTTAAAAAAAATAAAAAATAAAAATAAAAATAAATCTTTTAGAATGAAAGGACTCTCTCTGCAATTTATTGAAAAGAAGATTGACATGGATTTTAAAGGAAATGCCCTAAAGAATAATAGGTCCATGATTTAGAGGGAGATAAAGGATTCCTACTTAACAAAATGGGCTAGACAACACTTTGAATCTATTCTAAAGGAACTATACCTGACTTAACCAGAGAAATACGGAAGAATTCGGATAGAACAGTCAGAAAGGGTGCTAAATGCTTCTAGCAACAAGAATGTTTCCCTAAGTTCCTTTTAAAGTTTAGCTGATGAGTAAATATTATTAATTGTGTGAAATTACTATGTCTCAAATAGGCAGAACAACAGAATGTGCAAACTATGAAGGGATTTTCAAAGAAATATAAAATCATGTGCAATGTATGTTTCCTGTGATAATTCAATTCACAGAATAAACAAATATATAGATTTTAATATTACTTGTAATGATTGACCAAATAAAAAATGTTGCTATAGTCTATGTCAGTCAGAAATCACTCCATTTCTAAGTGGCTTCTTAGACTCTCATCTTCATACTAAAAATGTATCATTTTATAACAGAAATTTAATCTACTTTTTGTGATTAATTTACACATAAATGTCTCCTCTTCCCCTCTTATTCCTTCCTCTTCCCCCTTCTCTTCCTGACCAATTCTATCCTAAACCCATTAGGTGGAGCAAAGAAGGGTAAGCATCTGTACAGGTGGGGTTGAGGGTGGGGTGTCGGCCAAAATTGGAGTGTCAGAGCCCCAGCAGGATGAGGAGAGCATCATTGAGGGTGGGGGTTGCTTAGCATGGGGTATCAGAACCCAAATTGGGTAAAGAGGGCATCCATTACTGGCAGTGTAGAAGGATGGTCACCCAGCAGGGGGTATTGAATTCAAGGGGCTTGAGGAGGGCAGCTGCACAGGGTGGGAGTGGCAGCTGAGATGGGAAATTGGTTGCTTACATGAGAAGTGATCAATTCAGTAAATATATTAAGAATAATGGGAGCCAGGTTTCTCACTGGAAGTCAAAGGAGTTACAAAACAGAAGAAAATTAAAATAAACCCTGTAATGTTGGATTGGAATTGGAGATATTGATGGTGTAAACTTAGAGTTTTCAAAAGATGATAGATAGATAGATAGATAGACAGATAGATAGATAGATAGATAGATAGATAGATAGATAGATAGATATGGGGTGGGGGAAGGAAGGGGAGAGGAAGGGAGGGGGAGAGGGAGAGAGGATAGATGGAAACGTACCTGTAATGTTAATGTGTGTATGTGTATATGCATGTACATACACACATGTATTCCCTTGCTCTGTTTACTGAAAGTCTGGGAACAATAATACCTATATATGAATTAACACACCTGGCATAATAAAAGAACAAGATGAATCTGGAACATCCTGTAGTGTCAGAAAGCAAGAACGTGCTCCAAGAATGATGGAGACATGTCAGAAGGACACAGAAGGCAGCATGAAGGGGCTCCCTACTGGCTAAATTCAGGACAATTTGAGCATCAAATAAACAATGCTAGTAAAGTATTATAACCCATTGAATAAAACAGGAAACCATGAGTCCATACAGAAATAGAAATATAAAGAGTTAGATATAGGTATACTAAAAGGAATAGGATATCCACACAGTTTCAAAGTACCTCCCAACAAAATACTTATTAAGCCTGGTATACATCACCTTAATCAAGGGATCAAAGTCAGCATCATTGGTAATGGGACAAGTAGAAATCATATCTAATCACTTCCAAAAATGAATAACCTTAGTGTAATCATGAGGATACATCAGACTTAGTGTAATCATGAGGATACATCAGACAAAGTCAAACTGAGGAACACTCTACAAAATAACTGCACTGTAATCTTTGAAAGAATCGAGGTCATAAAAGCCACCACGGGACTGAGGAACTGTTCCTGACAGAACACTAAAGAGATAACAGTTAAAGGCTCTACATGAGTCCAACCTGGATCCTTCTGCTATAAAATTTATTATTGGGTCAGCTGAAAAAACTTGAATGGGTCTGAGGATTAGTTGATAGTGAGGTATCAAGGTTAATTTCCTGGTTTTGATGGTTGTACTGTGGCTATGTAGGAGAATGATCTTATTTATAGAATACACTTAAGTATTCAGGGGGGCAGGTAATGGGACATCAGGTCAGCAATTTACTCTCAAATGGTTCATAAAAAATGTTACTTGTACTGCACTCCCAACTTTTCTGTAAATTTGTGATTATTTCAAAATTAAAAAGAAATGCTTAAACATATATGATAGAATGTTTGGTGTTTCTGAAACTTTATAAATTTTTCTTTTCCACTGAAGAATCTGTCATATCCTATTGTGCTAAGAATAAATTTTCAATAATAACATACATGGGTTTGATTTAAAACATTGAATTATCAGGAAATGCAAAGGCTTTAAATTAGACTGCATGTTTCCCCTCTATTGAAAACTCCTGAAGAAAGTTACTATACTGATTAATTTTGTGCTCTATGAAGTTAATTCTGCAAAACTGAAAATAAACCATAGTTAGACAAAAGGAGAAGTGTGGTGGAAATTTTTATTTTTACCTCTTAAATGACTATCTTTTCTCCTTAATAGGAATCTTCCATTAACTGCCATCAGGGAAAAAATTACTAAAATTAAACATTTTTTTCCAAATCAATCATATGACTATAGCACAGGGAAATTGATGACAAGGAATAAATAATAGCTGTGAGAGAAACATTTTACTTTAAAATGTATACATTATGTGAATATTCTCACTGACCTGATTTTGTGATAATCAGGGTAGGCTAAACATTTGCTGTATTAGAAACCACGCACGTGTCCCCAGACCTAGTTTTTCTCCCTAGGTCTGGTTGTTAGAATGCTGGTGATAAACTAAGCCTGATTTATTGTATGACCATCCTGTATAGGAAAAGACTGTAACTTTGGGTATCTTTGGTCAACCTTGGGAGATGTAGCAGGGGGACAGATGCGGCTCGGGTGGTTGGGCGTCCATCTCCCATATGGAGGGACCTGGGTTCGCTCCCCGGAACCTCCCAGTAAAAATTAAAAAAAGAAAAATATAGAAGGCACGTGGGCTGGCCCCACGAGCGGGTGAGCCGCCAGGCCCCGCAAGCCACACAGCAAGATGATGATGTAACAGGAGACTGACACAAGGGATAGCCAAGAAAAGATGCACCAAAAAAACAGGAACTAAGGGGGCACAGGCGGTAGGACGCCTCCCTCCCACATCAGAGATTCTGAGGATCGAATCCCAGTGAAGACAGGAGGAGAAGGATGAGAAGAGAGGGCAGGAAACAGACACAGAGAATTGCCCAGTGAGCGGACATAGAAACAGCAAAAACTGGGGGTGGGGGAGATAAAAATGGATAAAAGTAAATAAATCCTTTAAAAAAATGTATAGGGGAGGAAGATACAGACTATAGTTAGTAATAATACTTTGACGATGCTCTTTGATGATTTGGTAACAAATGTTTCACAACAATGCAGGGTGTTTGGGGAGGGTGATGTGTGGGAGCCCTGTGTGATGTTATGCATGTTTGTTTCATAAGTTCACGATGTTTACTGAACACTTATAGTTTATGTATGCTCATGTGTGAATGATATACTTCAATAAATTGTTTAAAAATTTTTTTAAATGTATACATTGGCTTCATGAAAATCTTTATGAATTTCATGAATAGTACTTAAAAAGAAATATATAACAGATATCTGTGAGTATAGCAGATTTTTAATGTTCAGACTGCCATGTGTTCTGTATATAGATCTTTTTTCAGATTTCTAAACACAGCTGAAGCCACCAGAGAGAATATCTGAAGCAATTCATTAAAATCTTGGCAGCTAAACCCCTAGCTCCCGCTTTTCCTGAAAGCTGAAAGCTGCCTTTACTGAAGCTGAACTGTCCCCCAGAAATTCTCTCCACAGAAGTCCTATTGTCACCACCTCTAAAGGGGCAATTCCTGGAGGAAATCCTGGAGTTCCTGGAGTCAGCCAATCTAGTGCCTTGAAAAACAAAAAACTATGTAAATAAATTACCAAACTTGCAAGCGGTGGATTAGTGTGCTCTTTTGAATGCCCATAGGAAAATAAACATGACTGAAATTAAATATTTTTGTTGTAGTATATAGTTCTCCAAATCTGGGGGCTTTAGTGTCTCCACCCCCACTGCCTTGAGAGTCAGTTGTGGGGGGAAGGGAAATGACAATCTGTCCTTTAGCTGTTGAATCACAAGAACCTCTTTTCTTTGACAAGATTTGGAGTTGAAAATATGGTATAAATGATTTAAAGTGAAAAGACGTGTCTCCTTGCTAAGAATCTTGTGTTTTCTGAAATTTTCACCTGTTTGTGATTGAATTTTTTCAGCTGCTGTCTCCTCCACTGGCTGTTGGTAATTAGAGCTGGGAAATGCTTTCTGATTCCAGTTTTCTATGGTGGCCTCTTGCCTCCCTCCAGTTTTCTTCCAGTGAACCTATCTCTTTGGTGTCTTTGTTCTCAGCAGAAAATAGCCCCTGCAAACAATGATCAAAGTTCTATGAATACACACTGACTCACTGGCTACTTAAAGATCTTTTTAAGTAGATTCTTTTTTTATTTCAGTGGTGGTTTTTTTCTTATTCTTTATTTATTAATCATAATATACAAAGGGAACATGATTTGACATGAGGTATAAAAAAAATCATGTCATAGAAAATCTTTTTGGAAATGGTTTTACTGTGCCAAAAAAAAAGGAAACCCCTGAACATTTCTCTGTGTGCTAGCTAATATATATACAGATTTAAAGAAATAGAAATTCTAGCCCTGTGAATTCAAAGAGGATTCTAGCAGTTAATCACAAAATGGCCATGTATCAGTTTTCTTCAACCCCCTGTTATTTTCTGAATATAAATTAATTTGTGGGAGTATTGAGATTTGTAGGTGAGTTTTTAAAATTTTATTGAGGGTTTCATTAATGTTGCTTTTATGTATGCTTAATTAAAATATGTATATATGCTTAATTGAAACCCTTTTAATTTCCAAAAATCTACATTTATTTCCAAATTTTGAAATTATCCCTTCTGTTGCAGAATTTTTATTTAAAATGATGGTCTGTATCTATATCATTTTAGTCAAGGCTTGTTCTGAGGCATTTTCCTCCAAGTCTGCAGGGAGAGAGACAACTGATACAATTTAGAGTCAATGGGAAAGAGATATCCTTTCCCTTGAGTGGAACCAGGATGCCAATGGAATGGTCAGTATTAATTCAACCTGAAGCCACCTTTCCCTTGAGAGCCTCCACCTTGCCAAATGGCCATCTCATCTGTGTCCACCCCTGGGAGCAGATAGTACAGTTCCATGTCCCTATGCTCTCTGATAGTATCAAACATCGTTGCTTACGGAAAAAGCCTGGCATCTTCAGCTAGGTTGGCCAAATGTTTGCTTTGAGATTCAAGAGGGTAAAGAATTTCAAGTATTAAAAAAAAAAAAAAAAAAGCTAGCAATAGGGTAAAGAACTGGAAAAAGAACTTGACTGAGAGTTAAGAGGCCTGAATTCTTGTCCCAGCCCTGGTACTCTGGTATTCTGCTGGCTCTCTGACCTTGGGCAAGTCATTTAAATTTTCTGGACTCAATTTTCTTGTTTGTAAAATAAAGGGGTTGGACTATGATCTCCAAAGTCCCTTTTGTTTATAAGCAATTCTGTGATTCATGGCTATAGTAGCAATAAGATAATCCAAAAAAGATATACACTTACTACCACCTGTCACCAAATTCATATGTGGAGAGAGGCTTAAGGAGAAAATTGCAACTCTACTAACCAAGGAAATACTAACATTTTAACAGTATAGGGGGCAGATGTGGCTCAAATGGTTGGGCGTCCGTCTCCCATATGGAGGGACCTGGGTTCAATCCCTGTGACCTCCCGGTAAAATAAATATATAACAGTATAGTAGGATTTGTCTTATCCTGTTAAGCTGTAAAGCAGGATAAGACAAATTCTACAAAGTAAACTAGGAAAGTGGAATTGAGGATTAAGTAATAGGGAGTGTTTTCAAAAATAGCAGTTTGGGTTTAGTCCCCAATTCCCCCTCAAAAAGCAAAATAAATGCTGATTGTTCTACAGGGGTAATTAAACCCTTCTATTTAATCTAAGTTTCAAGCAATGTTATAATTTTTGCTTCAGGTTTCTTTTGGTGTTACAAAAGTCCTAAGTGCTTACATATTGATTATTTATGGTATTCAGATAAACCAACCCTTCCTTCAGTCAGAAGTCCCTTTCAGCTTTTGAAGCTGAATAACGATCTTATAAACAAATTAATATTGGAATAAAGACCCAGATGTCTCAGGTGGCTGAGTCTACTCAATTTCCTCTTTTTCCTTCTTATATTTACATAATAACTTTAAGCCATAGGTAAAAATGAAAGCCTGCTCTCTCCTAATCTCTTTTTGATGTTGCAAAGATGAAAAGCTTCCTAAGGGAAGGTTTCTTGTGGGGAATATTGACTCCAAGTATAATTAGTCCCCAAACCCGAAGAGGACTGAAATGCTCTGTGGGTCAGTCACAAGGCTGTAAACCTAAGGAAGTTGGCCATTCTGTCTGATATTCTCCACAAAGGAAGAGGGTAGGGGTGGGTTCCTACTGGGAGCCAAGTCACCAACAATTGAAATATTGGGACATACATCTCAATCATATGCTGTTTAAAAGTTGAAGACAAACTCTACTTCCTGGAATTGCTTTCTGTCTGAGGGGAAAGAGCTGAGAATGTGCTGGGATACTAGGATGAAAATCACCCCTTGGTATCAGAATCTCCAAGGAAAATAGGTGAGGTGGGAGAATGGCCTGGGGCATTCTCTCTCTGAGCCATCTCTAACATATTTCTCACCTTTACCTTTTGGCCACTCCCAAAGTTCACTGGAGAGCATGGTGGGCACAAGAGGAAAGGGTAGTCAAGGGGAGAAGAAAAAAAAAATAGTGGGATGGGGTACTAGAGACAAGAGTTATAGTAATGGCAAGGCCCAGGTCCTTTTCAGGCCTTCTTGTCCCCTTTTCTCTCCCCCTCCAGCCCCTCTCTGCAAGGTCTGTAGCCAAATGTTAGGACAGCAAAAGAGAGAAGCCTTGTTTTCACAGTACACAATATTAACCGCGAGTTGGAATAGCTCTCATTTGAGCATTATATCTTGAATGAGATCTGAACAACAGAGGAGAATAGTTCACCTCCTAAAATATAAGTTCTGAGCTAATTCAGAAAGGAGAGCATCCCCCTAATGAGTCAGAAGGAGGGGATTCTTGCTCTTTGTGATCAACCATTAACCATACTGCCCATAGGCTACCCACCCCCTACCCTCGCAGCTGCCCTTCGTTATTAACCTGTGAGATTCAAATCCTGGGGGGCACCTTTGGCATGTGCAGGAATTCCCCAGAGGGCCTGTTAAGGCACTGGTTTCTGGGCCCCACCCTCTGAGTTTCTGATTTGCATTTCTAACAAGTTCCCAGGTGATGCTGACACTGTGGATCTGGCAAAACACAGTTGAGCACCACTAGTCTAGCACAAAATAGGCATTAACAAACATTTGTTGTTCATTTTCATGATGGTGTGTGTAGGGGTCAGGGATGGGAGCTGTGGAACAGAAGAAAATAGGAACCATTTCATTCTGGATCTCTGCATTTATATGTTTTTGTTGTACTTTTCCTCACTCTATTTCCCATGATGTTAATGCAATTTTTGCAATTTCAGGAAACAGTTATTGCTTTTCTGAAATAAAATTTCAGACATGAAAATTTAATAATAGATAAAATGATATTTTGAAAGAAACCGGTGTTTCCTATACTGATGTTTCCTTGCCTCTTACATATTTGACATTATAGGAATAACATAAGTTAACTTGGTTTTCTTTCAGATCTTTAGGGAAACTGATCAGTTAACAAGGACCATGTGAATTGCCAAGATTTACACAGGATTTTTTTTTAAACAGAAACAAGAGATTCTGACATGGAGAAATCTTTTCCAAGTCAAATGATCACTTTTGATCATGAGTCAGAAAAATATTAGAACCTGCACATTTGAGCTTAGGATTGTTGCTTATTCATGGCATTTCTTCAGCTTATGCCCTTTAGCTTCAAGCCTGGACACAGTTAAAAAGAAAGTGCATTTTTTAAAACCTACAGCAAGAGAAGAAGAAAAAAGAAAAAGAGGGGAAAAATATAAAAAGAAAATTAGAAAAACAAAAGAAATAAAACCTACACTTGTAGTTGTTTATCCATTCTCAAAAATCCCTCCTCTTTAGACACAGACATATATACAGTTTTGGTAGGTAAAAACTGACTGAGCATGAAGAGCTTACCTTTATTTAAGGAAATTGAATAATGCATTATCATCAATATACTGATGACTGGAATTACTTAAGATTTGCCAGGATCGCTGCAGTGACAATATATTTTCTTGTAATTATAATTCTCCATGCTCAAAAGCTTTACAGACTTTTAAAATGAATCTCTGAAATATCCCTCTGAGCTAAATGAGGAACAGGTGTAATTATCTCTTCCCTACAGGTGAATAGGTAGACACAAAGGAATGGAGACTGAATCAGCCAGGAAAGAAATCAAGCTAAGAGCACAAATAACTCTAATATAATCTGTCTCTCCTATCACTGCCATTTTCCTTTTATTCACAAGAATCTGTATTGGTGGGAAACTCTAAAGCATTGTTTTCTCATTCTTTAGTGAAGTGAGAAACCAAACTCTGAAGGGACACCTGAAGAGAGGAAATGTTGAGACCGGTGAATGTGGGCAGCAGTAGTGCAAGGCTGTGGACACATTTTTTGTTTTAGTTTTTCTGCATAAGATGACCGAGGTCCTTCAGTGATGAATCCCATAGGTGTCTGATCAACTAGCACCATGCTGTTATTTGTATAAAAGCAGCACAGAGGGGATAATGTTAAGTTAATAGAAATAATTGCATGGCTGCAAATTTCTAAACATACTCAACATTTGAGAAGTACTAAGCAATTGGGAATTTTTCTGAATGGCAATAGTTTTCAGTTCAACAGCCTTAGAAAATACGCTGTCTCTGGGGTAACTGCTGATACCAAACAGCTGAGGCACAGACTCTGGAGCGAGAATAACGACAGGCCTAGAATCTGCACTACTGACCCTCTTTCATTTTGTGCCCGTATTTTGCTAAGGCATTCATACTTCAAAAACTGGGTCCTGTGGGAATTATTAGTTTTAATAAATTTACCTTTTAAGCAATGGACACTAAGACAGTTTTCCATAATACTAAGAGTTTTTTTGGTTATCAGCATTCACACAGATATATTCATGTTGTTTTTTTAAAAAAGGCATTGGTGCTAGATCCAAATCCTCTTCACTCAGAAGTTTCTTTGTCCCCCCCCCCCCATTTATGTCCCTAATCTTCATATGTCTTCATCTTCCCAGTCCTTGTTATGTGTATTAGCAATTTTTCTTGAACTTAGATCAAAAGAATTACATAAAGGGAAAAAAGTATTCAGGGCCACATATCCAACCAACTGAATCAGAATCTCAAGGGGAATGACTAGGGGAATGTGTGTTTAACAAGTAGCATGGATGAGTCTCATCAGATGAGTCTGGGGGAAATACTCTATTATAGGGTCCATATTTTCCAAGTCAAAAATCAGAGCTTGTAGTCTGACAAAGGATTTTTTCACTGGTTAGTGAATTTATTTACAGCAAATATCTTACCAAGATATACTTACCTTAAATATTTTAAACAATGAGGTAGAATAAAAAGTAACATATTGAAGATATAGATATTAAATGGCATTTAGACATACTTTATGAAAATTCCTTTTTTGTCTAAAGAATAGGATGACCCTACCTGAAGTGAGAAGTATCTTAGACATATGGCTCCCTGGCCAGGAGTTCTTCAGCAGCAGGGCTCAAGGCCCAGATCTCCCAAAGGTTAACAGGACTCTGGGGGAATAAGACAGTCAATATTGAGCTCTGGGGGAACAGACAGATGTCGGCCCTGAAAGGGGGTGAGGTGTCAAGGGCATGACTGGGGAAGAGCAGATTCAGTAGTGGCACAGAAAAGAGAGAGGAGAATGAGAACCAATCTGGATCCCAGGCAACCAGGAGGCAAAAGGAGAGAAAGTGTAGGAATTAAGGCAGGGGTTCTTAACCTTTTTTGTTCCACGTACCCCTTTGCCAGTCAGGTGAAAACCACAGACCCCTTACTAAGTCCACACTATATTGTGTATTATTTAATAAATATATCACACCTGCACCAACACATCCCCACAAGAATAATGTTTTTTTGAATTTCAATTCAAGCTCACAGACCCCTTGTTAAGAACCCCTGAATTAAGGTAAGGGCCAGGACTATGATGCCTATGGTGAAATTACTATTTGTACTCAGCATTTTCCCTAGAATATATCCTTAGTAGCTACAGCTGTGGATCCAGAATTGGGTCAAAGAAGACAAACACTGACACTGTCTTCAGTTTCTTCCATAAAATCAACCAAAGTAGAGATAACTTCAGAGTCACCTAGGACATAATTGACTTTCAACAGCAAGATGGGCTGTGCCCAAAGACATATATATTCCCCTGAGAAAAAGAAGAAAGAAAACACCATTTATTTTGTGCTTGCTCTATATCAAGTGGTGTGGAAGGAACACTGGTGTGTGGGTCTAATATTCATTCAAGAAATAGTCCAAGTACCTATTAGGTGCTAAGCATTGGGTTAGGTGCTAAGAATCCAGAACAAATAAGGGATGGTCTGTGCCGTCGTGAAACTTAGTCTAGTGGAGAAGCTAGACAAAAAATAAACAACATAAATGCGAGTTGTGTAGTAGGTTTATAATTTATGGCTACAACCCAGATGTGCTGGATTTATCTTTACCTTTTATCTTCATCTTTTCTGATGGAATTCACCTTAGCTCTTGAGTCTCCTTTCTGCTGATGGAAGGAAAATTAACTCAATTTTGTCATTTTAATATAACTCAGTCCTTGTCAGTCTAAAACTTAGTGTCTAGCAAACATTCACTCAGATTCAAAGTTTTCCTCCTCTTTCCGCTTCCCTTTTTCATGAGGATGAGCTTATTTCCCCAGGAAGCCCTAACTATCAACTTTCCTCCACCTTCAGAAGAGCAGGAGCTTCTATAGTATGATGGTCCATATATAGATGCATCAGCTGAGATGTACTTTATCACACGTGATATTTGGCATCCATTGCTGGTGTCCAAGGTCCCTGCTATCGCTTCCATCATCAACATCCACATACTTAGTCTCTCCTGATTCCCTAGACCTCTTGGCATTTTACCACCACCCTCTGACTCCTCAGGGGCTCAGGACCATGGAATGTATAGAGTTCTCTAAGGCTACCCTCAATCCTTGCTACACAGGTGCCCTGTTGAATGGGTACATATATCCTAAACAGAGTAAGTTAAATATCATCTTGGTGTGTGTGTGAGTAGAAAGTGATTCCTGATCTTCTATAAATAAATAAAGTATTTAAATGATATTTAGCAGCAAGTAACAGTAAAAGCTTTGTTCACATCACCTATAAGCTAGACAGAGTTATGACTCAGGCCAGAGATTGTGAAATTTTAAGGCAATATCAGTAGTTAAATTGCCCCTATTATGCCCCATAAAAACAAGAACAAAATCACACAGTTAAAATAAAGCTACAACATAACAGCCAGATTAAAACTTAAAGGAACGTGATAATAGCAAAATAACTATATTGAAATGATAGTAGTGAATGTGTCTTGCACTCAACATGAATACAGTGAGCATTGTTGTAAGCAGTTTGCATGTATTTAACTGGCTTAATTTTCATAACAGTATTAGAGGTGGTTATTATTATTTTTCTTATCTCTAAAATGAGGTACCAAGAAGTTAAGTATATTGCCTAAGGTCACAAAGCCAGCTAGGGTGTTTTGTGAGAGTCATAGAATATTTCTGAAATAGTGTTGCTGGAAATGCTTTGTAAAATGTAAAGTGCCAAACAGACATTAATTATCCTCATTATACTTGGGGAAAAAACTTAAATGTCAATAAAATCCCCAAAGTTTTGGAAGATCTCCTTTTAAAAGACAAAAGATGCATCTAATGAAATAATGCATCTAAGCAATGATCATCAATGGCTGCCAAGATCACTAGGTGAAAAGCTGAGGGAGAACTTTATAATGGATGGATGAGAATAACAATGCTTAAACCCGCTGATAAATTTTAAAGTCAAAAAGAGAATTAACCAAACATTAAGAGCTTTCTGATGGAAGTACACAGTCCCATCCACCTATGATGAAAAATCACAGTCTGACCAAGATCCTAGATTTAACTTCAGTTTATAAGAAATGCAGGGGACAGAGGTACATTAAACTGTTAAACGAACCATAGGGGTGCAATCAACCATATCTAGAAAGTGAGAATCATTACAGGACAAATGACCTGGTTTCTTCAGCAAACAAATTACATGAAAAAAATGGAGGGAGGAAAACAACTATTTGAAAATATATAAGTGGTGTCTAAAAATGTTTTGTGTTGGGAAGCGGCTGTGGCTCAATCAGTAGGGCTCCCGTTTACCATATGGGAGGCCCCGGGTTCGGTTCCCGGGCCTCCTGGTGAAGGCAAGCCCGCCCGCACGGCGTGGTTAGCTGACCCAGCGAGCACAAGCAGCAGGGGGGATAAATGAATAAATAAATAAAATCTTAAAAAAAAAAATAAATAAATAAATAAATAAATAAAAATGTATTGTGTGGACATTATTTGGATGCTTATTTGAACACATGAACTGTAAAAAAGGGGGGAATGGCAGAATTTGAACACTCACTGGATATTTGGTGATATTAAGGACTTCCTGTTATTTTTAAAATGATATAAAGTATTGTGGGGTTTTATTTAGGCCTTATGTTTTAGACACATAAATTGAAATATTTACATATGAAATGGTACATTTGTGTTTAGTTTTTAAAAATCTAGTGTGGGAATGAAGTGGTGTGTAAAAATGAAACAAGCCTGGCCATGATCATAGTTGAAGCTGGTAAGGCACACCCAGGGTTTCATTATAGTATCCTCTCTACTTTTGTATATGTTTAAATTTTTCTATAATAAAAAGACTTAAAAAAAGAGAGAGAAACAAGATGCACCAATTAAAAATAGTTTAAAGAAATTGAAAAGACTATTATTATTATTATAAATTTGAAGCTAATCCAGCTAAGTTTCACTTTCATGTGTGAAATGAAGAAGGTATTGCACCTGTGCTCTAAAGAAAGGACAAAGACAGAACCCCTAGGGATTTATGTTGTGCTTTTTGTTTGTTTTCTTTTCTTTGTTTAACTTAGAAACTAAGAACTGAAAAAGACTATGTAGAGTATTCTGTTATTAAACCAACATTTATGATCCTCTGCTAAGGGCCAGGCTCTCATCTTGCCATCTATATTTATGTAAATTTAGTTGCAGTCTAAGATCCAGCAGGGAATACAAGAACATAGAGCAAGCAATGATAACATAGGAAAGATAACTAGCTGATCATAGAGTCAGAGAGAAGACTAGAGATTACCAGGGACTGGGAGGAGGGGAAATAGGAAGTTATTGCTTAATGGGTAAAGAGCTTCTGTTTGGGGTGATGAAAAAGTTTTAGCCATGGATGGTGGTTATGGTTGCACAACATTGTAAAAGTAATTAAGGCCACTGAATTGTACACTTAAAAATGATTAAAAGGCAATATGTTACTACAAATTTAAAAAATGGTAGCTAGCTGTCCCCCAGAGATGCATGCTCTCCTTCCATAGTGTAATGTTGTTCTGTAGATGCAGATGCCCAGCCAGGGGTACATTTCCTGGCACAAGGTGGAGCCCTGTGACTAGTTCTTACCAGCAAGTATGATGTGTCACTCCTGGACCCAGGCAGCTAAGAAGCAGATGTGCCTTCTTCATTCTCTTTTTCCAATTTCCAGCTGAATGTTGACATCTTGGGTGACTCTGTGAGCTTTGTATTAAAGAAGGCAGAGCACCCATTAGCCTGGGTTTCTAAATGGCTTTAAAACTCACAACACCACGGGAAGCGGCTGTGGCTCGGTCAGTGGGGCTCCCGTTTACCATATGGGAGGCCCCGGGTTTGTTTCCCGGGGCCTCCTGGTGAAGGCAGGCCCGCCCGCACGGCGTGGTTAGCTGACCCAGCGAGCACAAGCAGCAAGGGGGGGATAAATGAATAAATAAATAAAATCTTTAAAAACAAACAAACAAAAAAAAAAACTCACAACACCTTTCCCCATCCCCACATGAATACACATACACTGTCACCAAAGAACAACAAAAATATTTCTATGGTGTTAAGCCACTGAGATTTTGTATTTTATTTGTTATAGAGCCTAGTACACATATCAGTTGCTAAAGTAGGGCACTGCAGTGTATTTTCAGAGGTTAGAAATCACTGCAGTTGAGAAAAATTACAAAATGTTTTAATGGAAAAAGTGGAGCTTGAGCTGGATTTTGAAGTCTGAGCCATAAGTGGCTAAATGGAGAGAAGGGGGAGGAATACCAGAATAAGGAACCAAAATGGGAACCACAGCAGGAATTCACATGCAGCTAGAAGATAGCGACACCATCCTGATGAGCAGGTGCAGGCTGGGGAAAATGGGAAATAAAGATGAAGGGGCAGGGTGGAATCAGAGTATGGAGAACCTTAAGAATTTAGGACCTCATTCAATGGCAATCACCAAAGCATATAGAGTAGGAGGGTATCTGATGAAAGGTGTATTTTAGGAAAATCAGCCAGGCGCAAGAGGCAGAATGGACCAATAAGATAAAAAATGTGAAAGTACTTTGAAAAAAAATTAAGGCTTCACAAATGTAAAGGCTTAACATCTTCTTACTATCAATCACAGATAGCACTGGCTACTTACCTCTAGATAACTATGAATAAAATAACATTAAAATGGATTTTGGAGCTTTGTTTTTCTTTTTTACAATTACCCTTGGATTTATTTCATTTTGTATTACTTTACAAATAGAAAGATCCCTAGTAGGAAACTATGTTTCAAATTAAACTAAGAGAGTGAGAGCTACTTTCCAGCCCAAAATTAACCACAGATACTATAGAAGGGCAAATAGAAAGAATAGTTCCTGACATTCAACAGTTTTCTGGTACTCCACTATAACTAGCTATGGCATCAAAAGAAGAAACTATCTAGCAGGTATTTATTTCATACATTTATAAGGGTCTTTGGACCTAGCACTTTCAAAGAATGAGCTATTTAAACATTGCTTGACACAGATTCAATTATGCTACAGAATGGAGGTCAAGGTGAATTAACTCAAAGAAGAAAAGGATTTGCAAACATTTAATCTGACAAAAGACTGGTATCCAGTATATATAAAGAACTCCTACAACTTAACTTTGTACAAATTACAAAAACATATACCACCCAATCAAAAGTAGACAAAATATTTAAAAAGATGTTTACAAAGGAAGGCCTAAGCATATTTTAAAATGGTGAACATTACTAGTCACCAAGAAATACCAAGAAGCCACAATGAGATAGTATTATATACCCACCAAAATAACTAAAGTCCAAAAGACTGATAACAACAAATGGTGGCAAGAATGTGGAGCAACCAGAACTCTCACACATTGGTGGCAGAAGTGTAAAATGGTACAATCGTTTTGGAAACAAATGGTAGTTTCTTATAACATTAAGCCTATACCTGCCCAATGACCAAACAATTCCACTCCTAAATACTTACCCAAAAGAAATGAAAACATATGTCCACACCTTGTACAAAAATGTTCAGAGCAGCTTTTTTCATAATAGCCAAGATCTAGAAATCACTCAGACGTTCATCAATAGTAGAATGGACAAACTAACTACAGTATAGTCATATAAAGAATACTGCTCAGTATTAAAAAGAAACTATCAAAACACATAACATGGATTAATCTCCAAAACATTATGTTGAAAAAAAGAAGCCTTACTAAAAAAGATACATACTGAACGATTCCATATTGTATGAAGTTCTAGAACAGGTTAAATTGATCTGTGGTGGAAAAAGATTATAGCAGTGGTTCCCAGGGGTAGAGTGGGGGTAGGGGTGGGAAGGAATGGGTGAGGATTGACTAGAAAGGGGCACGAGGAGACTTTCCAGAATGATAGTAATGTTCTATGTTTTTATAGAAGGTTAGTCACACAGGTGTATGCATTTGTCAAAAGTCAGCAAATGATAAGTTCAAGGTTTGTACAGTTCATTGTATGTACATTTTACTTAAGAAAAGCAACTGTAAACCAATTTAGAATTCTAGTTAATGATATGCATGCTGAAGCCTTGGGGGTAAGATGTAGATATCTGCAGCTTACATCAAAAAATAAAGATGGATTGATGGATAGATAAAGGAATGTGTAAATGCATAGTTAGGTAATAAAGCAAATATACTAAAGTGTTCATTACAGAATAAGTGTGGGTAGGTATAAAGATGTTCACTGTTGAATCATTTCAACTTTTCTGTATGTTTGAAACTTATTTAGAATAAAATATTTGAGAGGTGAAAGGAAAAAATGGGACTTGTTCAATTGTATTTCTTGTGTTGACACTTGATAAAGGTAAAATGATTGATAGAATAAATGTTAGAACAACAGGAAAAGAGGGATTTGGGCCATAAAATGCGTGTTAGTTAACATTTATTAAATTCCTAATTCCCTAAGGTGTGCTTGGCTTTTTATGAAATATACTAAAATTAATAAAGCTGTTAAAAATGTGGACATTGTTGTCAGGTATCCATCATTCAAGGGAGCTGCAGAAAGAAAATCAGTGTGGGGTTGGAGGGAGACTACAAGGAAGAACAAAGGAAATAGAATGAAAGAGAACAGAGTAAAAGAGAGTGAATAGAACAAAATGCACTTTTTCATTTTGACCAATAAGGAAGCAAAATGGCCAATTTTGAAGTGCTACAGAATCACAGGAATGGTGTTTCTGTACACAGATTTTCAGGTTCTGAATTAAGTGCTTTGGTGAGATATTACATACTATTTGAATAGTATAGTCAAAATGGTTGCAACAGACAAATAAGCACATTGATCTTGGTTTTAGTATCTGTCAAAATAGTAATAAAGGTAAATGTGAAGGGCAAGAGGCTGAAAAATGTCAATTGATAGGATTGAGGCTGTTGGGAGAAAGAAGTGCTATATCACAATAGAGAGATGAAGCCTCAGGGAGCAAGGATAAAAATATAGTGAGAAGTGAGATACACGTTGTCCATAATAAGTATTTGTTTTGTGCCTTTCTCAAAACAGACTTTTTTTGAGATTTAAACCCTGAACTATGCTATGTCCTTTAAGATATCACAGAATGGCCTATTTTCTCTTGTTAATCCCTGCCCTAAATACTAGTCTTGTACCTCACTTGCTAGACAACTGTTAAATTAGCTTTATTTATAAGGTTGCAGAACTACATATACATTTAATATGTTTTTTATGCCAATATTCCCTGACTTAGCACAGCATACTGAGAAGTATCTGAATTATGAAATAAATGCAGAGTGGTGCTGGTAAGGGGTTATATTTAAATTGCAAGTGCAGATTCTCTTAATTCTACAAAGAAGAAAATTACTTCAAATATTCAACCATGATTGTCTGCAGTCTGTAAACATAAAAAATCTGAAATCAATGGACCTAATCAAGTCAGCACATTTCCATTCCTTTTTTGAGATGAAAGGTGAATATCCTGCCACTACAACTTTGACTATACTCTTGACATATAGGCTGCTATCTTTTATTTTTTTTTTTTTTAGGCGGTATGGGGGACTGAACCCAGGACCTTGTATATGGGAAGCAGGCACTCAACCACTGTGCTACATCTACTCCCCTAGACTGCCATCTTTTAAAGGTAATGCTAGGAGAAGCCAAAACAGAGGCAAAAGGAAAGCAGAAAGGGAAAAGTCACCAAATACTATATACAGCAGAGGGGAGGAGGAAGATGGGGAAAAAGAGAAGTTACCAAAAAAGGCATTGTTTTTTGGGGAGAGAAGGGGTAAGTAAAGGACAGAGAGCTAAAGACTGTCATAAAGGCACAAGGAAGAGCCTTCCTTTGCTACCTCATCACCATCTTTTTGAGACATTTTTAAGTGTTATGTGTTGGAAATAATTGCCCAGATCCTGTCCTCTGGAAGCTTCTACTCTGTGACAGACACAATTGACTCTTCATGAGTGATTGTCAGCTAGAGGATGGCATGAGATACTACTACTAACACAAAGCAAGGGAAAGCATGTACCTAATGTCTGCCAGGGGCACATCGCAAAGTGGGGTGGGAGTACCAGCTTTTTTTTAGTAAACACCAATGTTTATAACAGTATTGTTCACGATAGCCAAAAGGTGGAAACAACACAATTGTTCATCAAGATGTGGCATATCCAACAGCCATAAACAGGAAAGAAGTTCTTATACATACTACAACATACTACAAGAGCTTCTGTTTGGAATGATGAAAAAGTTTTAGTAAATGGAAGTTGGTGATTTTAGCACGACACTATAAAAGCAAGGCCACGGAACTGTATACTTAAAAATGCTTAAAATGACAAATTTTATGTTATATACATGTTGCCACAATAAAAAAATTTAAGTTTTAAAAAATATAATGCTAGAATTTCATCTACTGGCATTTGAATATAGATATTTTTAAAACTTTATTTCTGAATTAAATAATTCGTGTTCATGTTATTAAAAATGTCAAGATATATTTATGGAAGCAGAATTCTGCAAAAGAATCTATCCAGAAAAGCTTTGGAAATGACATATTCTGAAAAGTGATTTTACTTTCCACTTATAGCATGAATATAATTTGCCTTTTACAGTTTCGCTGGCTTGGGGGTTATGCACGGGGACACTAACCTGGAGTCAGCTTTGGGAGCTGTAAAGTGCCTTTGGGATGGTAAAGGACCTGTGCACATGCGAACATGCTGGAGGACACCTCCGCGGAAAGTGTTGGGGCTGTATAGCTAGAATAGCAGAGAAGACAAATACCAAGGAGCAAAGCAAAGGGTTCCCTCGCTACTCCTCTATTTAGAGTCTGTATTAGAAGGAGTTACTGAGCACTTGAGTGGGGACAGAGAGGATTGGAGGAAAGATGACATTTCCAGAGGCAAAATGAAAACCTCTTCTGTTTCTCTTGTAGATGGTTTTGGTTTGGCCTTAATGAGGCACCTAGGGCTGTAGTGAAAGCTATGCCTAGAAATGATTTTTTAGGATAAAAGGAGGTGGGAACAGGAAGGGAGTGGGAGATCAGGGGCTTCAGAAGTAGCAGTGTGATATAAAAAAATGTTAGGAAGGGCTCTATTATTCATCACATAATCCGCACAACAACTTTATAAAGTAGTTAGTTATTGCCTCTTTTGCACAGATAAGAAAACTTAGTGTCAGAGAAATTAGGCAATGTGCCTAAGGCCGCCCGGTTGTGAATAGTAGAATATGGACTCAAAACCAGGACTACAAAGCCCTGCATTTAGCCATCACACTACAGAAACAGACCAGAGCCTGAGTGCCCAGGGAAGCTTCCAGAAGTATTAGAACTTGAGATGGGCAGAAAAGATTGTAAGAATTGGATAAATAGAAAAAGGAGAGGCCTCTCTAAGAAAGGAGGAGCAGAAGCAAAAGGGCAGAAGTGGGAATGGGTATTGCCTGTTGGTGAAACAGTGAAGGAACATGCCTGGTTTATATTATGTTATGTTATGTTATGCTGTGCTATGCTATGCTATGCTCTGCTCTGCTCTGCTATGCTATGCTATGCTATGCTATGCTATGCTATGTTATGTTACATTATCTTATTCTATTGGCTGTATATATATATAATGGGTTATTCTATTATGAATACCATAGGACTTTATCACTTTTGAGCACATTCATGTCTGTCTCATGGATTCCTAGAACAATCCTTTTAATAAGGGAAAAATTATTATCCTTTCTCTGCATACACAGAAATTAAAGATCCAAGAGGCTAAGTGATGCCCCCATTACATGTCCTTCCAACCTCCAGGCCCTTACACATTCTGCTCCTTCTGTCTAGAAAGTACTTCTCCTCACTTTGTTAACTTCTACCCATCCTTAACTCTCAGTTCAGTCCTTAATTCCTAAGAGAAACCTCAACTGACTTCCCCTGCCTAGGTCAAATGCTTTCCTAGTATATGCTCTCATGGCATTAATCGTGATTGTAATATTCTATTTATTATTGGGAAATAAATGTTTACTAAACAAATGAACAGAACCCAGATCTGCAGGGCTGTTCCTCATACATTTTCTACATCAATACACTTTTAAAAGTACAATGGAATGACCTGAAGCTATTTTACCTGGAAAAGAGAAGCTTTGGGGAATAGAATATGACAGGTGTCTTCAAATGTTTGAAGGACTATCATGTTGAAGAAGAATTATATGTATTCTGCATAGCTTCAGAAGGCAGAACAAAGACAAATGGGGTGAAAGTCCAGAGAGGCAGATTTCATTGCAGTGTAAGGAAGTGAACAATGTATCAGTAAGACCTGTCCAAATATGAAACGGGCTGTCTATAAGGGGGTGAGTAGTCAAACAAAGGCCAGAGGAACACCTGTCAGAGGTGTTGTAGAGGAAATTCCTGTTCTGTTCAAGAGATTTTTGGCCATTTCGGTCTTTCTAAACCCGGTGGGGGGGGGCGCGGACACACACTTGAAAACAAAATTGAATTTGATTAGAAATGATCTCAATGAGAGAAAGCTGCAATGAATAATTGTTCTTGTGATGCCTGACTAACATTGGGCCATTTAAGAAATAGAATTGAATTTGAGGGTGGCCACTTCTACTGTGCTCTTGGTGAGCTTTTTGAGAGCCAGCATTCAGCATTCCAACGGTAGTTAGGGCTGTGCAGCTGCCACTGTGACCAAACAGCAGGGAACACTAACATGCAAGGGAACAATCAAGGGTCATTCTCCCAATTCTTGGCAGAATCTCTCCCAGCTCCACCCCAGGGCCCTACTCACATACATGCACACACACTTTTCTTCTACACTGGGAGCTACCACTGTGTGCTAAGAGATTTCATTGTGTGCTGGCCCAGCTACTTAAGGCTAGCCCTTATGCTGAGTACAACTTTACAGCAGTTTCTCTCTCCTCATGTGAAAATTCAGATTATGAAAGAGACGTTGAGAGAGAAGAAAACTAAAAACCATCTTTTTAATACCCTATACCTATCATAAATTCACAAAAACAAAAGGCTTAAAAATTATGTAGAAGCTTGAAACCTAGAAATCCTTATTTGGAAGCTGAAGTCTAAGGGACACCGATATTTGGATGGAAGTTAACTTGCAAGAGATCTGTAATTGTTATTCTCAGCAGGTGTAGGCCTGAACCAACAATGATGGTTTCTCTTTGGAGAAATGTAATCTGAGTGTCAAAGAACTAGCTTGTATATTTTGGAATAGATCCCATTTGTGAGGAGTCAAATTCAGTAAATTGTAACATCATTAAAAGTATAGGGGGAGGGGTTGTGGCCCAAGCGGTTGAGTGCCCGCCTCCCACATGGAAGGTCCCGGGTTTGGTTTGTAGTGCCTCCTGAAAAGACAAACAAAAAAAAGCCAACAAGCAAAACAAACAATAAATCGACTCAGGGGAGCTGATGTGGCTCAGTGACTGAGCGCCGGCTTCCCACGTACAAGGTCCCAGTTTCAATCCCCGGTACCTGGGGACCTAAAAAAAAAAGTATAGGATAATTTGTCATTTATATTTAAAACCATAGTGACAATTTTGCTGTATAATATCTGCTAATTTAATCATCAAATATTTATTGAGGATCTACTATATGCTATGCTAGGCACTGGGTAAAAGGAACTAATCAAAATAGACATGATGCCTGATGTTAAAGGGCTTATATTCTAATTCAGACAATAAAGTAATAAGCACCAAATTTATACATAACTATAAATTGCAATTAATATGAAAGGAAAGGGTCAATAAGAGAGGCTCCTAAAAAGTCACAGTAGGCTTTTCTGAGGAAGAGACATTTAGCCAAGAAATGAAGAATAATTGAAGACCATAGGCCCCACCCCAATCAAGATGGCAGAGTGAGACAAATAAAGACCTGTCCCCACACAGAAGCTTTGAACAACCAGCAAGAACTGGCAGAAACATCTTTCTCAAAGCTCCAGGAAACAGTTAAAGGACTGCAGTAACAGGGCAAGCACTGAATCAAGAAAAAGGCTACTTAAAGCAGTAGGATCTCCTGGCACCCTGGCTGGCCTCTACCACACCTCAATGGCTCAGTGTGGAAACAGCCCAAGCTCCTGGTGTGGATCTCTGGACCCAGTTTCAGAGGGAACAGAGTAACACTGTGCACATAAGGAGAGCATGAATGTCTGGCCTAATCTGTTTCCTTGTGGCCTGAGGGATTCACTAGCCCAGAACTTGCCCAGTATGTAAAAGGCAGCTCAGGGAACTCTCCTATAGAGGAGTCATGCTGCCTGGAGAAAGGGATTGCTGGCTATAGGATATACAGTACAATGAGTGAGGAAAGGTTTCCTAGGGAAGAGAGGACATTTGGGATGGCACGTACCCAAGACAGGATGTTTGCAGAGAAAAAATCAGGAAGACCCTACACTTGGGCCTGGAACTATTCTCTCAACTGAGTATATGGACAGACCCTGAAGGAGAACACTGACACAGCGCAATCTGCAAAGACTGGGAAAGGTATTTTCTTTTTCAACTTCCTTTTTTCGTTTTGTTTTGTTTGTTTGTTTTCTCCTGGCAATCAGGAAAGTTCTGTCATAACACTACTTTAGGAACAGACGCCTTAGAGTCTAAATTCCAGTGATAACACAATGAAATATAAAAATGCCCAGATTTCAACAAAAGTTTACAAAACATACAAAGAAATGGAAAGTGAAGGCCCAAGCAAAGGAGAAGATTAAAGCATTAGAAACCATCAATGAGGACCAGAACTGGGACATTCCAAAGAAAGACTTTAAAACAATGGCCCTAAATAGGCTCAAAGAGCAAAAGGAAAACATGGACAAAGAACTAAAGGAAATCTGGAAAACAATAGATGAACACAAAGAGAATATTAATAGAGAGATAGAAATTATGAAAAGGAAAATAGAGCTGAAGATCACAGTAACAGAAATTAGAAATTCTCTAGAGTAGGGGAGCAGGTGTAGCTCAGTGGCTGAATGCCTGCTTCTCATGTAGGACATCCTGGATTCAATCCCCAGTACCTCTTAAAAAATAAAAAATTTCCCTAGAGGGGTTTAACAGCAGATTGGAGTTGGCAGTAGAATGAATGAGGGGACTTGAAAATAAGACAATTAAAATCATTCATTCTGAGGAGCAAAAAGAAGAAATGCTCCAATATTGATTGCAATGATGAATGCACAACTCTGTGATTAACTGAATGTACACTTTAGATGGATTGTATAGTATGTGGATATATCTCAATAAAATTGCTTTAAAAATAAAATATAAAAAGGGTATGAAGAAAAGTAAACAGAGCCTGAGGTACCTGTGGGACACCATCAAGTATACCAATATATGGATTGTGGGAGTCTCAAAAGGAGAAGAAAGACTGTTTAAAGAAATAAGACTGAAAACTTTGCAAATTTAACAAAAGGCATAGATATACATATCCAAGACATTTAACAAACTCCAAACAGGATCAACCCAAATAGACCTATGCTGCAGCATATTAAAATCAAACTGCCCAATGTCAAAGTTAAAGAGAGAATTCTGAAAGTCACAAGAAGGAAGCAACGTGTTATACACGTATTGGCTCCAGAATCTAAAAGGCAAATGCCTGAAATGCAATGATAAATCAGTGGTTTTGGACTCATAATGTCTAAGTATGTGATTTGTGACAAGTAATACCAGAAGGTGGCAGGACAGCGGGTTATAGAAACATAGTTTATATGTACTATTGAAGTTAAGTTGATATCAAAGCAAAAAAGATTGTTATAAATTTAGGATGTTAAATTTAAGCCCTATGCTAACTACAAAGAAAATATCAGAGAATATGCAAGCTCACAGAGACAGAAATTAGAGTACAGGTTGCCAAGGATGGAGGTCAAGGGGAATGGAGAGTTAATGCATAATGGATGGAGAATTTTTGTTTGGGAAGATGAGAAATTTTAATAATGGAAGGTGGTGAGGGTATTGCATCAGTGTAAATATGGGTAATCCCACTGAATGGTATGCTGGGGAGTGGTTGAGATAGGAAAGTTTATGTTGTGTATATATTCCCACAATTTAAAAAAAAAAGAGCAATTAAAGAGAAAATGACAATTAAATGCAATACAGGATTCTGGATGGGATCTAGCAAGGGAGGGGGAAAGTCTCAAAGGGAAATTATTGGGACATATGAAAAATTGAAATATAGGCTGTAAACTTTATATGGATGTTAAATTCCTTGAATTTGTTAACTGCATGTAAAATGGTTGCATAAGCGAATATCCTTGTTCTTAGGAAACGTATATGGCAATATTAAGTGTTCAAGGAGCATGATGATTACAACTTACATGTAAGTGTTCAGAAAATGGATTGATAGATGATTGATGGATGGAAGGAAGGAAGGGAGGAAGGGAGGGGAGAAAGAAACGGCAAATGTGACAAAATGTTAAAGTTGATGGATCTGAGAGACAGTTGGAGTTTTCCGTATGGGATTTGCATTATTTCTATAACTGTCCGGTAAGTTTAAAAGCATTTCAAAATAAAAAAGTTAAAAGAAAGAATAAGTAAGATTTAATCTTGTGAAGAAACAGGGAAAGGATATTCCTGGCAAAGGGCATGTCCCAAAGCTCCAGGGTAAGAGAGAATTCAGTTCCTTCAAGAAATCAAAAGAGAGCCAATGTGAGCAAGGGCAAGATGATGCTGGAGAAGAATGCAGGCGCAGACTCTGCAGAACCTTGGAGAACTGTGAAGGAGATTGAAGGTTACTCTAAATTTAATAGGAAGCCCAAAAAGAGGGGAGTGATACAATTTATTTTAAAAAGATTATTCATGCTGATATATGGAGACTGGATTAGATGGAGGCAATAATGATGTCTTTGTATAAAAACTCCCCATTCACAAAAATGACAACTTCCAATGTATAGCCATTTAAATGAACGACTTCCTTTTTTTGAATAATTTTAAAAGTTTAGAGGAATGGATGTGGCTCAAGCAGTTGAGTGCCTGCTTCGCACATGGCAGGACCCTGTTCGGTCCAGTCCGATGCCTCCTAAAAACAAACTACAAGCAAATAGACCAAAGAACTAACTTTGGGGAGCCAATGTGGTTCAGTGGTTGAGCATGGGCTTCCCACACAGGAAGTCCAGGGCTCAATCTCCAGCCTGTACTTCAAAAAAAAAAGAGAGAGAGAAAGTTTAACATCCCACACAGTGTTTACTAGGGAACCTTCTCCCTATTGCTAAATGAATGAATATTGAAATCTTTTCTATTCAAGCAGTATAAACTCTAACTTACATTGAGAATGAAGACAAATTACTATTTCTAATGCAGAGGAAGGAATAAAAAAAGTATTTTTATGTAATGATGCATTCAGAGCATTATCTCTATTTCATAATTGGGAGTAATTATGCAGGAGAGAACATCACCAAGGATTGTGGGCTAGAAACAAAGCCAAAATTAGACATGCTTCTTTCTTAACTATTTCTCTCTATTTTTGTTACCCAGTACTATTTCTTTCTATAGATCATGTAGAAGCAGACTACCAGTTCTCTTCTCATTTAATTTAAGTTTAGACTCCTGGCAAAAGTGAATACATGTAATTGAGTTTATTAGTCAGCCAAAGAGGCACTGATGCAAAGTACCAGAAATTTGTTGGTTTTTATAAAGGATATTTATTTGGGGTAAAAGCTTACAGTTACAAGGCCCTAAAGAGTCCAACTCAAGGTACCATAAGAGGTACTTTCTCACCCAAGTTAGTTGTCATGTGTTGAAGTAAGATGGCAGGTCTGGTCGGTCTCTCCTTCCTTTTTCCTCTTAAGGCTCCAAGGGCCCAGCTTCTTCTGATCTCAGCTGTAGGATAGCATAGGGTTTGTTTCTTTCTGGGCTTCCTCAGCTTAGGTGCTTGTTCTCTTCAGCTGCAAACTATCAAGCAAATGGCTCATCTCTCTTCCCAGGGCCATAGGATCAAAGTTCTCTCCTCTGTGTGTCTGTGGAGCTCTCTTCCGGTACCTTCTTCTGTGTGTCTTCTTGAGTGCATGTCCATTTATATAGCCCACCAAGGGGGTGGGCACTCAACCCCGAGTCAAGCCCTACTGACTGGTCAAATCACAGCCCTAATCTTAACATAATTTAATCAAAGACATCTCAGCTGAATCTAATACAATCAAAGGGGATCATACTCAGAAGAAGAGACCAGTTTACAAACATAATCTCTCTTTTTGGAATTCATTAATAACTCAAACTGCCACACTGAGTAATGCAATACTTTGAAAAATAATGTGCTCTTCTCTTTTACTGTTCTGAGAACAGGGGTTTCAGTATGGTCAGGTCATGTTATCACTCTCAGGGGTGGGGGCTGGAAATTAGTATATTTTAAAGAAAGAATACAAGGACAAGGTAATACTCAGCTTCTGGCATTCAAAATAGGATCATGCAGCAATTCAGACTATTTTCCAAATGTTTTATTCCTTCTCCTCTCCCCAACCATGCCCAGAGGGCCCATTCCCACAGTTTTTTCATTTGTTTTGTTTTGTGATGTTTATATGAGAGTTGATGCTTTATAGAAGTAGGATATTACATTAGGGTAAGTAAAAGAAAAGCTTTCTCCTTTCTCATCCAAGGGTATGGTGGAAAGAAGAGAGAGACAGCATGAGAATAAGAGAAAATGTGTTAGTCAAACATGTATTCTGATTTCCCCTTTCAATGCATTGCATTGAATCTGTAGTTCCCAAACTTTAAAACATATCAAATCATCTAGAGAGCTTCTTAAAACAATTTGCTGAGCCCATCTCCCTGAGTTTCTGATTCAGTAGGTCTGAGGTGGGACAGGAGAATATGCATTTCCCGCCAGTTCCCAGGTGACACTGATACTACTGGTACAGGGATTATACTCTGAGAAACTCTTTGTTGAATAAATGAAAGTAATACCAAGGGCAGAAGCATCCTTGGCCTTGCTTTTCATTTAGTGTCCTGGAAAGAGATCATCTCTACAACTGACCCCTGCTTCAACCTGGGGAGCACTCATATCCTCCTGTCCATGGGACACAGAAGATACATCCTTACTCCCTTTATACCAGGAGTTCTTCTTAAGGAGAGAAAAGGGGTGGGTTAGGGTCATCTTGGAAATTGACCATTTTTTTTTCCTAGAAAGACATAGCATTGCCTAAGGGACTGTTTAAATTCCCAAATCCAACTTTAAACCAGATTGGACAACTGACTAGGTTTCTTACCCCTTTATTCTCCTAATAATCATGTCAGGCTTTCCCTCTCTTCCCTTTCCCACTGGTTAGAATATGAACCCAGTTGATATGGTGGTAAGCCATCTGCAGCAGTGTGGATGATGAAGGCAGCACCTTCCCAGATGGCAGTACTACATGATAGAAGGAGCCTTGATCTCAGACACTATCAAGCTACCTTTCTAACTCTGGACTTGTAATTATTTAAGTCATTGTATGTTGTGGCTGTTTGATACAGCAATTTAATCTGTAACCCAACCTATACAAATGGAATAAGAAGTATGAGTGGTGTGAGAGTAATATATCAATTCATTGCAGTGCTCATGGTTATAACATATTTTTCCTATGCTATACTCTCCCATACTGATTGTTAGTGATCCAACTGGACCTTCAGTTAGATCAGTCTTTAACGTTTTGCTCTTCTCATTTCCAGTCATTCTTCCTTCTCTTTTTTGACAGTTCTTTGTCTATCTACCATTATAGCATTTATTCAGGTCGAGTGATCTGTGTAATCTAGCCTCATGTTATATTAGCATGTCTTTCTTTAGAGTTGTTACAAATGGCTCAGGCATTTTTTAACACTTAATACTTTTGAATATCTGAATAAGTAAATAAATACTCAAGAAAGCAAACTTCTTTTAAATTACCACTATCAATCTTCACTTCTCAGATTAATATTTATGAATTCACAGGTGTGATTTTGAATAAGCGATAATATGAAAATTATATCCAGCTAAATCTTGGTGCAAAATACTGAAAAAAAAATATATATATAGTCTTGAATTTATATATATATATATATGGACAGATAGATAACTTCTGTTGAATAAAAATTCCTATATAATAAATACATTCTCAAATCCCTATTAATTGAGCAGTCAAATATTTCATTCAAGCTGATTCCTTTGTAAACTCAAATGCATTCATACAATGTTAAATATTCTTATAAATTTTCATTATTTTCCAAAATAAGTTATTATTTGTAATAAAAATTGCCTCCTAGCCATTGGGACTGCAGGACACTATATTGATGCCCTGAGTGAATACTGATTTTTAAATATTTGGGATTGATTATAGAAGTCACAATCTTTCAGAATACAAATCACTGAAAGCAGCCAATAAGTTATGAATTCCTTTCCAAAATGTCACATCATTCATTTGGTTTGGCCAAGAAGAGCAATTTAAAAAGCACATATACATCTCAGTTTATCTCTCCCCTGAGTCGACTAATGTAAAACTACTCTGTATAGCCAGGCAGTTCTTTTTTAAAAAAAAAAAAAAAAAAAGAGCAATAAAAATAAAACAAGTACTCAGAGCATCATCAATTAAAAGTTACCAAAACATGACACATTTTATTTAAAATATATAAGAGTACTTTTAAATAGTTTCAGAAGAACGGAACAATTAAATTATTATACTAGGTTCTAATCCTTCAGGAAACCACAATAAAATCATTTAATCATCCTAGCTAGCTACTGATCATAGAGCTGGGATGAGAAGCCAGGACTAGGAAACCAAAACAATGAACTTTTGCGACCAGCTACAGGAGTCTATCACATTCAGAGACATAGGAATTGCCTGGGAGCCAGGGCTCAAGACAGAAACAGGAGTCAGAAAACAACAGAGCCATCATGAATTATGGAGCACACAGATACAGAAGGTTAAAGCCAAGTCTTGACTCATTCAGATATGAGGCCAAAGCAAGGTATGGAATCACAAATCAAGACAAGAATTTAGAATCGTACATATGACACATCACACTGTCCCATCCATTGGTCATTTAAGTGAATATAGTTGCAGCAAGAATAGTGGTGTTTAGTTTCAGGTAAATCACTCTCAGACATTTTTTCCACCATAGTGGCCTCCCCAGATATGCCTCCTGCCTCTTTTCAGTCATTCTGAATTCAGAGCAAGCCTCTGGAGTTCAGCTAGAGAAGAGATGCTGGTACTGGCTCTTTGCAGGACAGAAAGCACATGAATCTCAGTTCTAGGCCAGCAGAGTTTATAGCTCCTGCTAAATTGAGAACTGCCACTTCAAGATAGATCTTGTCCTTCAGCTATGGGCTGGGCTGAAAGGATGTGCAATTTCCTCTCATTCTCTAGTAATTTGGGGAGGGATGATAAAGTTAATCTAATGATGGTTGTTAAAATTTTCAATGTGCTTTTTTTTTTTTCAAAGATTTATTTATTTATTTACTTACTTTTATCCGTTTTTACCCCCCTGCCCCCATTTTTGCTCTTTTAGCATCCATTCGCTGGACAATTCTCCGTGTCTGTTTCCTGCCCTCTCTTCTCATCCTTCTCCTCCTGTCTTCACCAGGATTCATTCCTTAGAACCTCCAATGTGGGAGAGAGGTGCCCTACCGCCTGTGCCAATTTAGTTCCTAGTTCTTTTTTTTTTACCGGGAGGTCTGGGGGATCAAACCCGGGTCCCTCCATATGGGAGATGGACGCCCAACCATTGGAGTCACATCTGTCCCCAGTTCCTAGTTTTTTGGTACGTCTTGTCTTGGCTCTCCCTTGTACCACTCTTCTGTTACATCATCATCTTGCTGCATGGCTTGTCGGGGCCTGACAGCGCACCCGCACATGGGGCCTGGAGGCACACCTGCTTGCAGGGCCTAATGGCGCACCCGCACATGGGGCCTGGCGGCCCGCGCGCCTTCTATATTTTACTTTTTAAAAATTTTTACCAGGAGGTCCCCAGGATCAAACCCAGGTCCTTCCATATGCGAGATGAATGCCCAACCATTTGGGCCACATATGCCCCCCTGCTATATCTCTTAAGGTTGACCAAAGATACCTAGAGTTACAGTCATTTCCCACATAGGATGGTCATATAATACATCAGGCTTGGTTTATCATCAGCATTCTAAAAACTATACCTAGGGAGAAAAACTAGGTCTGGGGACACATGCATAGTTACTAATATAGTGACTGTTTAGCCTATCCTGATTATCACAAAATCAGGACAGCGAGAATATTCGCACAACGTGCTTTTGTATTTTGCCTTCTCAAGTGCATAACCTTTGTCTAGTCCACCCTAGACACCAGCCTATCAGGAGAAAGATTAAAATCTATGACAGTAAGAAAAAGTAACAAGATAATATTCAGTTTCTGTCAAAAAATAAAAAAGGCTAATTCCACAAAACAATAGGCTTGCAAGACAGGTTTATTTCTTGAAAGATTTTTCTGGATTCATTGGTTCTTCCCTGTACATAATCAATAACTGAACCTATATGCCTCAGATTATAGATTTCCCTGATGGTATGCCTCATCCAGCTGTGTCAGTTAAGTCAATTCTAACGTAGGGAGAGGATATGATATTGGTGAAGAAAAAGGGAAAGCCATCCTCCTATTTCTGGGGCTGGTGAAATGGAGAGAGAGAAAGGGGATAGGAGAGATGGCAAACAGAATTATGTCTTAGGTTTCCCATCTCCAAGCTGAAGAGAGGAGGTGCATTGAATAAATGAGCATGACCCTTAAGGCAAAATTAAGGAAGGGTATTGTGCCCGCTGCTCCTATTCAGGACTCAGGGAGGAAGCTGTCTTTCCTTGATCTACTGAGGGTACAGCCGTAGAAAAATGGTTCAGCAATATTAGGCAGAGGAAGGTTCTGAGTTTTAATTAAATTACCCTGAGTTTCTGTGTAACATGGTTAAAGGGCTGATAATCATCATGCATATCTTTAATAGCCTCTGTGATGGAGTGAAGTGACTCCACAGAGGAGACGACATGGACAACATGAGGGACAGATGGAAGAAATGGCAGATACCTAGTGGCCTGCAGTCAGCAAGACCTATGAGCTCACCAAATCAACAGCAAGTCCCAAGAGCATTGTACCAGTCAAAAGAATTTCCCCAGTGCTCACCAGGCTCCAGCGATTAGTGGTCAGAAGGGAAGCCAATAACCAGTGGGAAAAGAAGCATTACCCAAGAACCTAATGGACATAAGAATAAGTCCATACTCAATGACCAGAACAAGGTCAAGTGGGGTCATCCTGCCTGAACCCAGGCACCTTCTTAAAAGAAGAAGAAGGGAAGCAGATGTAGCTCAACCAGTTGGGCACCCACCTACCACACTGGAGTTCCCGGGTTTGGGTTCCAGTGCCTTCTAAAATGAAGACGAGCAGATGCCACCCCCATCGCAGTGAGCAGATGCCACAAGCCAGCAGATGCCACAGTCCGCTGGGTGCAGATGTGGCTCAGGCCGTTGGGCACTTGCCTCCCCTGTGGGAGGTCCCGGGTTCAGTTCCTGGTGCCTCCTGGAGAAGGCGAGCAAACAATAAGCAGACAGACGAGAGGACCATCTGGATGAGGGGGGATAAATAAAAGAAAAATAAATAAATAAATCTTTAAAAAAAAATAAAGTCAACATATTAAAAAAAAAGAAGAAGAAGAAGAAGAAGCGGAGGGAAGGAGAGGCCTGAGAGAATACCTATACTATCTAGAGGAACAATTTAAATTTTAAACAGAACTAACCATGCCATTCGTTTTCCTCCACTATCCACCAGTTTGGGCTTCAGGAGGAAAGCCAGACTGGTTATAGACTAAATAGAGAACTTATATTTTCTCTTTGTTTCTGTGTTGTAGTGCAGTTAAATTTCCATCCTGCTACATTAACTTTTGGCTGAACTTCAAACAGAACTCAAAGGGCAAAGCAAGTCTGAAATTAGGCTCGGGACTGTCCAGCTAGCCAAAGAAGTACTAGCAGACAAAATAAAATGTAAAGAACACCTCCTTTTTATTTTCAACAACTTTATTGAGATATAATTCACCACACAATTCACCCATTTAAAATATCCAATACAATGGCTTTTTTTTTGTATATATGTAAAGTTGTGCATCTATCACCACAACCAATTTTATAACATTTTTATTACCCCAAAAAGAAACCCTACTTCCCTTAGGTGTGTCCTCCTTCAAGCTCCACCTTCCCACTCCCCAGCCCTAGACAACCACTAATCTATTTCTGTTTGTATAGATTTTAGGCAAATCTACACAGACAGAAATAGAAATTTCCTCTGGACATTTCATTCAAATGGACATTTCATGCAATATGAAGCTCTTTGGGATTGGCTTCTTTCACTTAACATAATGTTTTCAAGGTCCATCTGTGTTTTAGCATGTAGTAGTATTTCATTCCTTTAATTGCTGAATAATCTTGCATTTATGGATATGCCACATTTTATTCATCCATTCACCAGTTGATAGACATTTGGGTTTTTCTACCTTTTGGCTACTGTGAATAATGTTGCAATGAACATTAATGTACAAGCGTTTGTGTAGACATGTTTTCATTTCTCTTGAGCATATATTTAGTAGTGGAATTGCTGAATCATATGATCACTCTATGTTTAACCATATGAGGAACTACCTTGTTTTCCAAAGCAGATGTACCATTTTCCATTCCTACCAGCAGTGTGAGATTTCCAATTTCTCCACATCCTCACCAACACTTGTTACTGTCTGTCTTTTTATATTATAAATCTCCCTCCTATTCTATTAAAATCTCAAACAGATATTCTGGATTTTTGGATCTGGTACTTGAATCAGGTCCCTGATTAAAGAAGCTCACTTACAAAGGCAAAATACTGAGCATATATGAAGAAGAGAAAACACCAGAGGTGTATGGATGTCTGTGGGGAGGAGGGGAAGGACTGCATAAAGCACCATCCAGTTCTCTCCAACTATAAACACAAGGGAAATCTAATGTTGAGGATGCTTCGACCTGAACTAGTTCCTGTGCACAGCTTGGTCAGGACATGTATGTGAGGGAAGATGAGCAAGGCTTGGGACATGATTTGACAATTAACTGAAGATGGGAATGTGGATCCAAAGCTAAACACAGACTATTATCTACCCTCTCCTACCCCTACTTGGTTTTGTTTTGTTTTGTTCTTTAACAAAGAGCATATACAGCAAATCTTGGGCATTGCTTCCACTTTTTCTTTCTTTCTTTTTTTTTTTTTTTTTTTTTTTGAGGTACCAGGGGCCAGATTGAACCCCGGACCCCTCATATGTGGGGAGCCAGTGCTCAAACACTGAGCCACTCATCTTCCCTGAGTTGGTTTTTTCATTTGTTTGCTTGTTGCTTGTTTTTTTTTTAAAGATTTTATTTATTTATTCATTTATCCCTCCCTTGCTGCTTGTGCTCGCTGGGTCAGCTAACCACGCTGTGTGGGCGGGCTTGCCTTCACCAGGAGGCCTCAGGAACCGAACCCGGGGCCTCCCACATGGCAAACGGGAGCCCCACTGATTGAGCCACAGCCTGTTTTGTTGCCTGTTTTGTTGTTGTTGTTTTTAGGAGGCACTGGAACCGAACCCGGGACCTCTCATGTGGGAAGCAGGTGTTCAACAGCTTGAGCCACATCTGCTCCCTTCTTTTCTATAAGGTATCATGATTCCATGATTTTCTTCCTTTAAGTGGATCTTAAATCAACTGTGCAGTTATTCCTTTCATAAAGAGAAAACTTTGTCTTAATAAGATTTTGTTTCACTATACTACTTTTTTTTTTTTTTTACCGGGAGGTCCCAGGGATCGAACCCGGGTCCCTCCATATGGGAGACAGACGCCCAACCAGTTGAGCCACATCCGACCCTCACTATACTACTTTTAATGTTTCCTCTGGCCTGTTGTAATATTATAACTCTGTCTATAGCATTAGTGTTTCCTGGAAGTCACTAAAAGTTCATGAAAGACCGCCAAAGAAAAGAGGAGAAATATGGCTAAGAAGAAAGAAAATGCAGTCCTTAGAAAGAAGAAGGAAATAACAAGTACACTGATTAATTATTTACCTACTTAGAAAATTGTGTTGTTTCATTCTTGAGAATTGTGCTATGAAATAAAATAATTTCATTAAATTGCAATATTATTATCATATCTGAAAATATAGGAAAAAATGAATTAGAGAGATGGAGGACACAGAATAAGGAAGAACAATTCCAAACAAAATACCAACCAACCACATTAGAAGATATTAAAGGGTGTTTACATATGTTCTTCCTTATTTAACATGAAAGGAAATTGTATGTATTATTTGACTAATAAAGCATTTCCTGGGCCGTAAAGTAACTAGCATAGTTTTTCAATTCAACAGATATTTGTTGGACATCTGCAATGAGCCAGAAAGTGTTAGCCTCTGTGGCTGCCAAAATAAATAAGACAGAGTCTCTGTCAGCAAAAGGCAACAGAGGGCTTATCTCCTGCCATGCAGATGCAAACCTGTTAACTAGCTGCAATACCCTGGAACCATTCTACAGCTCTGATAGGAAAGAAGCAGAATAGAAATAGCAAAGACAGTTAATTTGAAGTTACCTAGGGTGGGAGTGGGGTGTGTGACAGGTAACTCAACCTTATAAGTAATAAGTAGGATTTCACTAAGCAGAGAGGCAAAAGGCATTTGTGAGATCACTGTAGCATAAGAGCAAATGTTTTGGAGATTTATAAGGTTGAACCATATGAAATTGCCAATAGTCAACCACTTATGGCCTACAAAAATGCACAAACATATGGTTTAATCTAATACAAAGTACTCTGTGAGGATGTGTAGGGTGAATGTTTGAGAATTTTAGGAGAATTGGCTAGAAAAGTAGTTGGGGTCAGAGAAGGAAGAACCTTGAAGTTGTTTCAACTTTATACTATAGGCGATTGAGAAGGCAATTTACAAAAGAACTCTGACTTATGGCCAATAATGTTCTTTTAAATGTTTAAAGAATTTCAAATTAAAAACAACAACTATATATCATTTGTAGTATCACAAAGAAAAAGTTTAAATGGCAATATACAGTGTTAATAAGAAGTCAAAGAAAAAGGATGGTCCCATACACTACTGGATATATAAATTGGAATCATCTTTCAGTGGGCAATTCACCTTTGACCTAGCATTTCACTTCTAGGACTTTATCCCAAGGAAATAGTCAGGAATATTAGAAAAAAAAGAAAAAAAGGTTTCAACACCAGGATATTCTTAATGTCCAACAATAGGGAGCTGGTTAAATAAGTCAAGAATCATCCTTATAATGGAACAGCTACTTTAAATGATACTAAGATGAACATTTACTAACATGGAAAACGCTCATGAAATTGTGTTATATGAAAAAATCAGGTTAAAAAAACATGGGAAGCGGCTGTGGCTCAATCAGTAGGGCTCCCGTTTACCATATGGGAGGCCCCGGGTTCGGTTCCCGGGGCCTCCTGGTGAAGGCAAGCCCGCCCACACGACGTGGTTAGCTGACCCAGCGAGCACAAGCAGCAAGGGGGGGATAAATGAATAAATAAATTTTAAAAAATCTTTAAAAAAAAACATTACATGTATCAATTGGGGCTCTTATGGAGGCAGAATAGAATTAAGAACTATGTGATTAAGAATTATGCCAACTGCCTCAGTTTCTATCTCAGAGCCACCTTAGGCAAGAACCTAACCTCTCCGTAACTCAATTTCATCATCTGTAAAATGGGGATAATACTAGTATGTACCTTATAGGATTGTTATAAAGATTAAATGAGCTAATATACATAAAGCACATAGAAATTTGCCTCACACATAGTAAGCACTAAGAGTTAGTTATTGTTAGTATCAGTATTCATTGCCAGCAAATTAAATTTAAGCAGCAAAGGTGAGAAGGAGAAATACCCAGGCAAGAACCACACCCAGAGCATTACATAGAACTGGTCCCATGAAGTCACCACTGCAGCTGCCAAGCACTGACCCCACAGCCTGCATTGCCAAGTCCTTGATGCTGGACACTGCACAGTGACACTGCACAGCTGTCTCTGCTGCTACTGGAAACCGGATACAGCTGCCATCACTGCTGCATCCTGGCCAGAACAGAGTCTGCGTCACCCCTGTTACTTTGAGTCACCAGCTCCTGAATCAAAGTCTAGAGAGGATGCATCTGCTTGGCTGCACTGAATTCCTTAGTCCTCAGTCTCCAGTTATAAGGGAATTTGAGAAAAGAGCATCAGGAATTTTTATCATAGAGAGAAGAAGGCAGATTTTAATTTGGTGGGGGATTCACCAAATTTGGGGAGTAGGCTTATATATTGGGCAGCAAAAGAGAGATCCCTTTACATATATTTAGGTATAATCTGGATATATATTTACATGCAAAGAAGGAAAGAACTAAAAGGATATCAACATCATCAAAGTGTTAATGATTAATTCTGAATTAACCATTATGGATGATTTGAATATTTTAAAAACCTTTTCTAGCTATGTAGTTATTCAAATCTTTTTCATCATAAAAAAGAACTCAAGACTGTGAAAATATCACAGAGAATTGTGGTAGCCATATTGGCAATGGAATGGGAAGTGGAAGATGAGGTTCAGGTGGGCCATTGTCAGCCTAGGGGAGGCCATTGCTACTCAAAGTGTGGTCCATGGATCAGCAACATCAGCTTGACCCAGAAGCATTATCTCAGGCCTCACCCCAGGCCTAATGAAAGCAAAGAAGGGCATGAATCAAGAGATATTATAGAAGAATTAGCAACAAGTCTTGTCAACTGACTGAATATGATGAAGAAAGTCATGAGATTGCAAGCCTTAAAAAAAAAAAAAAAACTTGAAAGAAGGCAGGGTAACTAATAGAAATGGATTACTCGAACAGGAGCCAGTTTAAAAGGAAAAAGACAAATTTGGTTTCAGACATATGAGGTTTGGGATCTTGAAAGAGGGCAAACTGGGATATGCCTAGTCCGGCACTGGAAATGTAGCAATATCTGGAGCCAAGCAGAAAAGTCAAGGCTGGGTTTACAAAGTTGAGAGTAATCTAAGAAGATAAGATAATGGATGCTATAAAGTAGATAAGATTGCTAATGGACATCATGCAAAGCAAGAGAAGAAATCCAGGCAAGATCCTTTCATAATACCTATATTTTTAAGATTGAGGAGAAAGAGGAATCAGAAAATGGGTGTCCAAAACTAAGTCCATCAGGAGATTATAGTGTGTAAGCAAAGGACAGGTGTTTCACTACCATTCAATTCTTTCCTCCTTTTCTCCTCCAAATGAGGAGTGGTTTACACAATTATAATTACATAAAGAGGATAAAGATGAATTAAAGGAGCTCTTAAGTCTAGATATATAGAATGACCAAAACATTGGGAGGGAAGGGGTGGAAGAGTAAGACACTGATAACCTGGATGTTACAGTCATAAGGTATCATCAGATGATATGAAAAGTTTTTGTGACTTTCTGGGGAGCAAGCATAGCTCAGTGGTTGAGTACCTGCTTCCCATGTACAAGGTCCTGGGTTCAAACCCCAGTACCTCTTAAAAAAAGAAAAAAAGTTTTTGTAAATTTTACAAGGTTTGATGGAAATTTTGCAATTTTTACAGTGTTACAATCAAACAGAACCATTACTTATGTTTGTTTTATTCATTCGTTCATTCATTCAGCAGAAATTATTGAGTTCTTACTATGAGGCAGGTACTATTTGCAGCATTGAGGATACAGCAGTGAATTAAACAGACAAAATACTGCCCTCATGGGTCTTACATTCTATGGAGGAGACAGACAATAAACAAAATAAATAAATAAATATATGTTAGACGGTGATAAGCGTTATAGAAATACAGGGTATAGGAGGTGAGAATTACAAGTAAAAGAGGTGACAGGAAGACCTCACTGAGAAGAATAAACCTGAAGGAGATGAGGAAGCCCTTCCTGCAGAGTTCTAAGAGAAGAGCATCCCAGGGAAGGGCCCTGAGACCTAGTAGACCTGGGGTGTTCAAGAGAGCAGTGTGGCTAGATGGAGGGAGTGAGGGGAGTGGGCAGGAAGTGAGGACTGAGAAATAAAGGGCATTGTAAATTTTTGAGCAGATAAGTGACTTGATCTGATTTCTTTCTCCCTCCCTCCCTTCCTTCCTTTCTTTCTTTCTGAGCTACTTGGGTCGGGGATTGAACCTGGGACCTTGTATGCGGGAAACCAGCGCTCAACCACTGAGCCACATTGGCTTCCCTAGGTTGGCTTTCCCGTTTGTTTTGCTTGTTGTTAGTTTTTCTTTTTTTCAGGAGGCAATGGGAACCTACCCAGGACCTCCCGTGTGGGAGGCGGGCACTCAACTGCTGGAGCCACACCTGCTCCCTGATTTGGATTTTAACAGAAGACTCTGGCTGTTTTTTTAAGAAAAGAGGAAAACCAGATTGAAGGCTATCGTAAATACTAGGCACGAAATAATAGTGGTCAGGTGCGAGTACCTGTGAAAGTCCTCACTCGTTTTAGATAGCGACTGGTTTGTTTTTTCTTCTAGTATGCCATACTAAAGTAGAATAGGGGGAACGGAGGAGAGATTGTATGTGCAGCAGGGAAAGGAGTGCAAAACGCTCAGCTCTTCTAGTTATATGATTCTGTGAATTCTCACGTTTATTTACAGCCACACAGAATCAAATGTATAAGCAATTTAACTTCAACCATTATAATCACTTGTCTTCTAAATATTACAGCTTTAAGAAAATGTTGAGGGGAGCGGATGTAGTTCAGTGGATGAGTGCCTGCTTCCCATGTACTAGGTCCCAGGTTCAATTCTTGGTACATCCTAAAAACAAAACAAACAAAAAAAAACGAAAAACGAACTCTCCTTGGGGAGCAGATGTAGTTCAGTGGTTGAGTGCCTGCTTCTCATGTACCAGGTCCTGGGTTAAATTCCCGGTACCTCCTAAAAAAAAAAAAAAGGTGAAAAATTCTAAAAACCATTATTATCACCATGACAATAAATTTATATTAATGTAAAGTTAACAATAAAAAACTTGATGATTTGTTTTAAAGACATGAATAATATTTTTAAATGTAGAGTCACTAAATAATGACTAGTTTTGAAAGGTGTAATTTTAAACCCTCTACTCTTTCAATGCTATAATTAAAATAAAAATGAAAGTGAGATCTGGTGGGTATACACACAGATCTGGGTCAAATGGGGATGTGTAATTTGCTATTTTTATGGATCTGAGACTAAAGCCTCCATTTATTTGGTAAAGATTACAAGGATAAAGTGATAATTTCTTATTTAAAAATACACAGACGCAATCAAATATTGCCTTAGAGAAAAGATTTGTCAACACTGTATTAATATTACCCTAGAACTGTAGAGTGGTTTATTGTTTACAAAGCACTTTCACTACAATTATCTCACTTGAGGCTTGTAATAGATCCATAAATATCATTACTCCTAATTTACAGATAAGGGAACCCACACTCAGGGAGGTTTAGGGATTTACCCAAGGACAGGCAACTAGCTAGCAAGCAGCAGAGCTGGTAACAGAGCCCTCACTTTCTAGTCCACTCTTCTTTATTCTATATCCATATGCATTCTTTTCAAGATATAAAATCTGAAAAGGGATGGTTTTCCTTGGAAGGAATTATTCAGGTCAGCATGACCAATGGTGGAGAGCAGTACACATGGAATAATAGTCTTATGGCAAGTACTGTTGCCTGCATTTACTGTTGTAAAAACCAAGGAACAAAAGAATAAATAAAATAAAAACAATAACAACAACAAAAAAACAAGGAACAAGGGTTTGTTCTATGTCAAACAGAGGCTCTTTAATTATTCAAGGCCTGGTTTGCATATTAGGTTGATACTGGTCTTTTACACTATCCCACTTTAGGCTTGCTTGGTCTCCTGACCTGCCTCTCCATCAGAGGACAGGCAGAGCAAAGAGGAGAGCATTGGTAATCGGTTTGATCAAAGGTTAGAGAAAATTTAAGCCATTATCTTAATTTAGGCTTGTTTTAGTTTGCTAAAGGCTGTCAATACAAAAACACCAGAAATGTGTTGGCTTTTATAATGGGAATTTATTAGGGTAAAATCTTACAGTTCTGAGGCTGCAAAAATGTCCAAATCAAGGCAACATCAGAGATGCTGTCTTACCAAAGGTAGGCCTATGCTGGCGATCCTGGACTCCAGCCACGTGACAAGGCAACATGGCAGCTGAACTCTGCCTTCTTCTCCAAGCTCACTTTCTTCCCAAGGTTAGCTGTGAGCCATCCTGGGGTCCTTTCTCACATGGCAGGGTAAAAATGGAAGCTCTCTTTCTCTGTGTCTCCATTTATGTAAGACTCCAGTAAAAGGATTAAGATTTACCCTGGGTTCAGCAATCTAATCAAAGGCCCTTAATTGAGGCGATCTAATCAATAGTGATCTAATCAAAAGGTCTTTTAATTGAATCTAACCAAAAGGCCCCACATGCAATAGGTTTACCTGCTCAGGAGTGGTTTATCCTAAGAACAAAATTTTGTGAGGTCCCCAAAAGACTCAAACCAGGACCAGGCTTTTGGATTCTTTCTAGATTTCAGTTATTAATGTGGGCCCTTGTCATCCTCCTCCTAGGTAAACCTAGAGTAAACAAGGCAGTAAAATGATTTCAGAACTGGGGAAGAAAGTTCATTATACTTCTATATATTTCCACCACTGATTTTTCTCAATAGTAAGTATGAAATGGTAAATCTTTATGAAAATATAAAACTTTAAAAACAAGTGGGGAGTGTCTTCTTAATGGGTACAGAGTTTCTTTTGGGGGTGATGAAAACATTCCAGAACTAGATAGTGGTGATGGTTGTATAATATCATGAATACACTAAACGTTGATAATGGTAAATTTTGTGTTATGTATATTTTACCACAAACACACCCACACAAAAGGGGAATAGATGGACAATGAACAAGAACAGACAATTCACAAAAGAGGAAATTTGACTAGTGGTAAATATGAAAATGGTTCAACTCCATTAGCAATTTAAATAGTATAAATTTAAAACAAGGAACTGTTATCTTTAATATATCAAATTAATGAATATTAAAAACGAGAATTATTGGTTAGGTATAGTGAAATACAAATTGGTGCCATCTTTCAGGAGAGAAACCTAACAATATACAGATACCAATTCTGACAAAAGAAAATCAAACTAATTTCCTACTTCCCAAAGTGGAGCTAAAAGCTGGGTCTTTATTTTTTATTTTCTCTAAATAAGATTATTCTTTCATACTTCTAGAGGCCAGAATTTTAAAATCAGAGTGTTAGAAGGGTCATGCTCCCTCTGAAAGCTCTAGGGTAGAATCCTTCCTTGTCTTTTCTAGAAAAAGTTGGGTTTTTTTCCTTAAATCATGAGCTATTACACAGAGAATGCAGACTCAAGGTATACAATAAAACAAAAAGCAAGCTTTATGCTACTTCCTGCCCCCTATAGACCCACTGGAATGGAAAAATGAGGGTCCCTACCCCAGGACAGAGTTAAAATCCTCACCACTCCAGGTAAGATGAAGGGCATACAGATGGTGGAAAGAGAAGCAGTGACAACTAGATGACTATGGATCTACCAAGATCACTGGGTCTGCCTCACATCCATGGGAGAAGAACAGCAGTGTCACACATGGCCCTGTCTTGCATCCTATTATGCCAGGCTGTCCTGGAGAGGGAGTGAGCCAGAAGGCTCTGACAATTTTGTGGCTATCCATATGTAGCTATCAGCAATGGCCAGGCCTGCATGGGCTGCACCACCCATGCACTCTCAAATTATATCACTATAAGCCAGGCATGGCAATACAGGTCAAACACAACATTTAGGCCCAAATTCAAACTACTGCACTGTAACAAAGTTACCTGAGCTTGAAAGCCCTCTAAATTTCAGCCAATTTAAGAGATAGTCTGATTGTGAAAGGGAGAGAGTGTCATTATAACATGAATTTGCTTGGAAGTCCCAAGTCCTACAAAAAGAGAAATCTTCCTGATTGCTCCTAAGTATATATTCATCACAGTTTATAATAGGGAAAAACGAGAAACAACCTAAAACTCCAATCAAGAGTGTGTGGATGCACCCATTAACTAGTTTTTAAAAAACAGAAAATGCTCATCCTAAAATAACAAGTTAAAATACAGAATGCAGAGGCTCCAGTCCTGGCTAAGCAGACTCCATCCTGTCTCTCCCATTGAGTGTTATATAAAACCTGAACAAATATCAGCTATTTGAGGACTCTCAACTAGCAGGGACTTCCCCATTTTCTTCTCCCTCCAGTGCACCAGGCCTGGACTTCAAGGCAGCCCAAAACCTGGAAGTCAGAGCCAGAAATATACAGAAGAAGCTACAGAGGAAGCCAACTAGTTCTAGCCCAAAAAAGGGGACCCCTAATTCTTAGAAAGAGGAGGGGAAATCACCTGTTTTTCTCTCTTTCTTCGTTTTTCTCTTTTTCTTTTTCTTTCTTTTCTTTCTCTCTCTCCTTCCTTCCTTCCTCCTTCCCTCCTCCCTCCCTCTCTCCTTCTCTCCCTCTCCCTCTCTTTCTTTCTCTTTTTCTTTCTTTTCTCCCTTCTCTCTTGCACCAGCCCCCAGGCAATCCAGGGGTAGCAGGAACTATGGTGGGGAATCATAGGTGCCTGAATCTCTGAGGAAAGGGAACCTTCTTCTCTGGACAAAGGAGTTGTGGTACATATGGAGTAGGGCAAACCCCATTGCGCTCGCTCGTTCTCTCTCTCTCTCTCTCTCTCTCTCTCTCTCTCCTCCTCCCTTCCCCCCTCCCCCCTTACTATTTGATCCCAGAAGTGCTTGGCAGAACAGGGTAACTAAAGACCTGTTTTTCTGACTGGATGATTGAAAAGGGAAGCCTCGGAAACTGAAAGTTCTAGGCAGATCTTAGAGGTAGGAACTTGGAAAAGCAATCCCATAAAGTTGTTTATAAACTTCAGGCTTACCCACAAGCTGGGCATGCATGGATCTGACCCTAAACAGCACATCAAAAACTTTGAGAACTAAACTACAGGATAGACCAGTGCCCAGGTCTCAGCTGGTATACACACACAGGACACATGTTAAAAGAACTGCAAAGCCTGAAGTGACACTGAACTGACAGTGGAACCACAACCCACAGAAGGTTGGCTGGAACTTGTGGCCTGAACCTACCAATTTTATTTCAGCAACTGCCTGCTGAAATAAAAATTTCAATATTTCCCAAAGAATTTAAACAAGAACAGACAGTTTGGCAGTTCCTCAAAAAGTTAAGGAGAATTACAATACGATCCAGCAATTCCACTCCTAGCTATATACTCAAAAGAAGTGAAAACAAGTATTTAAACAGACACTAATATACCAGTGTTCTTAGCAGCATTGTTCACGATAGCCAAAAGGTGGAAACAACCCAAGTGTTCATGAACAAATGAATGGATAAACAAAATGTGCTGTGTGTGTTTGTGTGAGTGTGTGTGTGTATATATATATATATATATGAATATATATATATATATATGAATATATATATGTAGGTAGGTTACTGGAGGCTGAGCAGAACAGAAAATGGGGAGTTATTACTTAATGGGTACAAACTTTCTGTTTGGGGTGATGAAAAAGTCTTAGTAATGGATAGTGGTGATGGTAGCACAACATTGTACATATATCAATGCCACTGAATTCACACTTAGAAATGGTCAAAATGACAAATTTCATCTCATATATCTATATATAGATATAGATATATGAGATATATATATATAGATATATAGATAGATATATCTCCACAATTTAAGAAAAAATCTTTTTAATTCACTTATTCAATATATTTTTAATATTTACAATGCCAAACACTGAGCTATATACTGGAGCTACTATAGTAAATAATACAGCCACAGTCCCTGTCCTCATGAAGCAGAAGTGGAGAACAACATTAATACAAAAAACATAAATTTTGATAGTGGCTAAGTAAACAAATAATGTTGTGAGAAAATAATGTTGGAGGATAAGGAGGCTACTTTAGGTCAGAGAAGTCCTCCCTGAGGAAATGACATTAAAGAATAGGAAACTTAGGGAAGGGTAGGTGCTAACCATGGGAAGAACCAGGGCAAGAACATTGAGGGCAGAGAAAACAGCATGAGCAAAGTACCCTGAAGTGGGAATTGTTTGTTTGAAAAACAGAAAGCAAACCAGTGTGACTGGAAATGGTGGACAAGAGGGAGAGTGGCAAGAGAGCTGAGTAAGAGGCAGGCAGAGGCTAGGGTACACAGGGCCTTTAGACCAAGGTAAAGGATTTGGATTTATGGTAAGGCCCATGAGGAACCATTGAAGGGTTCTGAGTAGGGGAGTGGCATGATCTGTTTTACCTTTTTAAAGGTATGCTCTTGCTGCTGGAGACTGGATAAGACGCCGACAAAGGAAGAAGCAGGGTAACCAGTGAGGAGGGTATGACAGGAGCTTGTTTGAGCAAAAACAGTTACCTGGATCAGGATGGTGGCAATGGAAAGGGAGAATCAAAGGAAAATCTTTCCCAATTCAGGCAACTGGATGGACAGTGGTGATTGAGAGGACAAAGCAGGTTGGGGTTGTGAAAGAGGGGTATATTTAGTCAGCCAAGGGGGTGCTGATGCAAAGTACCAGTAACAAATACCTCCAAAAGCAGAATTTAAGATATATTTTAATTATTTTTATTCTAAATGTAATACATATGCATTATTAAAAAATTAGAAAATGGAAAAAAATGGAAAAATAACGAAGTTGCCAATTACCTGCCACCCAGATATAATCAGTTTTGAGACCTCAAAATGTGTTTTTTTCAGCCTTTTTTCTATTTTTTCTATTGTTACATACAAGGTTATACTGACATGTGTTATTCGGGGGGGGGGGGCTTTAATCTTTGTGCACTTTAAAGCAATATTATTTTCCTTTATGTTCAATGACCATGCGATTTGTTTAGTCATCATGATTTCCTATAAATAAAAATTACCTACTTCTAACTTTATTGCAAATACAATATGACATACATTGGACCTTACATAACATTGTAACTTACTTACAACTTATTACATGCATTAAGCCTTATATAACATTTTCACTTATTTAGAATTGGTTTGAGTTTCTCAGAAGATATATTAAATACTTTGGAGCATAGATGATAAAATCAATCATTCAGTTCTGATAAAGACAGCATGCTATCTATCACTTTTTTTTTTTTTTTTTTAAGAGGTACCAGGGATTGAACCCAGGACTTCATACATGGGAAGCAGGCACTTAACCACTGAGCTACATCCGCTCCCCAATGAGAGTTGGACTTTTTTGTTTGTTTTTAGGAGGCATCAGTGATTGAATCAGGAACCTGGTACATGGGAAGCAGGTGCCCAATCACTTGAGCTACATCCATTCCCCTGTTATCACCTTTTGTTTCCAGAATCTCAGATGTCTATAGTAGCCAATTTCAGATGATTATTCAACTGGGAGTGTCCTGTGGTTGCACCGTGTCATTTGCCCATATGTGTGTTACAAAAATACTAAAGAGAAAAGGCTGGTTAGATGATGAGTGCAAGGATAAACACCTGTTCCCTCCACTCTTTCTGACACCCAGCAACTACATCAGCCCCTAGGCCTCAAGAAGGAAAGGTAAGTAAAAATTGACAAAGATTAAGTTTCTATCACCTCTCATTCTAGCCTTTTTACTGGGGTTTATGTAGAAATTAAGTATATAGAATTACAGGCATATAGAAAAATAAGGTAGTATTTCCTGGATGCGTGCGCTTATAGACATTCATCCTTGCTTTACCTGCTGTTTCTCCCTATGAAATCATATTGTTTCAGGATCAGTATTTTTCACTAAGCTATATTGTATACATAAAAGTAAAATTTCAAAAAATTTTAGAAATAGTTGAAGAGGTATAAACAGTGATATCTTCTGTTTTATCTCTTCTGTTTTAACTGGAATTGGTAAGGTTTCAGAGCTTTAAAATACCAGTGATAACTGCAGCATGAAAGAGGGGAAATTATGAATTAAAAAAAACAAAACAATCTTATTCCTTTTCTTTCCAAGTAAAATAAAAGAGTATCAGGAAAGGCTGTTGTTATTGTTTTAATGTTGTTCTTTTCAGTCAAATAGAAAATAATGTTTAATGTGAGTTTTTTTCTTCTTCTTCTCTATTTTGGGCCTTTTTTGCTGCAAGTTCTAACAGTTTCAGTAGCATTAAAAACGATTGGGAAAAAAAAACAATCTGAACCAACAACTGTCATAAATTAATCCCATTTTAACCTTGTTCCATGTTGAATTTTTCTTTCCTGGACTAAAAATGCTTTGATTATCTTAACACACATTTCTGCTATTTTTATAATTTAGCATACATACATGCATACTATGTACCAGGCATTATGCTACGTGCTAAAGTAAAAGGATGAACAAGATAGAGTCCTTTTCCTCTATGTGTTCTCTGTTAAGACAAAGACAGAAAATTGCACTCCAGTGTAATGAAGTATGATTCAGAGTAGAATGAGGCATAGTATGGGGTATGCATCAGAATATGCAATGGGAGTATACTGGCATAATGCCAAGCTGGAGTAATGAGGAAATATGCAGAAAAGAGATGGTGGCTAAGTCCTAAAGAATGAGCAAGAGTTTCCCAGGTGAAGAAGTAAGGAAAGTCATTCTAAGCAAGAGGAGCTGTGTGTGCATTTATAGAAATATGGTGAGAAGCAAAATGAGTCTAGGGAACTGAAATTGGTTCAGTATAACAGATAAGTTGAGTTGGCCGAAGAGACTGCTGGCAGATAAGGCTTAACAGAAGGGCAGAAGTCAAATCAGAAAGGATATTTTAAATTATGCTGAAAGGTTTGAATTTTATTCTAAAGGCAACGGGAATTACTTGAAGGGAATTAATTGAAAGTTTTTCAGCAGAGGAGGGCCATGATCAGATTTGTATTTTAGACCGTCAATATGTTGGCAGAATGAAAAATCAATATTGGAAACAAGGAGATCAGTTAGGAAGATGATAAGAAATGATAATACTGTGAGCCTAGGTAGTGAGAGTGAAGACAGAGAAAAGATGATGCAATTGAAAGATATTTAGGACATAGAGTCAAAAAGATCTGGTAACTCCTGGGATGTGAGAAGTGAAGAAATTACTGGTGATGGTCATTATAAATGCTTCTGAAAATGTTTGATCTCCTTTACTGATGCAAAATTCCAAGGAAAACAGTACTCATTCTTATTTTTGAGTCTGAAAATTTCAAGTTGAAATCTTTCCACTCTCTTAATTGAAAAAGATCCTGATGATCTTGTCTTAATATTCAGTACATCTTTTTTTGAATCATAAGACCATCATTTCCTGAGAAGGTGCCTAAAAAATGGGGATGTGGTTCTTTAGAATTGCAGCAATTTCATATATCTGTCACTTCAATCTACTACACCTGTTCATACACCCACCTCCTAACATTATTAATAGTCTTTTGCTCTCTCAATTTTCCAGTCAAACCTAATTTTTAAAAAATTGGCTGACCACCAAATAGGGTGAGTCATAATTCAAAGTCAATTCTTATCCTTAGTAGAGTTTCAGTTCTCATTTTTTTTAAACAATAAGAACTATCCTAAACTTCCCAAAATGTGTTTGAATAATACTTTTGACTTTCTTAAATGGATCAGAAGAAGGCAATGTGAATTTAAATTTAGGACTCAAGTCATATAGTATGATAGGTGTGATTTGAAGGAAACTGTGCTCACTAATGTCAGCTTGCATACATTTGAATCAAATGGGAAAGGAAGTGCTCGACAGATTTTATAGAGATGAACTGTAAAGCATAATTCTGCATTAGTGGGAAACTTTGTTAAGCTTTGAATAAGCTTATTATCATATGAGACATATTGGGTATGCTGTTAATGTGAACCATTTTTTCTCCATATACCTTTGAAATTAATGTTATGCTATAATAAAATATCTGGAACTCTATTAACAGTAGCACTTAGTGATAGAACTAAGGAATGATGGGAAATAAAGTCTAGGAAATTCCTGAATCCACAAATAAATTCTGTAAGAAGAGACTCAGAATTTCCAAGGCAGAAATGTATGCCGTGGTTTACACACTATGTGAGTTTCTGTAACTTGAACTTACAAAAGAAACCATGGAGATTATCTTGCTCAACTTCCTCATATAAAGGAACAAAGGACCATAGAATTATCTGATGTAACCAATGTCACAAAAATGGTTGGTAATGGTCCTAGAATCTATACCAGGGCTCTTTCCAAGCATCCCTGCCTGTCTTTTCCATGACCTTATCACCAACTTAGTTGAACCAGAGGAGTTTCAACTAGAGAAGGAATCATTTTTAGTAACTTTAATAACCATCCTCTAATTTGCACAATATTTTGAATAAATTCTGTTTTCCCCATGTCTATTCAATATGCTTAAAGAAAAATATAGTCAAAAAATTAAATCTAATTTGAACTAGAAGAGATTGGAGTTTGTGTGAGGTCATATCACCCTGAATTAATCAAATGAGTGAAATAAAAAAATATTAGAAGAATTTTTTTTTTCCTTTGGAGCAAATACAGCAATGAGAACTAAGCTGAACATGTCTTATTTTTTCATAGAGATTAGAGGTTTTATTTTAATAATTGGATATGGATGATGGGTAATCAGCATATCAGATGTCTAAAGTGATTTCATTTCCATATTACCCTACATCAATGGAGTCTAAGGACCAGCAGATTTCTATTTAATATGTGATTTTTAATTACATGATTAATAATTACGGGTTTTTGTTGTGTTTTTTTTTACTTTTTTTTCAGTTACCCAGACCAGGGATTGAACCTGGAACCTCGTATGTGGGAAGCGGGCACTCAACCACTGAGCCACATCAGCTCCCAATTACGGTGTTATTTTAATTGTGAAAATCCCCAGCAAAAGGAAAGTGGAGGGCTGGCAGGAAACTGCACCCGAGGCTTTCAATAGTCCTCAGAACAGGAACATTCTCTGTCTTATTTCTACCTCCTTGTCTCCTCCCATCATAATGGACTGTAAAAAGAAATGGGAAGGGAAGCGGCTGTGGCTCAATCAGTAGGGCTCCCGTTTACCATATGGGAGGCCCCGGGTTCGGTTCCCGGGGCCTCCTGGTGGGGGCAGGCCCCGGCCGCGCGGCGTGGTTAGCTGACCCAGCGAGCACAAGCAGCAAGGGGGGGATAAATGAATAAATAAATAAAAATCTTTAAAAAAAAAAAAAGAAATGGGAAGTTCATCATTCTTAGGACATGCAAGAGTCCTTGGATTTATTGGGACTCTCGGTCTTCATATGTAATATTCAAATGTATTTATTTGATGATTCTTGGCCAAGTTCTAATAGTTGCTGTAACAAATTTATGTTGAGAGTGCTTACAATTAAGGGACACTTGGCTGCTCAGTGGTATTCATTTTCATAAGGGCTGGGTAGGGCCCCATGCCAAGGGAAGTTCAAAGCCATAAAACAATTACTCAAGCTCTTGTGGCTGAGCCGTCATTATCCAAGAATTAGGCTATTCATTATAGAACATACCTTCTGAGTGTTAGTCAGGTACTGAAAACTCCTTTCATGGTAAATGAGTGGTGGTTATTCCTAGTCAATAAGAGAAGGGAACTGACATTTGAGTACCTGCAATGTTTTTTTACATGTTTCCTCATTCTCACAACAGCCCTGTAAGATATGTATTGCCCCACTTCACAAACGGGGAAACAAATTCTGGGAAATGAAGAAAGCTGCTCAGGGTCATACAGCCAGAAGGCCAGTCTATCTGAACTCAATGTTCAAATCCATTCCATTATTCTCTGCTCTTTCTCCAATCTAAGAAGAGGTAGAAGGTCTCAAAATCTCCATTCAGAGTCAAAGATATTGTAAAAATCCAATGTCTTTTGGATCTGAAGAGAGATGGACTTGCTGTGATGCCATATTAGGCCTCTGTGCATTTTATCTGAAAATTTTGCTGGTTTTACTTCACTTCAGAGAGCCAGAAAATATCTCTAACTATGATTAACTAACTCTTGGGTAGGCATTTAAGAAACACATTTTGGTAATGATTGGTGAACATTTGCCTCATATTCATCAAACCAGACCTAATCCCAGCTTCATTACATTGAGATTTTAAGGTGCAAAAGAAGAGATGACTGCGGGTGGGGGCAGATGTTATGACAAATTAACAGGGGAGGCTGCAGGCCTGGAAAGAATCCTAAAGTGTTTAAGCATATGCTTAAGTCTATTTTTTTTTTTTTTTTTTTTTAAAGATTTTATTTTTTTTTTAAAGATTTTATTTTTTTTTTTAAAGATTTTATGCTTAAGTCTATTTTCAAGTCATCTAGCACAGCTGACTGAAAGAGACTGTCAGAAAAGTAACCCTTTTGACTGAGAACGCCACAGAGACAAGACAGCAGAATCTGGTTTTGTCATCAGTTGCTTCACTGCTGTCTGGCTAAGTATTTGGGCTGGCTTTCACATGCAATGCAATCATGTAGGATGGAACATTAGGTCATGTTCAGTTTGCCAGAGCTAGTCAAGCGTGTTCTACATTTAAAGAAAGAAGAATTTCTGAGCTACTGCCCCCTTAAAAGGCCAAAGGATAGCTTAGGGTCAATCAAAATGACAATCTCTTGTTTTTACTTACCCTATATACACATGGAAATTGTCTTAGCACTGTAGTAGGCACTGCCACATTTTTTTTATTACTCAGCTTAGAACAAAATCAGTAAGAGTATTTTTGTCAGATTCACCAAAATAAACATTAAAGACCTGCTTAGTTGTGAAAAGTCACACACATTAGGGCACAATTCATCAGTGGCAATTGTCTCCCAAATATGAGTATCATGAAATGCAATGAAAGGGCTCTAAGAAAAAATGTGTTAAAATATACATATGTAAAAACCAAAAGGGTTTGTCTGACTACTAAATGGAATAAGATTTACTAAGGACAAAAGTATGAAGTAAATGATAAATTGAAAAGAAAAAATATCTGTAAATTTAACTATTTAAAATTATAAATTAAAAAACTCATAAATGCAATTAAGGAAAATGAATTAAAATTGGGAAATACTTGTTTAAAAATGTCAAGGAAGTAACATTGATTAAGAACTCATAAAACTGATAAGAAAACACCTAAGGTGCCAGTAGATAAATTGCAAGACACAAACAAGGAATTTACAAAGAAAGACATGCAAACAGCATTTTAAAATGTGAAAAAAATATGTTCACCATCACTGATAATAAAAGAGATGCAAAATAAAATATCATTGAGATTACTTTTTTGCCTCTAATATTTAAAAATTACAATATTCAATGCAGGTAAGGGGCCAATGAGATGCGCTTTCTCACACTCAGCTGATAAAAATGTAAATTGCAATGAACTCTCTGGAAAGTAATTTATCAGTATATTTCAAAAGTCTTAAAATATTCATTCTGAAGGTATTAAGCAATTATTAGTTTTTATGTGTGATAATGGTCTTGTGGACTTTTAAAAAGAGTCCTTATCTTTTAGAAATACATGCCAAAGTAATTATGAGTGAAATGAAATGTTGTCATAGATTTGCTTCTAAATAATCTGCTATTGGAGGAGGTGGAAAAGCAATTTGTTGGAAACCAGATTGTCCATGAGTGGATAATTGGTGAAGTTGGGTGAGGGGTAAATGATCCATTATACTATTCTATTTTATGGTAGATGTTTGAAATTTTCCACTATAAAAAGCTTTTTGTTGTTGTTGTTCATACCCTTTTAGAGACTAATTCCACATCTAAGGTCTATCTAATAAGTCAAAAATCTGAAGTGTGGATAGGAAAATTATACATAAGGTGATCTTGGCCACTAAAGCATTATTTAAAAAAGAAAAAATTAGAAATAACCTAAATATTCAATGTAAAATATTGTATGTATAAAAGGTAGAATATTATATAACCATTAAAGAAATATATTTATAAGGAAATTCTACTGAATTTCAGCTCTATAAAAGTGGTGTGAAGAAGTTGGCAAATCCTTTCTTCAAACAAGTATAAAACTAGACAAAGTTTTCAAAACAACCATTTCAGCATTCTGAAAATCAATCAAAGTCAAACAATTTTAGATGTCTTTATTCATGAAAAACTGCTAGAAATTTGAGTACAGTAGGAGTCTGTGGCCTTTTTCCCCACTGCTACTCCCCTTATCCTACCCCCAGCTCCTATGGAAAGAACAGCAATGTAACCAATTTGGGACTGACTGGAAAATCAGCAGCCTTGCTGTTAGAGGGGACAGTCTTGATTTAGGGCAGCGGGTAAAAAAAACATTCTAGCAGAATTGTTAGTGTAAGGAGCAAACTCCAAATGGGGGAGAAAACAGGGAAAAAGCTATAGCTCTAATAGTCTACAATTGAGTAGCAGATGAGCCAGAAATTTAATAAGGAGATCCTGGAAATGGAACAGCCAAAGGAGGGCTAGAAAAGCTCTCCACATACCCCTGGCTGACTGGGAGGCTGGGTGTATGTTCAGGGGAGAACCAAGAAAGCCAAGCTGAAAGTGAAAGCCAAGGCAGATATGAGAAATGGCTGAACTCTGAATGTGTTCCCTAAACCGCATACAGATTCATTTGACAAAGGGAGGAAGCATTATAGGCCCGAGGTGTTTGAGCATAACCTCTGCCCAAATAATTCACTGGCAACTAAGCTATGCAGACAGAGAGAAAACCTTAGGAAGCCAGGCTGAAAAATAAAAATAAGAATAAAAAAACTGAGCAAAGCCATCAACAGCTGCACACTGCAGGTGAGACAGAATACACAAGTCCAGGCAAGTTACAAAACACAACAACAACAACAACAAAAAGCTAAGGTGGGAGTGGGTATAGCTCATTAGTTGAATGCCTGTTTCGTACATATGAGGTCCCATGTTCAATCCCTGATACTGCTTTAGAAAACAACAACAACAACAAAAAATGCTAGGAAATAAACCAGAATCCAGAGTTACTACAATGTATTATCTAAAATGTCCAGTTTTCAAAAACAACAAAAAATGCAAGACACACAAAGAAACAGGAAAGTGTGCCCCATACTCAGGAAAAATAGCAGTTAAAAGAAACTGACTCTGAGTGGACCCAGATGTTGCATTTAGCAGAAAAAGACTTCATAGTAGCTATTTTAATATGGTTAAATAACTAAAAGAAATTATTTTTGGACAAATAAATAAAAACATGATGACAGTGACTCAACAAATAGGGAATCTCAATTAGAGATAGAAATTATAAAAAGAACCAAATGGAAATTCTAGAGCTCAAAAGCCCAATAACTGAAATGCAGAATCACTAGATGATCTCAACAGAAGATTTGAGATGGAAGAAGAAAGAATCAGTGAACTTAAAATAGATCAATAGAAATGATTCACTCTGAAGAACTGAGAGAAAAAAAGATTGAAGAAAATGAACAGAACCTCAGAGACCTGTGGAACAGTATCAAACAAACCAACATATATACAATGGGTCCCAGAAGGAGAGAAGAGAAAAAACAACAGAAAAATTATTTTAAGAAATAATGAGGGGGTCGGATGTGGCTCAACTGGTTGGGCGTCCCGTCTCCCATATGGAGGGACCCGGGTTCGATCCCTGGGACCTCCCAGTAAAAAAAAAAAAAAAAAAAAAAAAAAGAAATAATGAGGCAGACTGTCGACCGCACTGTGGGCAGCGCATGGCGGGGATGGCGCTGGTGCGGGCCTGGAAACAGATGTCCTGGTTCTACTACCAATACTTGCTGGTCACGACGCTCTACATGCTGGAGCCTTGGGAGCGGACTGTGTTCAATTCCATGCTGGTGTCTATTGTGGGAATGGCATTGTACACAGGATACATCTTCATGCCTCAGCACATCATGGCAATATTGCACTACTTTGAACTTGTTCAGTGACCAAGTTGTGATCGGGATCCACAGGTTCCTAAGGGAGAATCCACCCGCCAAAGATGGAATGACACTTCATCAGATGTCATAAGAAGCCCTAATATAGATGTCAACCAACCTTGTGAATATAAAGACTAAAAATCATGAGTAGACCAGGAAAATAATCCTAACTCATGTGGTATGTCCTTTATTTTTTATTTTAAAAGAGGCTCTTGTATTTTGTCTATTTTAACATTGTAGTCATTTGTACTTTGATATCAGTATTTTCTTAACCTTTGTGACTGTTTCAATATTACCCTGTGAAAGCTTTCTTAATGTAACTTTGAGTACATTTTTAATTGCCTTCTATTTTTAAAACCCAAAGTCATTAGTTGGGCTGTACTGCTCTTGCTATTGTATGACATATACATCTGCCTGGATATATTTCTACTCTTGACCAAAGTTTTGTAAGAAACAATACAAGATTTGGGGCGGGGGATGGTGAGGGAGAATATTTTATTGAGCACTACTTACAGAAGACTTATCTGTAAGTTTGAACTCAGGAGTACAGTTTTAGCTATCTAGGCTCTACTCTAACAGCTTTTGCTTTACAACAGTGTTTCTTAACAATGAAAAAGAAAAGAACTTGCAAAAGATAAAATAAAGGAACATTTCATCTTTTAAATATTCTTATATGGAATTATTTCCAGAAAACTTTGGTGATGATTCTTGTAACAAAATGTTCTCAATTGGTTAAGTAACATTATTATGTAATGCTTACATGCCATAGAGTTTTTAACAGAAGATAAATAAGTTTCCTCTGAGGGCCACTGTTAACAGTGTACTTCCTTAAATTTAGTTTTATGATTGTAATGGGTACTGTAAATGCATTTGCACATTGGAATAAGAAGGGATGAGATGAATTGTAGTTAAAAACTAGCAAAATTAAGTGTAAACTAGGTTAAAATCCTTTCACTCTTTGTATTTTTCAATTTTAAGATTTCTATTCTTTAAATGTAAAATGACTGTCTAATTTTTAAAATGTAAAATCATTAAATTCAAAGAGGAAAAAAATCAGCTGATGTAGCAGTATGTATTTTTCCCTTGATGGTTAGATATTGATCTGGTATTAATATTTATGAATTGCTGTGGAGGGTCATATAAGCAGCAAATCAATTTCAATGTGTCTTCTAAGATAAAAATATTGCTATTTTAAAAAAATTAGGTATCACAGGCATACCTTGGAGATATTTAGTTCCAGACCCCTGCAATAAAGTGACTATCACAATAAAGTGAAAAAAAAAAATAATAATAATAATGAAATAAACAGACTGTATAAATTTACTACAAATCAATGAACAATACACTTAACAATGGATGAATTTTATGGTAAATAAATTATTCTTAAATAGAACTTGTGGTAGTTTTAGATTATTTTATGAATCCCCAAAAGAGAAAGATATGTTTGTAAACTAATCTATTTCTCTGAGTATGATACCCTTTGATTGCATTAAATTCAGCTGAGGTGTCTTTGATTAGATTACCTGTTAAGATTAGGGCTTTGGATTTGACTATGTGAGCAGGCGTGACTCAGGTTTAGTCTCTGCACCCTTGCTGGGTCTGATAAAAACAGACACTCATACAGACATACAGAAACACAGGAAGAGATAGCTTTGTCATTTTTCATCCTGCCATTAGAAAGGAGAAGGCTCAAACAGCTGAAGTCCTGGGAAGAGATGAGACATTTTGCTTAATAGTTTAGCACTGAGATTGGGAAGGTAGAAGAACAATCGACACTGTTATAGGAGGCCCAGAAAGAAACAAGCCCTATGCCAGGAGAGAGAGGATGACAGGATCACTTAAGCATGAAGCCTCAAGAGGCTGGGCCCACAGAGCCTCAAGAGGAAGAGGAAAACCAGAGGGGAAGGCAGAGACCAGCCAGAGATCGGCAACCATCTTGCTTCAACATGTGGCACCTGACCTTGATAAGAAAGCAACCTTGAGTTGGACTTTTTACAGCTTTGTAACTGTAAGCGTTTATCCCAAATAAATACCCTTTATAAAAGCCAACAGACTTCTGGAACTTTGCATTGGCAGCCCTTTGGCGGACTAAACAGAACTTTTAAAAGTATGCATAAAACCAATTATAAGTCATGTTTTGATATATGACTTAATATGATGTGAAGAGAATGGCACTTTATCTCTGTGATCTTCCTACCAAAACTTATAATCCCAGTGTAATTAAAAGAAAAACATCAGACAAATCCAAATTGCATGACATTCTAAAAAAAATACCTAACCATTACTCCTCAAAATTGCCAAGGTCATCAAAAAGAAAGTCTGAAAAACAGCCACAGCCTAAAGGAGTCTTAGGAGACATGATAACTAAATGTAATTTGCTATCCTGGATGAGATCCTGGAATAGTAAAAGGACAATAAGTAAAAACTAAGAAAATCTAAATAAAATATGGGATTTACTTAATAATAACATATCAATATTGGTTCATTAATGTGACAAATATACCACAGGATGTTAACAATAGGGGAAACTGGGCACAAGATATATGGGCTCTGCAACTTTTCTGAAAATCTAAAACTTTTTTTCTAAATTTATTAAAAAACAAAAAAGAATATGCATAGAAAAAAATATATCAAAATCTTAACACTGCTTATCTCTGCATCATGAGGTTATAGGCAACTTTTACTTGGTATTTTCCATAATAAGTATTTATTGTATATATGATTACATTCATATTAAAGGTAATTTTAAAATGTGTGTCTTTGGTATTTAAAAAATATGTTATAAGGACCAGGGATTTCCAAGAGCAAGATGTTGATTATGTTTAACACAGAAATATTTTTTGAAATCCTTGAATATGGGGTTTGACGACAGGAAGAACATGAGATTTCCAGATTGGGACAAGTGTGATAATAATTTAGGATCTGTAAGTTGGGAGGACTTAAGGATCTTAATTTTGGCTCAGGAAGGGGGAGGGAGGTTAAGGAAAAAAAAATGGAGGTGAAAGATTAGTGCAAAGAAGGTAGGAGAGAAAAACATAGTGCTCCAAAATAGAGTAGAAAGCATTGAATAATTCAATAAAAAAATTTTAGAAGTTAATAAATCAATTCCAATGTCTCAGAATTCCAACTGTACTCATTCTTGTATTAAATCTAAGTTTTTTTTTTTAAGAACCTTCCATATGTACCAAACTAGGTGCTAATGACATAGCAGTGTACAAGATACACAAAGTCTCTGCTCTCATGACTTAACAATCTAGTGTATGAAGACAGAAAAAGGATGAGATGACAGAATGACAGGGAGGCTAGCTTATAGGATTGTCAGGGCCATTTCTCCTTTAAGGTATATTATATGACCAACAGTTTTAAGGTCGTTCAGGAGCATGTTCTTTTTTTTTATTTTTAATATTTTTTTAATTTTTAAAGTAGCTTTAGATTACATAAATGTTACATATGTTCCCATATGCCCCAGTCCCTCCCCCTCCCATACTTTCCCACATCAACATCCTTCATTAGTATGGTACATTTGTTACAACTGAAGAACACACATTGAAGCATTGCTACTAACCATGGATTACAGTTTATACTCTGTCCCACACAATTTTGTAGGTTATGACAAAATATACAATGGCCTGTATCTGTCACTGCAATGTCATGCAGGACAATGCCAATATCCTGAAAATGCCCCCATATGCTTCCCTCTCCCATCCCTCAGAACCTCTGATGGCCACTGTCTTTATATCAATGATAAAAGTTCTTCCATTGCTTGAATAATAAGTCTATAGTAGAATAATAATAAGTCTACTTTAGTCCATTGTTCATTCCCCAATCTTGAGGAGTTGGGGAGATGCCCACTTTGCTTCTTATTGAGAGGGAGCTTAGATCCCATGGGGCAGATGGATGGAACTATCTTGCTTGCAGTTGCAGACACTCTCTGCTTCTTGGGATGGGCATTGTCCATCATCATCTCCTTGTTAGTTGTCCTGGGTGAGTCCAATGAACTGGAGAGTAGGTGTTGCGACTCTGCTAAAATTCAGGGCACCAATTGGCACATGGATGGATCAAAGATTTAAGTCTCTGGGACATATATTTATCAAGTATAGTGTTAATTATAGGTTCATATAAAAAAGGCAGAAGAGCCATGTGTAGACAGACTATAAATGAGTCTAACTCTGTTACACTGGGGAGCACAAACTCCAAAGCAAGGCCCACTAACAGGATGCTGAATTCCTGAGCTGTCTGCCCTGACTATAGTTTCTGGGTGTTTCTAGAGCCCTCAGAAGCCCTGCTATTACTATGGCAGTCAATGAGATCCTGCTGAGACGTGCATAAGCACAACCTCTGGAATGATCTCCCAACTCACTTTGATATCTCTTAGCCAATAAAACTCATTTGTATTTACCATTTCTCCCTTTTGATCAAGGTCTTTTTCCATATGCTTAGGAATATGTTCTTCATTGTCCTTAAACCAATATCAAATCCATTGTACACTATAAATGGCCTTTACAAAATATAATTTAGGGGAGCAATGTGGCTCAAGCAGTTGAGCGCCTGCTTCCCACATGGGAGGCCCCAGGTTTGGTCCCCGGTGCCTCTTAGAAACAAAGACAACAAGCAAACAAACGAAAAAAAACAACTCAGGGGAGCCAATATAGCTCAGTGGTTGAGCACCAGCTTCCCACTTATAAGGTCCTAGGTTCAATCCCCAAACTGCTACCTCAAAAAAAAATAAAAATATATAAAAATATATATATATATATATATATATATATATATATATATATATATATATATATATGTATGTATACTATATACTTAACATTATCTTCTTCAGGGCCAGTGTTACATGGCAAATATTTTTCCATTTTCCTGGAGGGAAGAGGGGAAGAGAGAGAAGGAAGAGGGAAGGAAGGAGGAAGAAGAGAAAAGAAACTTTCAAGAATATGATTTAATGCATTGTATCATGTCTGTTTTTTCACAAAAACCTGGTATAAAATTGGTCTTAATAATTAGGGCCGGGGTTGGGGGGGAACAAACCTGTTTCTCTTGATTAGCCATATGCTTCCTACTTCTACACAGTGAAAATTATGTGACATAATCTTGTTTACTCACTCTTCCTGGTCACTAGGAAGCTGGGCACCAATTTAATGTTCATTTACTATCGTATCCTAGCCAGAATTATTTCTTGCTACGTCATTTTTAAAAATCTTAATGTTTATGATATTTATTTCCTATGTAATTCCTTTTATTATATATCATTTGATTCTCTCTTTTTTTCCCCCTTAACTCTGAATTACTGTTCTTAAACTTTTGTCTTATTGGATTTTTATCTATTTATTTTATTTGGATTCCTTTTTAAAATTGTGGTAACACACACATACACATACATAAAATTTGCCTTTTTACCATTTTAAGTGTACAATTACGTGGCATTAGTTACTTTTACAATGTTGCGCTACCATCATCACCTTTTGTTACTGAAACTTTTTCATCATCTAAAACAGAAGCTCTTTACTCATTAAGCAATAACTCCTCATTTCCCCTCTCCCCTCCAGCCCTTGTTGATCTTTAATCTTTTTGACCCTATGAATTTGATTATTCTAGATATCACATGTAAATGGAATCATACAGTATTTTTCCTTTCGTGACCAGCTTATTTTACCTGCCATAATGTTTTCAAGTTCCATTTAGATTGTAGTATTGGCTCCCCTGATTTGTTTTTTTAATTTGTGTGCTTTTTGTTTGTTTTTTGTTGTTGTTTAGGAGGCACTGGGAACTGAACCAGAGATCTCCTATATGGGAAGCAGGGGCTTGAGCCACGTCTACTCCCCTATCCATTCATTTCTTGATGGACCCTTGCGTTGTTTCCATCTTTCTGGTTATTGTGAACAATGCTGCTATGAACACTGGTTTACAAGTATCTGAACCCACATTTTGAAATCTGTATTAGTCAGCCAAAGGGGTGCTGATGCAAAATACCAGAAATTTGTTGGTCTTTATAGAAGGTATTTATTTGGGGTAGAAGCTTACAATTACTAAGCCATAAAGCCTAAGTTTCTTACCTCACCAAAGTCCATTGCCATGTGTTAGAGCAAGACAGCTGCTGTCGTTTGCCAGGGTTCAGGCTTCTTGGGTTCCTATCTTTTAGGGCTCCGTTTATCTCTGGGCTTAGCGCCTCTGCTTCCTCCGCAAGGTCAGCTGTAGACTATGAGGCTCTCTAGGCTCTGCCTCTCTCCACAAGGCCAGCTATAGACTATCAGGTGAATGGCTTGTCTCTATCCTGAGGTCTTCTCTCCTTCCTCACAACCAAGCTCCTCCATCTGCTTACCTCCCCGGGCTCCAGCATCAAAACTCCAATATCAAATCTACCACAACTCTGTCCTTTGTCATGCTTTTTATATTTGATTTCCCACCCATCAAGGGTTGGGGCTCAATGCCCTACTGACGTGGCCCAGTCAATGCCCTAATCATAACTTAATCATGCCCAGATTAACAGACCAGTTTACAAGCATAATCCAATATCTATTTTTGGAATTCATAACTATATCAACTGCCAAACTGCTACAAAATCTATGGGGAATATACCTAAGAGTGGCATTGTCAGGTCACAAGGTAATTCTACGTTTAACTTTTTGAGGATTGCTGTCATTTTTATTCTCCATTTTATTCCATGGGATTTAATTTTACCCCATTTTACAGATGAGAAAACTGAGATACAGTCAGTGACCAGTGCAAGGTCACATAGCTAGGAAGGCTAATACTCTTAACCACATTGCCTTTCCATATTGATGATCCAACTCCCATCAACTTCAAGACTGGGACCCAACCATAATATTCTAGAATGTCAAGGATCTCTATTTCCCCAGAAAGGGACTGACCTGGAACATGTCAGGAAATCTCAGGCACATACAGCAGACATGTGTGCAACACTTATACATTCCTCTTCCTCTCAAAAAGAAGTAGGAAATTTAGGAAATGTCACCCATGTCAGCTGAAAACAGCAGTGTCCTTGCCAGTGGAGGCATGTTCTAGTTTCCTATTGCTGTGTAAGGTATTACTCCAGAATTCATTGGCTTCAGAAACAACCATTTTATTTTATCTCATGATTTTGTGCTCTGGAATTTGGATAGAACTCAGCTGAGCAATCCTTCCATTCCAATTGGCATGGGGAGGTGGGGCAGGGGGAAGGGGCTGATTCAGTGTTATTCAGCTGGTGGCTGGTCTGGTCTGGAGGTTCCAAGATAGCTCCACTCACATGCCTGGTATCCTGGCAAGGATGGCTTGAAGTCTAGACTCAGTACTCCTTGTAGTGTCAGGTCCTCTCCATCTGTACTTTCCAGCAGGGTGGTTGGTCTTCTTATATGTCATCTCAGGGCTCCAAAAGACAAAGACAGAAGTTGCCAGTCCTCTTAAGAGACCAGATCCTGAACTGGTATAACATGGCAGAAGTCACATGTCAGCCCATATTCAAGGAAAGGGTGAATACATCCCATCTCTCTGTAGATGGAGTGTCAAAGGATCTATGGCTATCTTTAATCCACAACAGGGCCATAGCCCAGTCTGAAACAATGAACCCAATTCTGTACTTTTTGAAACAGTCAGTAAAGGGCCAGTTGACCAATTCCAGATGTGTGTGAAGCGAAGAATAATACATAAATCTTTCCAAGTAAATCCCATTTATTTAGTAGCTATGGGGTCTTCCACATTTGCATGCTAATGCCCCCTTTACTGTTACTGGGATTCAAGGCATAAGGCAGTTGTTTATATTATGATCATTTAGAAAACAGTGATAGAACTCTTAAAGTCCTTGTCACCGTGGAATTAACATTCTTTTCTTCCTATTTACATTTCTTAAACTTTCTCAAGTTATGTGGAAACGCTTGATAACAATTGTGTATTAAGTATTGTGATCAATTGAGTATTAATGGGAAGCGGCTGTGGCTCAATCAGTAGGGCTCCCGTTTACCATATGGGAGGCCCCGGGTTTGGTTCCCGGGGCCTCCTGGTGAGGGCAGACCCGCCCGCACGGCGTGGTTGGCTGACCCGGCGAGCGCAGGCAGCAGGGGGGGGATAAATGAATAAATAAATAAAATCTTTAAAAAAAATTGAGTATTAATGATTCTCAGTTCTTGGAATTTTGGCAACATGACAAAGCTGAAATAATGCTTTTCATTAGCATTACATAGTACACCTGTATCTTAGGTTGGATCCCTGTGAACAGATTCTGAGACAGAAATATGTGCAGGAAGTTTATGGTGGACAGTTTCAGGAACAACATATGCAAGGAAGTGAGGGAATAAGGATTGGGCGGAAGGAGAAATGGAAGTGCCTTAGTTCACATAGGAAACTCTGGAATTGGGATGGCCCTTCAGAATTGACCCCCATTGGTCTCTGTAAAAACACCCTCGTGACCACCACACCCAACACACACGCCCACCAATCTTTAGATGCAGGTTGAGTAACCTTGAGTGAGGTAGCTCCCTTCCCAGGGGTCAATACCCTCACAGGCAATGCCACTGTGACCCATCAGTAGACAGTGCTCTGGGCACTGGGGGAGTGCCTGATCTTGAAGGGGTAGTCTGGGAGGCACACCATAGCATTCAGCATAACTGGCCTATATCAACAAAGTATTTTTTAACCAAAACAGATGCACCAATGGCCTGTATTGCAGAGTCTAGAGCCAAGGCACTGCTGGAATCTTTATGACCCATCACTACTCTAACAGCTCAGCACAGACCTGACAAATGAAAATAAACAAATTCTCAATACCTTTGATTCTGAGAATGAGGCCTGCTTCTACACTAACAAATAGAAGTCAAGGTTTGACATTATTTCCTGCAATTTTCACGTTTTCCTTTCTTTTCACTTAAAGTTTTTAAGTAGAAAAATAGCAATTTAGAGGTAGTAGAAATCTCAGAAATCATTTGGTCCAACTCCATCTGATAAGAAAAATGAGGCAGGAAATAATCAAATGATATTCCTAAACTTACTAGATAGGGAGTGTATTAGTCAGCCAAAGGGGCACTAATGCAAAATACCAGAAATGGGTTGGTCTTTATAAAGGGTATTTATTTGGGGTAGAAGTCCACAGTTACCAGGCCATAAAGCATAAGTTTTTTCTCTCACCAAAGTCCATTGCCACGTGTTGGAGCAAGACAGCTGCCTATGTTTGCCAGGGTTCAGGCTTCTTGGGTTCCTCTCTTCCCGGGGCTGCGTTTCTCTCCAGGCTGAGCTCCTTTGTTTCCTCCACAAGGCCAGCTGTACACTATCAGGTGAACTGCTTGCTTCTCTTCTCCTGGGGCCTTCTCTCCAACATCAAAATTCCAACATCAAAACTGCTACTCAAAACTGCTGCAACTCTGTTCTTTGTGATGCCTTTTATATTTTCTTCCCCTACCCACCAAGGGGTGGGGCTCAACGCTCTACTGACGTGGCCTAGTCAATGCCCTAATCATAACTTAATCATGCCCAGATTAGCAGATCAGTTTACAAGCATGATCCAATTATATTTTTGGAATTCATAATTACATCAAACTGCCCAACTGCAACAGGGAGCAATCCAATGGTAATCATGACTATAACTTGTTCATGCTAACTTCCCATCCAGAGGCTTTGGCACAGTCCCTAGTTGCATAAACACTGTCATTTCATTGCGAGGGATTGCTAAATAAATAAGAATATTAGATATCATTCTGAGGAGAAAAAGCTATTTGTTCCTTTATCTTTGCAAAACATTTGAGTAGATGGCATGTTCTTAGGCAGTTACTTCTTTGACATAGGACCTGGCTGAACATAACATTAACATCTTAGGCAGAAGGTAGAAGGGAGCTAGAGGCCTTTCTTCCTCTGGCAGTGGGAGTTCTGGTAGCTAGTGGACAAGCTTCTGCAAGTGAAAAAAAATTTTTTTTAAGATTTATTTATTTATCCCTGCCCCCCTCATTGTTTTGCGTTTGCTCTCTGCTCTCTGTGTATTCTTCTGTTTCTGCTCGTCCTCTCCCTAGACAGCACCGGGAACTGATCCTGGGACCTTCAGGAGTGGAGAGAGAGTGCTTAATCTCTTGCACCACCTCAGCTCCCTGATCTGCTGCATCTCTCATTGTCTCTCTTCCGTGTCTCTTTTTGTTGTGTCATCTTGCTGCACCAGCTCTCCATGCAGGTCAGCTCTCCACTCAGGCCAGCTTTCCGCTTGGGCCAGCTTGCTTTTCACCAGGAGGCCCTGGAAATTAAACCCTGGACCTCCTATATGGTAGATGGGAGCCCAATTACTTGAGCCACATCCACTTCCCTCAGCAAGTGAATTTTTGCAGTGGTCAGCAAAAGTCTGAATTCCACTAAAGAGCCATTTTTGAGGTTGCACGCCATCTTTCAAATGGGTAAGGCTTTCTGGCAGCAACGTCCTGTCCCGTGGGTAACTATTGCTGAGTAATCTAAAAAAGTAGTGGTGCCCCCTGACTTTCACTCCTGCAGCCTTTTCAATGATTTTGCAAGCACTTAATTCCCTGTATTAAATATCTTTCTGTTTGAATTACCTAGAGTGATTTCTGATTGAACACTGACTAATGCAGAAGCTAAGTCTAGTCTAAACCATCTTATTTTGTCTTCAGTGCCAGGATTTCTACAAGTATCATTTACAAGTAATTATTTTAACATATTATAAACTATTTTTAAATAGCCATAAAAGCACTCAAATGTGTTATATATCAGATTTTAACACATTGGTGCCCAATAACATTAACTATAGAAATCAACATTTGTAAATCGCCTGCTCTTTTTACATCAGCACTTATCCTCTCTTTCATCACTCCTGTTTCAATAGAGACATTGTCCCTCGCCCTTTCTAGAGCTGAGCCCTTTACCTTTGCTTTGGATCTGATCCCATCCTACTTTTCAGGAACCTTGCAATATTTATTAATCCCTCTTTCTCCAGGACAGGGTTTCTCAACAACAGTATTATTAACATTTTGGGCTGGCTAATTCTTTGTTATAGGGGGCTCTCCTTTGTCCCCTGGAGGGGAAAACAACCCCTGGTTGATCACCACTGCTATAGTATCTTTAATCTCTCCCTCTCTCCTTCTCTAGCTTAAGCTTTTCCCATTTTAGGGGCAAAAATTGCCCTCCCCCACCCTTCCCCAGTTCTTTTTCTGCCCTATTTTACTCTCCCCCTCCACAGACAAACTTTTTTTTTTTGTAGGAGGTACCAGGGATTGAACCAGGGGCCTGATACATGCAAAGCAGGCACTCAGCTACTGAGCTACACCTTCTCCACTACAAAGTTTTTGAAAGAATCATCACTCAGTCTTCAGTTTCTCACCTCTGCTTCTTCACCTCCACCAACTCCACAAAAACTACTCATTAAGGTCATCAATATCCATATTGCTAAGCCCAGTGGTCACTTGTTGGCTCTAATACATCCTGCTCTTTCATCATCACGCAGGGATGCATGTCTTCTTGAAATGTTTTCTTCCACTGAATTCTGTGCCACCACACTCTTCTGGTATTCTTCATATCTCTCCGGCCACTCCTCCACACTTTTCTTTGCAGAACTCTCCTTCTATAACTGACCATTAAATATTGGAATTTCTCAAGGGCTCTGTCCTTGTTTCTTTTCACTCTTCACTTTCTCCTTAGGCCAATGGTTCTCAAAGTGTGGTTTCTAGATCAACAGCATCTCATCACTTGGGAACTTGTTAGAATTGCAAATTCCCAGGCCCCACCCAAGACCTTCTGAATCAGAAACTCTGGGGGTGGGACCAAGCAATAATAGTTTTAACAAGGTGATCCTCAAGTACAATAAAGTTTGAGAACCTGCCCTAGGGAATCTTGCCCACTCCCATCGCTAAATTACCATCACTAGGCAGATGAGTTCTAGCCCAGATGTCTTCTCTGAATTCCTGGCCTATATAACCAACTACTCACTTGACATTTCCATTTTGATATGTCATAAGTACTTCAAAATGAACATGTTTAGCATCCAGTTCAGATAAACTCCACTCTCAATCTTCTCTACCTCCAGTGATCCCAATCTCCATAAATGGCACTGACATTTCTGCTCAAACCAGAAAATTAGGCATCATCCTTGTCTCCCCCTTCCTCTCCCACCTCATCCCCACATCCAATTAAGCACTATTTCCTAAAGATGCAAGATGGATATCTCTTCTCCACTGCTACCATCATTTTTGCCTGGACTATCACAATAACCTGACAGTTTTCCCACTAGATCAGTCTCAAACCATTCTCTACATCTAGAGTGATATCATCACATCAGGGTCCTATTTAAAACCCTCCAATGGGCTTTCCGCTGTCCTTCAAATAATGCCTAAATACTTAACATAGATATGTCAGGATGTTAAATAAATATTAACTGATGGTCCCCAACTCCATGCCCAAAATTCTGATCCCTTGCCCCTCCTCCCCTAAATACCTCAGTGTTTGCAACACTTCACCAGCACCCTCTTAGTGTCACTTTCTGGTCACACTGGAAAATATCAAGTTGCTCCCCAGAACCCAGTGAGGATCACTTTTATACTGTGCGGTTGTGCTCAGGTTTATTTTTTGGGCACCCCATGCAGGCCCTGTATTATAGTGTCTTTCAGCAAGAATACTGCCCCCATTTTGCTAATGTTCAGCCTGATATGTTGTTGTTGTTGTTTTAATTTAAAAAACAAGAATTTGAAGACTTTGTTCTTGCCTTTCTTTGTAGTGCCCACTTTCTCTGTTGGCTTACAGCCCAAGCCGTGGAGGGTCAAAGGTTAATATAGTTCTAGAATCAGAAACACATCAATTAGTATTTTACATATTATTCTAACACATTGGCCCAAAAGTTATACACTTTTTGGCTGCCCGATGAAGCTTTGTTGGGGAAAAGTCCTGCTAAATTCTAGTTCTTCCAATAGACCATGCTCTCTCTTTTGGGCCTCTGCACATCCCAGCCTTTCTACCTGGAACACTGTGGGGTTTTTTTTTGTGGTTGTTGTTGTTTTGCCCTTCCCTTTGCCTATTCCCCTTTCATCTCTCAATGTAAACATCATGCTCCTAGGAAGAGTATCTTTGGACAGTTTTATACAGGTTAGGTCCCCTGTCATACATTCTAAACATAGTTAGGATTTCTTTTAACTTGTAATTTTTATACTCATAATTATTTACATTTATTTAATTAATGTTTACCCTCCCTACTAGGCTAAAAATTCCATGTTTGTTTTGTCCTCCAATATTATCTCAGTGTCTGCAACACACCAATTGTTCAATAAATATTTATGACTGACTGACAAGGTTAAATCATTTTTTGGTAGATTTCAGAATAACGTTTCTCATACCATATCTGTTTATTTACAGTAACCCCTGATAGCAAAACAAGTTGTTAAAAAAAAAAAAAAAAAAAAGTGTTCCACTTGCAGCTAGTTTTCTGAATGAATGAGGATTTTATCAATACCACGCAACTGAAATAAATTTGTTTGCTCACATAAAACCATCATCCATATCTCTAGTTTTAAAATTTTCCCTCCATCACAATAGCCTCATTGTTTTCATGAAACTCAGACAACAGCTTTATAATAAATAAATGATATATAAATGGCACATTTTTTAACTCAACCAAATATAGTTAAGGTAATAAAATACTATTCCTTCATATTTCACTTGAAAAGAGAGTTTGAAAGCCACTCAAAATGGTTTTTTAACTTGTATAGAGGATAGAAATAGAACTTTTACAATAAAGTTGGAAGAAGAATGTAGAGCTCTCCTTTATAAAAAAGACCTATAATAAAAAATATGAAAAAAAAAAACCCAAAAACCCTATAAGACATCTGTAGGAACAGCATGCTTTTACCCTACCTAGTTTGTGGCCAATTGAAATATTTACAATAATACTCCTCTCTTAAAATAGTTTTTATTCCCCTCTCTTATTCTTACCCTACATATTTTTTCCTTCCCCAATTTACAAAACCGAGATATGATTCTCCATGGGCTGGAGAAAAGGAGAGGAAGGGTTTAGGGGAGAGGGAAACAAGAGCTCCAAAGGAAAAAGCTGGGCCTTAGGCCTCTCCTAGGCTGGCATCGATTTTCCCACCATGAATCTTTGTTCCTCACTTTTCACCTCCTCCGTTTACTTTCCCTCTTATCCAATACTAGAAAATACAAAATATATTTGACTCAACATCATATTAGAAAGGATACCAATAGATGTATGTCATCTTCAAGACAACCATGGCAGGATTACATTAAAGAAGTAATTTAGTTACAGCAATGATTCCCTGAAGTCCATTCAACAGAGAATTAAACCCACTAATCAACCTCCAGACATAAGTCATTGTTGGAGATTGAATTATGTCCTCCACATGTTCAAAGTCCTAACCCCAGTCTTTTGGATGTGAACTCATTTGTAAATAGGATCTTTGAAGATCCTATAAAGATGAGACCAAATTGAATCAGGGTAGGCCTTATCTGCCTGGAGTCCTTATAAACAAAGGAAATTTGTACATGGTAGTAGAGGCGACTGAAGGAGACTACTGATCACCACATGATGGAAGTAGAGATTGATTGCCAGCAAGCCACTACCAGATTTCTACAGACTTCTGAGAAAGCATGGCCTGCCAATGCCTTAATTTTAGATTTCTAGCTTTCAAAATGGTAAGACAATAAATTTCTGTGCTTCCAGTCAACCAATCTGCAGTATCTGTCATAGCGGCCTTGGCAAACTAAGGCAGTCATCAAATCTATTACTAGCTGCCTTCATTTGGATTTCAAACCTAACATGTCTCAAGTGGAATTTCTCTTCCTCCACAAACTGGTTTCTCTTTTTAATTACTCTGTTTGAACCAGCACTATGATCATAACCCTAGCTTCCAAGCTTCCAACCTAGGGGCTACCTTCAACTTCCCTCTTTTCTCATCCTCATAATACAGGTATCTAGGGTAAGTGGGAAGGAGCTAGGACCTAATCCCTGACTTATCCAGCAAAGTGGATTAGGCATTGACGTCAAAGACGTGCCAAGCTGTAGTCTAGGGTCCACTTGGGTCAGGATGCCCTGAAAAGCTTGTAAAAATGCAGACTTCCAGCTACGCCCCAGACCTACTGAATCAAGGTTGGGTGGCAGCATTTTAAATTTAAATCCCCAGGAGACTTTTTAGGCTAACTAAAAGAACCACTGTTTTAAAGGAAACGACCCAATTACAGAGAGATACCCAGTGGAGGACCAGGTAGGAGAGTTAGGCACCTGGTCCAAAGGGCACAGTAGAGATACAAAAGGAAGTCATTGAGTCTCAAGCAGGTGGATGGAACATAGTAGCAGAAAATGCAAACAGTATTTAAGGATTGGATTCTTTGAAGCTACGATTCAAGATCTGTTCATGAATAGTCTTGCCGAGGTTAGGGCAAGACAGAGCCTCTAGTTTCCTAAAGCAGGACCATCTAGAACAAGTCATGCCAGAACCTAGTTTTGAGAATTAAAGTACACAGTGGAAGAACAGTAGCAACTCTGGCAACAAGTGTGACATTCCAGGGTTATCACTGACCCCTTGTATCCCAGTTCTGTTTGAGAATAAAGAGACCTAGGGAACAATACAGGAGCTTGGTGGGAATCTGGGAGGAATGACTCAGGGATTCATCTGTATCAGCCAGGATTTAATACTTATAAAAGAAGCCATTCTAGCTAATTTAAGCCCAAATGGATTTAATATAATGATTTAGGTGCTTACAAAATTGTTGGAAAGGCTGGGGAATATGATCCAGGCTAAGTTTCCAGGGATGATTATCCGAAGTGCCAATCAAGGTAGCTATTGCCTGTTGCCAGAAAACTAGGGAATGATCGGAAAACTAGAACATAAAGAAATAGCTCCCCAATGGCTGGCTCCAGGCATACTGCCTCAGCCAAAGAGCCTTACCAGACCCTCCCTCTTGATACCCACAGAAGTAGGCACCAGACCCTGGGGCTTCCAGATACCTTCTTACTAGCAGGAACAGCAGAATTTCCATCTCTGTCTCACTTCTGTCTTCCAAATATTACATTCATATGTCTGCTTTGGCAGAAGTTGGGTCACATGGGGACTCTAAAGGAGTCTGGAAAATGGAGACTTGAGCTATCTTCTAGCATGCTACAAAGGTACGCTATATGTGATATCTGTGACATGGGCCATATGTGATATCTGTCTTAGCATTGTACTCAGCTATTAGTATCTTCAATAGACTGGAAACTATAAGAGGCCAGGGACCTGATGTTAACCGTTTCAGAAGCCCCAGCACTTAGCAGAGTGTCTGGTTAATAGTAGGAAAAGGAAGGACGGAAAGGAGGGAGGGAGGAAGGAAGGAAGGAATGGACTCAGGACTAGGTCAGGGCAGTGTCTACAGGTGGAAAACATCAGGAGATTAAGCTGTGACAGTGTTTAAAACCTAAACTGAAATAAAGTAGGGAGAAATAAGAAATAATTCTTACTCTTAGTGGTTTTTGGTTTCAGTCTGTTCCTCTTAATTTCCATGAGTCTGAACTTAATACAGTTCTGATTCTTTACATCTGGAAAAAATCATTTGCTGCCTAACTGGTACCCTGCCTGAATTTCTCCCCATTTATCAATTCTAGTCTATTCTACTGTCTGATCTCTGACTGGGTTTCCTAAAAGAGTTGACTTCAAACTTTTTACTTGCAAACACTTCCAACAGAATTTTGTGAAACTATGTATCCTCTTGTACATTATTAAGCTGAGATCTAAAACTTTTCATCACAAGTTAAAATAGTTGCAAAGGATATGACTTCCAGTGTATTCTAAATGCTGTCATTTTAAAATAAAAATATTATGACACTTTAAAAATATACACAATAGAATCTAAATACTACATCTATTTTTAAAATACATGAACAAGCTGTTCTTTAATAATCATAGATTTTACATCTTTCCTTTTCTCCTTGAACTCATATTTCCACCCTGCTTCCACTAAAGAATTTCATCCTTGATAAACAAAATCTAGTAGGCCCAACATGGAGGCACCCATGCTAAGCCCCATGTGAGCAAAACCAAAAACCTGAGCTGGTTTTTATTGCCTGTAAATACCTGGCTTGGCCAGAAAACCAAATTTAAACACAGTTGATCAGTTATCACCAGCTAACTTCCTCATTCCTAAGCAACCACCTGCTCCCCACTTTGTAAGACCCCCCTAAGTAAAAATGGAAACTTAAGTGTCAGCCAATCAGATAATTTTGTCACTTGCTTCTACATTTGCTCTATATGAGCCTCCGCTTTCCACCCCTTCGGTGGAATTTCCTTCTACTTTCTGAATGCGATGCTGCCCAATTCGTGAATTGCTCAATAATGCTGTGAGGTCCTAAATTATCTGAAGTTTTTCTTTATTAGTTTTGGCGACAAGGATGGGATCCTCCAACTCTAAAAACTTTGATACTCTATTCTTGCCACCCCAGCATATTACATGTTCAAAAATTATGGGGCCAGAAGCTGTGTCCAAATAGCAAAATCTGGGAAGTGGCTGTGGCTCAATCAGTAGGGCTCCCGTTTACCATATGGGAGGCCCCGGGTTCGGTTCCCGGGGCCTCCTGGTGAATGCAAGCCAGCCCGCACGGCGTGGTTAGCTGACCCAGAGAGCACAAGCAGCAAGGGGGGGATAAATGAATAAATAAATAAAATCTTTAAAAAAAAAAACAAAAACAAAACAAAACAAAAAAACAAATAGCAAAATCTCACCAAAGACAGCCTAGAGTTTCAATTGAAGCTATAAGCTCTCTATTTGTGTCTGTCTCTATGTATGATGGATGCTATTTTCCTACCTCCAGATGGTATTACCAAATTGATTTATAAAACTTTTTAAAAGAGCTCTAGTCAAATTAGCTTAAAGAAAAGGTGCTTATATATAAATTAATACTCCTAAAGACCTAAAATTAAGGAAACCAAAGTTTTAGTATTTCCAATGAAAAACAATTATTTGGTAGAACTAAAACCAAATGTTTAAAAAATAAATTCAAATTCTCATAATTCAGATAAACCTTTGACACACAGGACTGGTTTAATATTGTTAGTTAAAAAAACACAGCTATACCTTCAGAATTATCAATATTAAGTACAATACAATCACAATTTTATTTTACTTGGATATATTCTTCCTAAATTTATACAGGTCTACTGATAAAATAAAGTAGCATTATATCTACTAAATCTTTAAGATGATGAAAAATATAAATTTGTGTTTAACCAAATTTTGTTATTCTTCTGACAAACTATTTTAAGAATAATTGGGTTTTATAGGATGTTTAAAGACAGTTTCAAAGATCTTTTTGGTAACTTAAGGTTTGCAGGTATGTAAGGTATGCAGGATATGTTTTGTTAAGGAATTTTGTCCTACAGTAAAATGACTGTTTGTCCCAAAAGAGAAGCAGGAATGTGTAGGACAAAACCTGAATGGATATAGCAAGCTATAAAAGGTTTGTTGGAAAGGAATTTTATTTGTCATGTCAAGGTTGGCTAAGATTTGATAGGCTTGTGAGATTTTTAAGAGTTTTCTTAGTATCCTCATGTGAAATTAGAATTTTGTTTTCTTTTTGTTAAAATGACAAAGTTTTCTTGGATTATTGTTCTGCTCTTAGTAAGAGATTGTAAAAGATTTTTCTTAACCATCTGAGTAATTTGCCTAGAAGGCAAAGATTCTATATCTAGTCAGAATAATACCCTTGATATTTATATTGATTTTATCCTTCATTGTTTCAGAAAACAAGACTTTTCGCTTTTAAAAGAACTGTGTCCCGCCCCCCCCCCAGCAAACCATATTAACTCCTACTTACTCTTTCATTGTCACTCTGGTTGAATAGGGAACCAAATATTATTTCACAGCAAGCCATTTTCCTATTTAACACAATGTGCAAACATCCCCAAATCAAACCCTGAATGATGTCTTATTGATCTCAAACTGTTGGAGTGCCCCTGGAAAATCACAAAGGATTGTTCTTTCACATTGTAAAAACAGAGGTGCTAGAAATAGCTTTATTTGATATGTTAACAGTCACATGGGAAGTGTTGTCAAATTAAATAGAATTTTCTAACCTTCTGTTTGTTAAATTTATATGGGTAAAATGCTATTAATATAAGCATTTCAGAAATTGTATAAAGTTCCTAGAGATTTGACAATATCCTCACTGTCCATGACATGTCCTAGTATTAATCTGCCTGATATTAGACAACAGTATATTATTAGTCATAATTTCAGTTAGTCTTTAAAAATGTTGCATGTCACAGAAACAACCAAATTTCCTTCTCAAATGCTTTATTTTTTGTAATGAACTTTTGTCAGAACTTTCACTTTTGTAAAATAATATGTCAAGCACGTCCATTTAAAGTCTTTTGTCACCTACAGACAATTATTATTTTGATGCTTCCCTGAAAACATACACAATTAGATACAGGGCAGGTACTTCATCTTCAACAAAAAGGACTGTCTCAGAAACCCACAGAAAGGACTAAGCCAGGTACTCTGGGGCAGAGGCTTCTACGGGCATTGCTTTGAGATCATACCACTGGGCTGAATTCTAGTGAAGAAGTTGATGGGTCATGAGATTGCTAACACAAGATAGAGAGGATTACCTAGGATTGAATGAACTGAAAAAGAGGATGATTACAGTTTTGTTTGGATTATTGCTGATGTTTTAATGTTCTATTTTCTAGATGCATGGCATCTATTACTCTTCCCTTAAGTTATCTATTAATTCCATAAAACATTCATCATCTTCTTCTTGCCTGAACCCTCCAGAATTTGAAAACTCTTTTTGAATATTCTTATTTTTATGGCAAAACAATTATTTGCATAGGTTCAATCAGAATCTGTCTTCTTGGTTAATTGGAGATACTTGTTATATAACTAAAGCTTTGACTGGAATGTCATGTTTGAACATGATGCTCCTTTAATCAGATGTGACCAGACACTTTTAAGAAACTAAGGTTGACTTTATGGAGCCAATGTTTATAAAACTTTCTTAGAAAAAACAGTCTGGTACCTGGCTCCAGAGTTCCCAGCCTTACAGGTCAGTAAAGAAAGTTACTTTCTGGACTATAGGTGAAATCTGGGATTTCTTGGCTTGGCTTCCTAGCCTCGAGAGATTTTTAAAAGTACAATCAGAAGTTCCTTATGAAAACTACCAGCAAAGCAAACCTAAAAAAGGCCTATATGGTAAATTGCCATTCTTGCTGCAACTATATAATCAGGCCAATCTAATGAAACCAGCCTTATTTTATGATTAAGAATAACCTTCTCGAGGTTATCTTTGATCAAAAGGTAGGGGAATGTTGAGAAATTTTGTTTCAATGGAAAACTATAGCACACTCCTGTGGGTTATCAGACTCTGTTCCTGTTCATTGCCTGAGTTGTTTTGTATCCTCTTTGTAAACTGCAGATAACTGTGTGTTTTTGTTAGTTATCTACCTATAAATTGGATTGAGTCCTGTGATATTGCTTATATTGTCTACACTAAATGCTAGTCAGAAAGCTAACTTAGTATCTTTTGTATACCAGTCCTCAAATGGACAAAGGAGGGTTAATACTCCCAATCTCTTGACCTACCGTACTGCAGGTTCCACTCTCTCATGCACATCATACCTTCCCTAGGAACACATGACCTGGAGCAAGCAGTTATAAATACTTCTGATGTTATGAAACAGAGCTGAAATACCACCCTAAAGGTTCTTCAGGCCCTCCAGGCTGAAGTTGACAGCTAACATCAGTGTTCTTGCAAAACAGACATGCTCTAGATTCTTGACTGCCCATGAACACTGCTGCATTTATGTTAGTAAGTCTGGCACAGTGATGAATAACCTGAAAATTTTAAAGAACCAAGTTAAGGTAATTCATGATATCAGTTAGGTGCAAGCATTTCCATGGACAGAGAGGCCTTTCCTTGTCATAAAGAAGATGCTATAACAGTTGCTTAAAAAAAACTTGTAGATGTATTCTCCACCTGGGGAATACCTTCAATTATTTCTACCACCTGAGGCACTCATTTTACTGGGGAGGTCACTAAAGATCTAACTAACATTCTACAAACAAGTTGGCATTGTCTCTACCACCTTCAATTCTCTGGTAAAGTGGAGAGAACAAATGGCACATTAACACTTAAACTGTCTGAATTAACTGAGGAAACCAGTTACTTTGGCCTAAATTTCTTCCACTGGCCCAAACCATTTGAAGCACACTTTTCAGGAAACATAAACTTCTTCCCTATGAAACTATCACTGGAAGACCTATGTCAATTGGCCTCCATCTTAAGAAGGATCCCTTGCTTCTCCAGCAGGAGATAACTCATTATTGTAGATCTCTAATGATTTAGGCAAAAGATTATCTCCAACAGTTAAGGGGTGCATTTCCAGATCCAAATCTCCCTTAAGACTCTTCACATCCTAACTTACAGCAATTGAATATATCGGAAGTGACATCAATGCAAAACAGCCCTTAAATCAGGCTGTAAGGGATGTTACCAGGTAACTCTTAACTTCTGACACTTCAGTCAAACTAGAAGGGCTTAAATCTTGGGCTCACATCTCACAATTAAGAACACTCCCCCTTCCAGTGCTTGGACCTTGACCAAATCAGGAACCTACAACTAAAATTTACTAGGATGATGGGGAGTGGATGTGTCTCAAGCTGTTGAGCGCCCACCTCCCACATTGGAGGCCCTCAGTTCAGTGCCCGGTGCCTCCTGAAACAAACAAACAAAAAAACCCAAACAACAAACAAAGCAAATGGAAAAACCAACTCTGGGCAACCACTGAGACACATCAGCTTCCCACATACAATGTCCCAGGTTCAATCCCCAGGCCCCTGGTACCTCAAAAAAAAAATTTTTTTTTTGTTTTTTACTAGGATGAGAAGGAGATAGCTTCATGAGGTAGAAATCTTCTACCCAAGATCACGGTACAAGACCCCATGAAGTCCTGCATTCCTGTCATATCCCTTATCATATTATTCCTTAAAATTATTTTTGCATTTTTTATTGTTTCCACACCCTTTGTGCACACATTTTCCATCTTCCTTAGAAAATGTTACCAGAGATGTTTAAATTGATACTGTTTGCCTCTTCTTTCCTCTTTGCCTTGGCCTGGAAAGACAATACAATCATTTGCTTTTCCCAGGCCACTCCATGGCAAAAGGGGGGAATTGAACAGACTGTTAGATCTGCCAGCATAAACCCCAATCTGTTCATGATCCAGAGGATCTTGTCATCCTGCCAGTGACCGATTTTTTGGGGATTCTGAATGCCACAGTATTTTACAATCAAGCTAGCAAAATAATACCCTCTAAAAAAATGAGGACTTTTAAGATAACATAAACTTGACATCATTCACACCTAAAAACTAACAATATGTGATTATTTAAAAAATACTCATTTGCACATCCAAATGAGTATTCTTTTCAAAGAATCATCTTAAAAAGTTTAAGGGATGCTAGTGTTACTCAAAACACATTTGAAATACCTCTCAGGAATTGTTTTCAGGATTTGCAGTATATTCTTTTAAGTGTTCCAAATGGTGATAAAATCTTCACTCTTCAAAGATAGATCTGGCTTGGAAAAGAGCCAAAATGTCTTTAGGAATAAACTTTAATGAATGTGGGTAGTAATCAGGCTAGGAGAACTGGTTTTGTTAAAGAGAGTTATATCACACAGAGGTACAAGGTGTGCATATTTCATGAAAGGAGCCTGATGCTTGTAAATTAACTCAGAAATTACCTCCTTAATGACCAAAGTGGTGGGTGGGAGAAAGAGCTCTGCTGCATTGGAAGCTGAAGCAGTAGTGGAGCTAAGAGGAGAATGTGAGAGACAGCTGAGACAGCCAGCCAACTGGTGAAATGAAGTTATGCTTAATCCTACTATCCTAAATTCCAGTGATTCCAAGCCACATTCAGGACTTATCTTGCATTTCAGGCTCCATGCTTTTGTACACAATGTTCCCTGTGACTAGAGTGACTTCCTCACTGGGCGGAACCACTGAACGAATGTATACTCATCCTTTAAGACCTTGTCAAATAGTACCACATTCCTTGACTCTATCTGGCACAATTAGTTGCTCCATCCTTTGGTCCCAGTTATACTCTGTAGGTATCTCTATTAACATCTCTATGACATTATTTTATAATTGCTCTGGTATGTATATTTTCCCAATTAGACAGTGAGCCTCATTTTTGTATCTTTGGCATATAGTGACTGGCACATAGTAGGTGTTCAGCAACCATCTGTTTAGTACATTAGATAGGATTAATAATCTGTGTGTCATAGTTTCGATCCTGAGATGTCCTCATAATGCAGCAAAGTAGCTGCCGGCTCTGAATATTATAGAGTAAATTAAAGAAGAAAGACCTTATGGAAGAGCAGTTTTTACAACAGACACCCTGAAAATTTCAGATGTTGGCGGTGAAGAGTTACAACACAGAAGTGTCCAAGGAAGTGTTAGCAATTTATTTTCTTCTCTTTTCTAAAATAAATTATCCAAATCCATTTTGGGGCATCATAATTGTTTTATTTTTCTTTGTGGAATTAATACTTTAAGAATCAAAGAATTAAGTGTAAATTGAAATTGAATTCAAACTTTGTCAATCCACATTTTTCTTAAAATAAATTTGGAAGGTAGAACACAAAGATTAAAAATGAATCATTAATATGGAGGAACCTGGGTCCGATCCCCGGGACCTCCCGGTAAAAATAAAGGAAAAAAAATTAAAAAACCCAGAATCATCCACTTCAAAGAAAACAGATTAATTCTCAAAATTAAAACTTTGTGTAAAAACTGTAGAAATTTGGAATGAGGGAAACTCTTGTCAAGACTATTCATATACTTTTCTTTTTCTCTCTCCCACTTTCTGCCCCAGAGCAGGAACAACTCCTACATGGAACGGCCCAACCCTTGCCTTGACTTTGGTCTTGGTAGAAAGCGGAAGCATTTCTTCCAGCACTGTGCCAGTGGCATGTGATACACCTACCATATCTATACCATAGTTCTTGGATGAGAAATAAAGTGGTTTGTGGGTAGCCCATGTGGGTAGAAAGGAGAAAGGGAGAGCCACTTGTAAAGAACAATTGTTTACGATGTTACCTGCTCTTGGTGGAACCTGAATTTTATCCAGGAATAATACCTGTTCTGCATAGTGCCTTTTGATACTCAACTGGCTTATAGCATATTTTCAAACTAGTGTTTTAAAGGAATCAGTAAATTCACAGACATTTTTATAGCCTTGTCAATGGTAAATATTCTATTCAACTGCCTTTGTATGGAAATAACCTGATGTGGATACAGAAGAAACAGGATTGAGATAGTTGAGCAACAGGTATGCTTGGTTTTAATGGTTACATTGCACAACCTGGGCAAGGCATCCCAGGACATAAAAGACTGTTGTTGTAACTCAACCCAGAAATCCAGCCAGACCACCCAGGGAATTACAAAAGCACGTCAGCCTCTAAAATACAGGAACAATTTCTTTGACCACACGACACATGGTCTCTTGAGTACTATGACCATTCGCAGCTGAAGAATATTTAAAATAAATCGACACTTGCTTTTTGCTATTTTTTTAAGGGAAATTTATTGTTTTTTTTTTTAAAAAAAAAACAGACCATAACCAAAATTATAGCTTATAGTGAATGCATGCACACAAAGTGCAGAATATGGAAATGTTGAAATGCAAATATAAATAACAGTACCATTTTTATTTTGCTTGAAAACAGCATATTTTGATTATTTCGTATAAGTAATTTCACACTCCTAATAAACAGGAAAAAAGTGAAACATTCAAGATCTCCCCTTATCCTTTGACATATCAAATACCAAAAAGTAGGATTTAATCTTGTTTCCAGATTTCAGAGAAAGTCATATAACAGATACTTCTTAAATTCTCAGAGAAAATAAATCTAAGATATTTTAAATGGTTTTTCAAAATGAATATATTAATAGTTTGCTTTGAAGATCAATGTGCTAAATTGAGATCTTTTTCCAAAAGAGGTTTAATTCTTATTTTCTAGGTCCAAGTTTTGCATATGGAAGTTCAAAACCAGTCATTGCAACTGGTGCTTTCTAGTTAATCAACAATTCAGTTCATATCATTAATGCAAACTTTTATGTGCATATCTATCCATGACCTTGTACTTGCCTGGGGGAACCACCCATGAAAAGGATGAAAATGAATTCATCACCCTCAATACCTCTTTCAAGCACATTCATGAGAATAAGGCATCAATTATGATAAATTAATGATAAAAAGTTGCTAAGGAAGGAGGCGGCTGTGGCTTAATCAGTAGGGCTCCCGTTTACCATATGGGAGGCCCCGGGTTTGGTTCCCGGGGCCTCCTGGTAAGGGCAGGCCCGCCTGCACGGCATAGTTGGCTGGCCCAGCGAGCGCAAGCAGCAAGGGGGGGATAAATGAATAAATAAATAAAATCTTTAAAAAAAAAAAAGTTGCTAAGGGCAGACTTATGCCAGATTTAGGATTATTATCCTTTTCTAAATAAATCCTACTAAAAAATTCTACTAGTGGCATCAAGAAATTAATTGCTTTCTACAAAGCAAGATAGATTCTCTTTTTTAATCTTTATTTTTAAATAATTTCAAACTTGCAGAAGAGTTGCAATATTAGTACAAAAAGTCCTGGATACTCTTTAGTCAGATTCATCAGTTTTTAACAGTTTGCCATTTGCTTTAGTGTTCTCTCTCTCTCTCTCTCACTAATATAATTTATAGACACTCTCTTACATAATCAGGAAATTTAACATTGACACAATATAGAGTACCTATTGAAACCTCATCAATTTCCCAATAATAATCTTCATGGCAATTTTCCCCCTATCCAGGATCCAATCCACGATCACTCATTGCATTTATTTATTTATATATATATATTTTTTTTACTGGGAGGTCCCATGGATTGAACCTGGGTCCTTCCATATGGGAGATGGATGCCTAACCATTTGAGCCACATCCATCCCCTACTCATTGCATTTAGTTGTCATATCTTTTAAGCTCTTTTAGTATGGAAAGGTCCTCAGATTGTCTCTATCTTTTACAATATTGATATTTTCTAAAGAATACAGGCCACTTGTTTAACAGAATATCCTCTAATTTGGATTTCTTTGATGTTTCCTCACTATTAGATGAAAGTATGCATTTTTGGCAAGAAGTTTATATAAGTGATTTTGTGTCCATGCATCACATCAGAAGGCACATAAGGAGAATTTTTTTCAGTAGCAATGCTAATTTGATCACTTAGCTAAGGTTCCCATTAGTGAAACAAGATAAATTTCTGGTTACAAAAAGGAAATAATTAAATGAAGTTTCAGAGTTACTTTGTGTGATTGTTTCTGAATATTCAAATTTCATATTTAATGACAAAATACCAAGTACACAAAATGAAGAAATATGCAGGCCCTGGTATTAAACCAAATACCAAGGATGCAGGTAGAGATATAATTCATTATATCAATGACTAATTGGACTACATGATCTAATAAAAACAGTTCTGATTTACTTTATACATTCTATCTGCAAAATACTTTATATACATTACTTACAAACTTTATTACAGGCCTGAAAGATCATAATTTTAGCTTCATTTTTGCATATGAAGAAAATGAGGCAAGAGAATTTAGTGATTCTTTCATGGTTATATAGTAAGTAAGTAGGGGTTGGATGTAGCTCAACTGGTTGGGCGTCCATCTCCCATATGGAGGGACCTGGGTTCGATCCCCGGGACCTCCCGGTAAAAACAAACAAACAAACAAACAAAAAACAAGCAAAACTACATATAGCAAGTAAGTAGAAGAGACAAATGTACCTAGATCTCAAATCCTTGCTTGTTCTACATATCATATTGTAGTCTTTTCAAACAAAATTTGTATATGCTAGGCAAAAAAATATGAAAGTATATTAAATTTTCTTCATATAAAGAGATTAAATTTGAAGAGAATTTTAAAAAATTCAAATGGTAAATAGCTCCTCTTTTTATCATAGCCTTCTTTTTTCCTTTCTTGTGTTTTCCTGTTTAGCCTTATCATTTATCTCTATCTTTCTTTCTGGATATTTGAATCTCTGGTTTTCTCTTCCATTCAGGCCTCTTTACCTTTCCAAATATTTCTCTACTTTTTCATGTTTCCTTCTTTCCATCATTTTTCATTCTTACCACAGCTGACTGAGAGTTGGACATTAAGAAGAGTCTTGAAAGATCAGTCCTGAATACTTGAATCAATAACTTCCAACAATAACTTGAATGATAATAACTAAGAGTAACACTGAATTGAATGGGGTAGCTATAATCTAGGAAAATTACATTAAAACTAAAGGTTCTGACAAGACAGGAAAATGGATGGATAAGAACAGAAGATGAATTATGGGATATGAGTAGTATAATTACTTTGTTTTTTTTGTTTTTTAAATTTTATTTTTAAAGATACTTAGATTACATAAATGTTACATAAAAATATAATTACTTTGGGAAAGAAAAACTCTCTTCAAGCACAAGATGGCACAGAACAGGCTTTATACAACTATGCTAGGAAAGAATAGAAAAGAATAGAGGATTAGAGTGATTCTTCTTCTAAATATGAGTCAGGAGTGTAGTACATTTTAAAATAAGTCTAATATTGCTACATGTGAACAATATTACAAAATTCACTAACCATGAATTCATTCTTCATTTGTTCTTGGCATTGGTTAGGTCTTCGTTCTAGCAATGTTACTCTTTCAGCTTTCATATTAAAAAGTGTATGTGCTTGCTTTGGCAGCACATATACTAGAATTGGAATGATACAGAGAAGATTAGCATGGCCCCTGCGCAAGGATGACACGCAAATTCGTGACACGTTACATATTTAAAAAAAAAAAAAAGTGTATGCATTTTCGGGAAGCAGATGTGGCTCAAGCAGTTGGGTGCCTGCCTACCACATGGGAGGTTCCGGGTTTGGTTTCCGGTGCCTCCTAAAAAAAAAAGAATCCAAATAGACACAGAGAGCACACAACAAACAGACACAAAGAGCAGACAGCAAGCACAAACAACAAGGGGGGCGGCAAGAAATAAATTTTTTTTTAAAAGTATATGCATTTTATAGAAGTATTGGAGAAATAAATGTTTATAGATATATCAAAGATTAATTTGAGATTCCAGGGAGAGCAACCCAAATCTTTAAGGGATAGATACAATTAAATCTATAAGGACAAATTTTAAAGATTGAGTTTATTAGTCTACTCTGCATTTCAGAGCTGTTAGTATGGACCATAATAAAGGAGAAAACTTTTCAGATAAGGCTATGGAAATATTATTTATAATATCAAAGACTATTTGGACTATAAGATCTAATAATAATAGATACTATTTACTTTATGCATATATGCAAGCTAAGCTCTTTATTATTATTATTTCTAAACTTTATGTAGGCCTGAAAGGAAAAAATATTAGTGACAACGTCTAATATCTTTTAGTAATAAGCATTTTATTCCTTAACCGATAGGTACTTATTTTAAAAATTAAGTAAATATCTACTAGGGAAATAAGTCTTTTTAGTCAATCATACCTCAGTGAAAAGTATTTAATCATATAATCACTTTGTGCCACTCTTAATACCTAATATGTAGTAGCTTTGATGGGGGATGGGAGGCACACAGAATAATTTGGGGGTACTAAGATTTCATGGGGTGGCCAGTTTGAGTTGGGCACCAGACAGGATTTAAGTGTCCTGTAAAGGGCACTGTAGGCGCATTACAATTTGTTCTGGCACCTTACATGACAGCAACCACTCCACTGAGCATCACCTATCTGAGAGTTTGGGAAGGCTCCGGAAGAAGAACTTCTGTCCAGTTTCTCCCATTTGGTATAGCAGGCAAGCCAGAGAATATGCAGTAGGACTCATTTACAGTAGATGTGAAGATGAACTTCCTGATTATAAGGGTGAATAAACACTGGAACCAGCAACTCAGAGAGGGAGTCTGTGGAATCTCCATCCCGGAATAAGTAGTTCACGCATAGAAAATGTTCTCCAATGAAAAGAAGCTTTGTGGGCCTTACACTCCTGACTGAACATGAAAGTCACTAGAGATAGTGGGGACGGGGGAGCTTTGCTCTGAATGAAAGGCAAAGGAGTTGTCTTTTTAACACTAAATGCTGTGAGTAAAGTATTCATTTCTGTCTAAAACAAAATAGACCTTATCACATTACAAAAATTTTTATTCTGCAAGTGATCTAGTAAACAGATTATCTGGAGAACCTTACAGCTCAGGTTTTCAGGACTACTGATTTATTCATTTAAAATGGGCCACATCTTGATTTAGATTTTTTAAAAATGTACTTCCAATTGGAAATTGCTAAAAGGTAAAACATGGGTTAATTTGGGGGAATTTAATAAATCCTAAAATATGCTCTTATAACTCCAAACTCCCATATTGCCCTCAGGAAGTTTATAAGCATGTGACAGGAAAATGGGGTAGGGGCAGGGCGAGCACAGAAAAGTTCAAGCACCTGAATTTTTTTTTCATTTAGTTCACTGGTGATTTTCCCATTGCCAGCAATATCCTTCTCTCCACACACAAAAAAGTTCAACAATTATTATCACAGTATCTTCTTGTTCATTTGTAAAATGTGAATGCTTTCTATATATTAGGCAAATAATTAAATTGATTCAATAATTTCACACTTTCTCCTCATTTGAAAGAATATATTATTGTCCTTTGGTTTCCTCATAAGTAAAATTGGTGTGCTAGAGGTTGAGCTAATTAAATGACCTATGACATCTCTTTCAATTCTAAAATTACCTGTTTCTGTAACTTCTCCAGGCTAACAGTCATGCTTGTGGACCATGGTTCTGCCACTTTCTTAGTGGGGAACTTTGGGGTTTCCTAACCCTGCTCTGGAACCAACTTCCTCAAGTTACTGCTATCATTACAACCCTCGTTTGGTGCACATTGCTGGTCAAGTTAATTAACCTGAATCTGTTTCCTCATGTCTAAGAAACTGTGAATGGGACTAAGAACATAATGCCTATAAAAACTGTCTAGGATAATTCCTGGCTCATAGGAAAGCACCAATAAAGCTAATCCTATCCTCTTTCCTGACTGTCTTTGGAGAAGCTCCTCATCCCTTTCAAATCAATGCCATACACAATTTCTCATGAAAACAAAGGACAGAAGTTGAAAAAATTATTAGGTTTATGCTTTGGAGTTTGATACTGGCCTTACATTAAAATCAACATTTTATCTTTCATCCTTTATCACCCATTATGATCAAAATCATCTGGCATAAATTCAGAGAGTCAGAAACAAGAATACAAGTTACCAGGGGCCAGGGTGTGGCTAGGGAAAGGGGATTAGGGCTTAATTGAGACAGTGTTTGGGGTAATGGAAGAGTTTTGGTAATGGATGGTGGTGGTGGTAGCACAACATGGTGAATGTAATTAACACCACTGAATTGTAAATTTGAAAGTGTTTAAAACAGAAAATTTTAGGTTGTATATATGTTACTAGAATAAAAATTTTTAAAAACATAGAACTGTACAACACAAACAGTGCACCCTAATGCACTGTTTCATCATTTGTAACAAAATTACCTCACTAATGCAAAGTGTTAATAACAGGGAAAACTGTGTATGGGGGAGGGTATATGGGATCTCTGTACTTTCTGCATGATTTTTCTATAAATTTACAACTTCTTTAATAAAAAAATTTTTTTAATCATCTGGCATGTATATTAACTATTTGGGCTCCCAAAGACAAGGCTGAAAATAAATACATATGAACTTGACCAGAAACACCTGCTTTTATCAGAAATACAAATGTCTAGATCAAATAGGCAGATAAAAGTTTACCAGGGTCTAGAACTTTTTCTGGATATTTTTAATCTCATGCCATTATTATTTTAATTGTTTGTATTATTAACAATATAAAATGTTCTGCCAAAACTAGACTCATGGAATATTTTTCTTGAAGGTTTTTTTTTCTTTTTAGTTGCATATATTTACCTTACTGTAGGTGAAAATTAACTATCTATAGATTTCATGAAAATAGAAGTTGAATACAAGATTCAATGTGTATACTTATCAGAGAGTAAAGTGATAGCAATTATAATTTTTTCTTAGAACCAAGTTGATACATACATTATATATAAGTATACTTGAGGACCATCTAAAAACAATATATTCATGAAAATTCTGGGCAGGCAGATACAGAAGCATATGATGTCATGACATCAAAAAGTTGCTGAAATAATGAGAGATCTCACAAGATTTGTGAGTCTTTCAAAATGTGTCATCTTCAATATTTCTTTCATTGTTATTAAGCGAGATACTTTAAGAGGCTCAGCAATTATTTATTATTTTTTTTATTTTTATTTTACCAGGAGGTCCTGGGGATCGAACGCAGGTCCCTCCAAATGGCAGACGGACGCCCAACCATCCAAGCCACATCCGCCCCAATTATTGAGTCTATCCTTGTTCCCATTACCATCATCCCCAAATTATAAAATTAAACTACATTTCTTTAGCTTTCATAGAAAGCTATTTAACATTATGCTCTTGGACTTCTACCAGAAGTCCATGTTGAAACAGTCATGAGGAATATTTTGGCATCATTTCTAAAATTGCCATTTGAAAACACTTTTGTTTGTTCAATGTTCATAATAACAAGATCCATGTAGTAAATTTTTTTTAGAGTTCAATGCTAAATAATATTTGTTTCTTCAATCAATTAGTATGCTTCATTTTAGTAGTTAGCAAGAACTATACAACTCATATTTCCCTGTTTTACCAAGAGGGTCGAATTAAGTTTTCTACTCACTTTTAACATTTATTCATGCTTAAGTTTTCAGATTACTCACCATTCCTATGCCTTCTGCTCCCATTACACTGTTCATAGACTTTTGCCCTTTTTCTTGTCTTTTTAAAAAAAAGTCACTGTAGTTCATTATAAACGATTTTAAATCCTTTTAGAAATAATATAATTATTCATTGCCAAACTTAATATACATTAAAAGTTATTCTTAATTTAAAAGTTATTGTAGGGGGCGGATGTGGCTCAAATGGTTGGGCATCCGTCTGCCATATGGAGGGACCTGGGTTCAATTCCCGGGACCTCCCGGTAAAATAAATTAAAAAAAAAAAAAATGCATATAAGAAAAAAAAAAGTTATTGTAATTAAAGCTAACATTATGTCTGGGTACATAATGTTGAAACTTAAATTTGAAGAAAACTCTTGATCCACAATACCGTAATACTGGACATCAGTGCTGGGAATGTATATTTAGATATAATCTACTGCCTTACTGTACTGACAGTGTATATGGTTGTTATCTCCAAACATGACAAACAGCTCCAAATAGAAATAGGCACACTATTAATAAAATGTCAAAAAAAAAAAAAAGTCATGTACTCTAAATACTCTGGGAACTTCCTTTATTTAATACTATATAGCACATGGTTTTGTTTTTGTTTTTGTTTTGTTTTTTTTTATTTATTTATTTTTTTCTTTCTTAGCACATGGTTTTATACGCAGGTAAAGAAAATATTAATCATCCCTGGATTTATCTAAAAGTCTAAAAAGAAACAAATCTGACATATTTCTGGGTTGGTATCTGAAATTTATCCCTTTTGTTTTTGATTAGCTGAATATTCGAGGTTATCTTAAAATATGACCCTCAGTATAAATGACATATAACAGTTTTATATTATCAGTCCAGAAACTATATAAATTTATACAAATACACAATTTTTTCTTTGAGAAAACCTTTAGGAAGATCACTGTACTAATACATTCTCCTACACCTAGCCTTAGTGATATGCATGTATGAGAAGGGCTTAGTTGAAAGCTACTGTGTAAGAACCAGGGCATCCAAATATAGACATTTCAATGGCACTCTTTGGTTCCAATGTAACTAGGGTCAAACCTTCTTCTAGTCACCGTGAACTCTGAATTTATGAGTAAGATAATACCAAGAAGTAATATCATGAGGGGAAGTACAAACGAAAGAACAAAAATGAGGAGGAGGTAGCCCTGGGAGCTGTCACCAGGTCATTTTAGCCTCTGTTAAATAAGGTAGGCTCTTCTGGGTCAGTTCCAAGAGTACCAGGGATGAATGCAAGCTCTAAAATTAATAATCTGCTGACCATTTTAAGAAAATTTAGAAGGAATGATAAAGTAATGGAAAAAGAATGAATTACCTCCTTTTTCTTTTTGACCTTCTATTCAGGAATCCATGTCATTTGAGCAGCTCTATTCTCACAATAAGAAGTCAATCATGCCCCCAACTTAGAAAACAACTAAAAAAAAGTACGTGTGCTGAGAGCAGAATGTTCATGGGAGATTACCTGAAGGATCTGAAATCAATCCATGTCACTAGATAAGCTAGTCACAAACTGGGGTTGATTTAGCCAATAGAAATTTTGTTTGGCCTACACAGTATTTTAAAAATTCAAGACAAAATTGAAAAATTTTGAGATTTCAGATAAAAATTTGGAACTCGGGCTTTTCTGGGGGAAACAAAACAAAACAGAAGGTCTGGCAACACTGTATGGGTATCCCCACATGGCAACATTTGCTGGGGTAATAAAATGGCTGCTACTCCCTTTCTTAGAGAAGGAGCTCTTCAAATAGCCACAGTCCTCCCCTATCTCTGCCAAACATCTCACTTCAGCAGGCTTTCCTCTTAAAAGTAGTTGCCAGTTCCCTGTAGTCATCTGCATTTGTAACCTCCCACAAATATTCTAAAATCCATCAGACCAGCAGAGAATTGAATGCCAGGATTGCATCATGCTGCTGCCATTCTAGTGTCAGTATTGCTTTTACTGATTTTCACTTTGGTGGCTGTCATCAGCCTATAGTTAGAGATGCTATAAACCAGCCTTACAAGCTGCATTGGTCTATATATAGTAAGAGTGTGGACTGGGATATTCTTTCAGATCAGAATCTTCTGTGAGGATCTTTAGGAGAAATTTTCTTCTGACTTTACTAAGAGGGCTAGTTATGTTTTTTCTAGGCAATTGGTTTGATTTCCTCTCATAAAATGATATCTTGTGTATCTAATAAGCTTATTCTTTTCTTACTGATTGCTAGAAAGTCTAAAGAGAAATTTGTAACCCACTCCTAGCAATTGTATAAGGTTCCATTGTATATATGCACTTTTGGCTATAACTAATAATTTCTCTTCTCCTTTGCCTCATCCTTCACTCACTTCATGTTAAAAAAAAAAAAAAAAACAAAAAACTAACATTTGTCATATTTTTAATGCAGAAAAATGAAAAGTTAGCAAAAAATAAATAATTAAAGAACTCCTTTTGAAATTTAGAGGGAGCTGGGGTGGCGCAAGAGATTCCGGTAGGTCCCAGGATTGGCTCCCGGTGCCGCCTAAAGAGAAGACAAGCAGACACAGAAGAACACACAGAGAGCAGACAGTGAGCACAAAACAAGAGGGGTGGGGGAGAAATAAATAAATAAATGTTAAAAAAAAAAAAAAAAAAGGGAAGCGGATGTGGCTCAAGTGATTGACTCCCATCTACCACATAGGAGGTCCAGGGTTCAATTCCCAGGGCCTCCTGGTGAAAAGCAGGCTGACCCACGTGGAGAGCTAGCCCATGTTGAGTGCTTGCCCATGCCGAGTGCTGGCCCCCACGGGAGTGCTGGTCTGCGCAGGAGTGCAGGGAGCAGTTCCTGGTGCCGCCTGAAGAGAAGACAAGCAGACACTAAAGAACACACAGAGAGCAGATCGCGAGTGAAAAACAACGAGGGGAGGGGGCAAGAAATAAATAAATAGGGAAGCGGCTGTGGCTTAATCAGTAGGGCTCCCGTTTACCATATGGGAGGCCCCGGGTTCGGTTCCTGGGGCCTCCTGGTGAAGGCAAGCCCACCCGCACGGCGTGGTTAGCTGACCCAGCGAGCACAAGCAGCAAGGGGGGGATAAATGAATAAATAAATAAAATCTAAAAAAACAAATAAATAAATAAATAAATCTTTAAAAAAAAATTTAGTTTTCAAAGAAAAGTAATACATAGCTGTAGTTAGAAAATTCAAATAGTACACAGAAAAATAAGTAAAAAACAAACAAACAAAAAAACCCTCCTTATTACCAATCGCTTTTCTCAAAGGTAACCACCTGCAGATACAGACACACACACATATGCACATACACACATGTTTTCATATCAGGGTACAGAGACATCATCAAGGGAGCAAAAAAGGAGTTTCCTTTCAAATATTTAGTACTTTATGGAAAATAGTTTAGATGGATATTTTTAAGAATGTTATTTTCTTGCTCAGAATACTGTAACTCTTAAAATAATACACAGTACTAGTTTTTCTTTCAAGTAAAAAAAAACACTTCACAATATTATTATTTATAGGACAATAATGGAAATCAGGGAAATATGAATACTGATTGGATATTTGATGGTACTAAGGAGTTACTGCTGTTTTGGGGGATCTGTAATAGTGATATTGTTTATATTTTAAAAATTGAGTCCTTATTCTTTGACATATATACTAAAATATTTATGGGTAAAATATGGACTTCAAAATAATCTGAGGTATGGAGAAAACAAAATTAGTCAGTTAATAATTACTGAAGCATGATGGGTACATGAACTTCTTTTTACTATTCTATTATTGTATGCTTGAAATTTTCCATAAAAAAGCTTTAAAATTTCATAGGTACTATTACATTTATTTAAAATATAGTGAAACTGCATTTAAAAAATAATTATCAACTAACACCCCTCTGATAAATGTTTTAAAATATTATCTAAGAAATATATGGTTTCTCAAATTATGGAAGGCTCTAGTTTACAAATTCAGAATTCAATGATTTATAACAGCTTTATTAGGATACAATTCACATACCGTAAAATTCACCTTTAGTACTCTTCGGTGGTGTATTAGTCAGCCAAGGGGTGCTGATGCAAAATACCAGAAATCTGTTGGTCTTTATAAAGGGTATTTATTTGCGGTAGAAGTCCACAGTTACCAGGCCATAAAGTGTAAGTTTCTTCCCTCACCAAAGTCCATTGCCATGTTTGGAGCAAGACAGCTGCTGTTATTTGCCAGGGTTCAGGCTTCTTGGGTTCCTCTCTTCCCAGGGCTCCATTTCTCTCCGGGCTCAGCTCCTCTGTTTCCTCCACAAGGTCAGCTGTAGACTATGAGGCTCTCTAGGTTCTGCCTTTCTCCACAAGGCCAGCTGTGAACTGTCTGGTAAATGGCTCTTCTCTTTTCCCCGGGGCCTTCTCTCCTTCCTCATTAGAAACTCCAACATCAAAACTGCTCCAACTCAGTCCTTTACAATGTCTTTTATCTTTGAGACCCCACCCACCAAGGGGTGGGGCTCAACGCCCTACTGACATGGCCCAGTCAATGCCCTATTCATAATTTAATCATGCCCAGATTAGCAGACCAGTTTACAAGCATAATCCAATATCTAATTTTGGAATTCATAACTACATCAAACTACCAAACTGCTACAGGTGGTTTTTAGTATATTCACAGAATTGTATAACCATCATCACTATCTTTTTTTTGTTTTGTTTTGTATTTTTCACTATCTAATTTTAGAACATTTTCATCACACCAGAAAGAAACCCCATGCCCATTAGCAGTCAAGCATGCAATTCAATCTCAGACTCATTCCACTGCTATCGGGCTCTTTCTTTCTTTCATCACTTCAATACAAGTAAAGCCTCTATGCTCCTGCACAGATACCTATTTTCAAGCACTTTTCCTATCCTATCAGAATAGTAAGATCACAATTATGACAATCACTTTCTTTTCACCTCCCCATCACACCCACAACGTACAAAATACAGAAGACAATAGCAAATTGTTTCCAATTATAAGTTTTCTGTAAGAGGATTACGTATTCCGGCCCACTATTGTTGGGCTTGGTCATGTGTCATGCTTTGGCCAGTAGAATGTGATTAGACATGATATACATCATATTAGAGTAGAAACTTTAAGCGACATTGTTTCAGCCCCATGCAATAAAAAGGGCATGTCCCAGATAGGGGATGCTCACTCCTTCAGCCTAAGTCCTGAAATTGGAAGACATGTGAAGTCCACTGAAACCACAAGTAAAGCTGGAGTCAACCTATAGCCTATGCGTATATAAGCAAGCCACTGACATCACAACCTGGTGAAACTAAATAATGCATGTTCACGTGGCATTTTAATCCCGTGTAAATACCAACTCGGTTTTGTTTTACTCTGCTTATATTTCTGAGTATTCTCAGAGAAAGACAGTTGCTAATGAGGAATTATGGAACAGAGTAGAAGATTCCCTGCCTTCAAAGAACATACAGTCCTGTAATATTATAAAAAGCAATGGCAGGGAAGCGGCTGTGGCTCAATCAGTGGGGCTCCCGTTTACCATATGGGAGGCCCCGGGTTCGGTTCCCGGGGCCTCCTGGTGAGGGCAAGCCCTCCCGTATGGCGTGGTTAGCTGACCCAGCGAGCACAAGCAGCAAGGGGGGGATAAATGAATAAATAAATAAAAACCTTTAAAAAAAAAAAAAAAAAAAAAAAGCAATGGCATTTTGAAGACATTTGGCTCTTACCTGCAGAAAGCCTACCTCAAATCATCTTCTGGTATTATCAGAAACAGGAAGATACTACTTAGAGACTCAAAAAGCTAACAAGAGGTAGGAATAAGGGCAGTGCAACGGAAACTAAGAGAAAAACCATCATCTTTGTCAGAAAGTGAATGTTTTGGGAACTTTTAACTATGCTAGGTACTCTGGAGGGTTCCTAAGATTTCCTAGAAATATCTCTAACAATTGTTGCCAGTGAGCAAGAACAGAAAAACAACAGATTCTTAACATGTTGTTTAAATAGACTAATATTTTTACTGAAGGCTCCAATTATTTTGATTATGCGATCATATGCAGAATTCACATGAGAAAACAGATCTTTACAGATGGAATAATGCATTAAGATTGAATTGTCATAAAGTTCATCTAAGAAGTGAACTCTTAGTAAACTTAATGTATTATTCCATTTAAAAAACCATCATTTACACACAACTATTCAGACAGACAATTATTGAATAAATCAAAGTGACCTAGGTAGCATATGCTTTTGAATATAATAATTGCATTTTAGTTTGGGGCTGGCTTTCATTACGTTAAAGTGTCAATCTTAATTTTACTTGTGAATGTGAATAATCTATAGGTGGCAGTCTATTTTGTTTAGTTGCTTGATTTTGGGGAAAGGGGGAAGGGAATTGTTATGCTTTTCTCATTTGAAATGGAGGAAGTCATGTTTTTATCCTGGTTCTATTTCCTGTTTATAGGATAATGAGGGAATTGCCATTATGCTGTAGAAATAGGTTACATATTCTTTTCCTTCCACTCTTTTGTGAACAGGATATAGCGTAGAAGAATTCTTGCTTAATCTTTGGATGTTTAAATGTTTATATGAACAATTACCATGAAAAGTGAATGTCAAGGTAAAATGGTACAGGTTTTTTAGAGGGCAATTTGGCAGTACCTTTTAAAACTAAAAAAGAATACACATGGGAAGCGGCTGTGGCTCAATCAGTAGGGCTCCCGTTTACCATATGGGAGGCCCCAGTTCGGTTCCCCGGAGCCTCCTGGTGGGGGCGGGCCCGCCACACACGGTGTGGTTGGCTGACCCAGCGAGTACAAGCAGCAAGGGGGGGATAAATGAATAAATAAATAAAATCTTTAAAAAAAAAAAAAAAAAAAGAATACACATATCCTTTGATTTAACACATTACAGGAATTTAACAGATAAAACATTTTTATACTTACACAAATGTCTACAAATAAGGATATTGGCAAAAGAAGATCTAAATGTATTTCAATAAGAGTATGGCTAAATAATTAGGTATATCCATATTATGGAACACTGCGCAGCCTTTACAAGAGTCTTGACTAGCACTCTCACCTCCGCACAGATGGCGGACTGCCTGGGCAACCTGACCGCGCATGGATGGCGCCCCGCACGGGGGCGCTAGGACCGTCGCATCGCTGCCGAGCCCTGTCCAGCCCTCCAGGCCAAGGGACCTCAGGACACAACGCGACTCTTGAGCTACTGCCTCAACCCTGACCCAGGAACCCTCTGTATCCACGGCTATTCCTGATCCCCAGCACTTCCATCTGCCACTCCCTGGCCCCTCACACCACCCACCCACCTTGTGGCGCAGGAAAAGGTGTGAAAGGCCAAGCGCTGAGACGGGCATCTGGGTACTGTGCCACAGGGCCTGGGCGGCAGGGCCGAGTTGCTTGTGGGTGTGTGGGGGAAGAGGATGGAGGGTCTAGTGTGCCCACTCCATTCTCTTGGTGTACTGGAGGGCATCCTGGATGGAAGTGAAGTGAATGGAACAGAAGCCAAAGCAAGCTGCAGTGTCGGTCAGACCCAGAGGAGAACCAGCCATCAGGTAGAAAGCGAAAAACAGAATGGTCAATGTTCCCAGAAAACCAGCATGTCAGGGTATAGTTACCTGGACAAAGCAGTATGTCGTATGTACAAGGTAACCAATTTTCACTACCGCTGCATCACTTGTGAGGGCTGCAAGGACTTCTTTCGCCGCACAATCCAGAAGAACCTCCAGCTCACCTACTCCTGAAATTATGACAGCTGCAGTGTCATCGACAAGATGACCTGCAATCAGTGCCAGCAGTGCCGCTTCAACAATTGCATCGCCGTGGGCATGGCCATGGACTTGGTTCTAGATGACTGGAAGTGGGTGGTCAAGCGCAAGCTGATCAAGCAAAACCAGGAGCCGCGGCGGAAGATGATTGTATCACTGCCGCGGTGAACACACCCACTCGCGAAGAGTGGGATCTGATCCACATTCTGAAGGAGGCCCATTGCAGCACCAATGCCCAGAGCAGCCATTGGAAGCAGAGGAGAAAATTTTAGCCAGATGACATTGGTCGGTCACCCATCGTCTCCATGCCAAACGGAGACAAGGTGGAACTAGAGTCCTTCAGCGAGTTTACCAAGGTCATTACCCCAGCCCTCACACGCATAGCGGGCTTTGCCAATAAGAAAATGCCCATGTTCCCTGAGCTGCCTTGCGAAGACCAGATCACACCCTTGAAGGGGTGCTGCACAGAGATCATGTCTCTGTGGGCAGCTGCCCGATATGACCCTGAGAGCGACACCCTGACACTGAGCAAGGAAATGGCCGTCAAGCGAGAGCAGCTCAAGAATGGCGACCTGGGAGAAGTCTCTGACGCCATCTTTGAACTGGGCAAGTCATTGTCTTTAACCCGGATGACACTGAAATGGCTCTGGTGCAGGCTAATTATCAGCGGACCACTTGGGCCTGCTGTGTGCAGACAAGATAAAGAAAAGTCAGGAGGCATACCTGTTGTGTTCAAGCATTTCATCAACCACCACAAAATACATTCTGCACTTCTTGCCCAAAAGGTGATGGAGAGAGAAGAGCAGAGTTCCGTTCAGCACAAGAGGGCAGCAGCAGAAGTTCGGCCAGAGCGGTCACTGGGTGTTCACCGGAAGTACAGCAGCTTCCGGAATGCAGGTTATTCAGGGTCCCAAAGTCCCGCAGCTTGAGGAGAGGGAACCGTTTTAAGTCTTGATTGTGGTGATGTATGCATTTGTCAGAATTCATAGAACTGCACAATAAAGAAAGGTGAATTTTACTGAATGTAAATTATAACTCAATAAACGTGATTTTTTTAAAGTAGTCTTTCTTTTAAAAATGGTGAATTAATTACACTAAAACCTCTCTAAAATGATAATAAAGAAATAACATCATAAAAATCCATAATGATTAAGAGAAAAGAAGAATGGGAGAAGGGGCAAAACATTTTTACCAGATTTGTACAAGATGGAAGAGAGGTAAGCAACACAGTAGATCAGAGGAAATAATAGCTTTGAGTGGGGGACATTGATGAGAAAAAAGCCAGTTTACCCCTTGAATCAACCAGTTCTGACCCAACAGGAAAATTTCCAGGAAATACATGGGGACTTGATAATTTAACTATTATGTTGAAGTATTTGGGAAGAAATAATTAGGGTATAATATAAAGAGGAAAAAAGGGAATTAGAAACTCCAAGAAAATCAAAATACTACATAAGGGGAAAAAAATGTAATCATAAGCTTCTATTTGACCTCACAGTGAACACTACTTAGATAGTCTTAATAATGCAAACTTCAACTTTATATTCAACCAAAGGAAGTGATGTCATTATAATGGGTTGTTTGGGAAAGGACAGAGAGGAGTGGGGGTATAAGAATACTAAATCCACATCTATTACATCTATTATATATATATAGTTTTAAAATATGTTCACAAATTCTTGGATACTCTCCTTCAAGAGCTGGAGACTAATTTCCCTCCCTTTGAGTGTGGGTTGGCTTTAACGACTTGCTGCTAACAAAATAAAGTGGAAATGACAGCGTGCAACTTGGAGAGTAGGTCACAAAAAGCACTGTGGCTTCATCCTTACTTGTACTCTTGGATCACTTGATTTGGAGGAAACAGGCTGTTATGTCATGAGCCCAAAGAGAATGGTTCATGTAATAAGAAACTGAGGCCTCCAGCTAACAAGAAATTAAAGCCCCTTGCAAATAGACAGGTGAATAAGCTATCTTGGAAATGTGTTCTCCAACCCCAGTCAAGCCAGCCAGTCTTGGCTGACAGTTGCCTATAACCTCATGAGAGGCCCTAACCCAGAATCACACAGTTAAGCCACTATTCCTGACACACAGAAACTGTAAGATAATAAATTTTTGCTGCTTTAAGCCACTAAATTTTGGGGTAATTTGTTACACACCAATAGATAACTAATAAAATCTTAGTATAAGTTATAATATTGATAAATTAAGAAATTTATTTTTAAATAATTTTTAAAATAAATTTTAAATTAAACTGATACATTAAGCCTTATAACACATTAAATGATTTTGGAGATAACTACCAAAAGAAACATGTTTCTGGAGAGCAGAGATGGGTAGGGAATGGTGGGTAGGAGACTGCTGCTTTTCATTATAAAGCTTTTGTTACTATTTGACTTTTATAAAATGATGTGCAGGTATTACAGTGATTACACTTAAAAAATTATATGATGTAGAACTGTATGTGTTGATATGGAAGAATATCCCAAAACCAGATGTAGAATAATAGGAATAGTTTACTTAAGAATAAAAAACCCTATATGAACTTCTTATATTTATACATATATGTGTGCATGTATATATATATATATATATATATATATAGAGAGAGAGAGAGAGAGAGAGAGAGAGATGGAGAGAGACATGCATATATGTGTATGTGTATGACATTTATAAATGCATCTTTGAAAATAGATTGAAAGTATCTGGAAAAATATTAGGGCAGACTTGGAGGAGAGGTTAAGATAAATTTTTGCTCTTTATGTATTTTAAATTGAGTTTTTTACAATGAATATATTTTACTTTGATAATTTTGTTAACTGAAAGTAAAAGACCATTGGCATAACTCAAAGAGGTGCCAAGTTCTAAGGAAGAATACTTTTGCATAAAGCAAAAGACTTAGTTATAAATAAAAAAGATAGCTAATACAAGAAATTCTGAGGACAGATGTTTTAATTTTCTGGAAAGACCTATCAATGTTACTTTGTAAGAGGCATTTGTAGAGTGGTTAAGAACACTTGCTCGTGGACCCAGACTGCCTGTGGGTCCAGCTTTGCCACTTACAACTTGTATGATCTTGACTTCTCTGTGCCTCAGTCTTGTCATCTATAAAATGTGGATGACAATAATAGTACCTTTTTCATAGGGTTCCTGGGAACATTAAATAGGTTAATATACATAAAGAACTTAGCACAGAGTAAGCACAATATAATTATTATTTTAAGTATGCTTTGAGTGGCCTCAGTAGCAGAACCAGGGAAAGAAATTGTACATGAAGTCAGAGGAATTGTGGCTCTGGCTCTGACATGGTGATGACTCCAGATTTTATATGAGGGGCATGAGGGCAGCAATTTAAGACAGTTTCTTCACAGCAAGCATGCTGGTTTTTGTTGTTAGATATCTGAAATATAAATTTATTCTGATCCTAAACAAAAAGTAATGGGAATGACAGTAACAAACAAGATTTCACCACTGAATGTTGTGATGTGACTGTAGCAGTCTTATATTTGAACCTTAAGAATGAAACAACTTTGTTCTAAAACAGCTAGATATATAGGTCAAAAAAAAAATGAAGTTTTTTTTTTGTTTTGTTTTTTTACTGCTACATTCACTCCGAAGCCCATTCATCTCCTCAACACCCCAAAGATTAAGTGCATGTTCTGCTTAGCTATATAATATAAAGTGGCAAACGCTGCACCATTGACATCACAGGACAGTTGCCTAAAAAACTTCTGATGCTGGGCTCCAGCTTCATTGTCTCACAAGTCATCATCCTCATCTGGCAGAGCCGTTGTCTGAGCAACCTCAAAGTCATGCTCATATTGTGCTGCCAAAGCCAGATCAATGACAGCCTCTGGAGGGGCCAGAGCAGGCATGGCAATAAACTTCACTTTAGGGTTTTCTAGCAAGACAATGGAAGCACTTTTCAAAGTTGTATATATGTTTGGCAGAGATGTCACAGTACTGAAAATACTTCTTTCAGTGGGAGAATACGGATTTTGCCTTAACTTTTCCGTCCTTAATATCCACTTTGTTGCCACACAACATGATGGGAATGTTTTCACACACTTGTATCAGATTCTACACCAGTTTGGCACATGCTTTCAAATAACTCTCACTGTTCCCTCAAACATTAGAATGGCACACTGAGCTAGGATAAAATAGCCATCTCTCAGTTCACCAAATTTCCCCCGATTGGCCATATCCCATACATTGATTTTAAGAGATCCTCTGTTAATACGGAACAGAAGGGGATAGACCTCAACACCTGAGGTGGCTACATAATGCTTCTCAAATTCCACTCAAAGGACGTTTCACAAATATAGTTTTTCCAGGATCACCATTGCCAACCAATATAAGTTTAACTTAACTTGGGGTTTTCCTTGGGCCCCATCATGATGGTTCTTCCAGAAGCATCTCCATCCTATCTGGCTCAAGCATGTTGTTTTAACCTAAATAAATTTTGAAATGATTTTGGGGAATGCTAATATATTTTAGGGTCTTCAAGGTACAGCAAGCACATTTTTATTTAGATTGTATATTTATTTAAAGTAGTTAGGGTTTAGGAACAGAGAGTAGAGAGGCATCCAGCTATCTCTTTGCACTACAGGTGTTCTGGCCCTGTTTCATCACATTGTGCAAATCATATAGTCTCGAGTCCTCATTTTCCTCATCTGTAAAATGAGGAAGTTGGAATACATAATTTAAAATGTCTTGTCCAGCTTTCAGATTCTACAATTCTGGTACTTTTGCCATTAGTGGACCATGGTTATCAACAGTGACTTTTGAATGCAATTTAGGTAATTCTGAGTAAAAAAATTACTATATTACTTCTCCGTTTCAGTTAATATGCATAGTTAGAAAGGAACATTGTGAATCATACAAAAGGGCAGATAAATAAAAAATCATTCATATTTAGCTCTACAATATCTTATGGTATAGGATAATTTTGAAGCAAATGTAATTATTTTTATTATATTTTACTTCACTATTAAAATTATTCTTTAATTCTCTAAGTAACATTGGTGGGCAACATGATGAACCTGACCGGCAACTGGAAACATGTTTTGAATAAAGTTAAAAATGTAGAAAACTAAAAGTAAACTTAAACTAGAACTTTCTTACCAAAATAGCAAACATCTGTACAGTAATGAAATATAACCATGAATATACAGGCAACATTTCATGGTGATTAAGAACATGGACTTTACTGTCAGACAGACCTTAAGGTTACCATGAATATGTTATCTAAGCTCTTAGAACCTCAGTTCTTCATTGTGTAAAATGGGAATAAAAAACAGCACCTACTTCATTAAAGGTGTTATAAGGATTAAATGAGATAATGTAAGTAAAGCACATAATACAGTGTCTGGCATATAGCAGGTATTCAAAAACAGATGATTCCCTTCTTTTTAACATATTTACTCAGCTCGTCACTTATTTATAAATAATATACTGGTGTGTTTTTTATTATATGTTATAACTGGAAGCATTATAGCCTTGTGGTTAAGAGTTCAGACTCTCAAATTTAAATGCCTGTGTTCAAATGTCAACTCTGTCACTTATATGCTGTGTGACTTTGGGCATCTGTAAAATTAAAATGAGTGATAATTAATTCATAGAGTTGTTTGGTGGATCAAATTAAATAGTGTACATAAAGCATCAAAAATTGTTAGCTACTATTATTGTTCATAAAGCAAAAGAAACCAATCACCTAACTTTGTATTTGCTGGTAAACTAGCATAATAAAAAGGCAATGTTCGCTTCCTACTTGCTCATTCCTCCTGCCTTATTTTACTCAGCAGGAAATCAGAAGGTGAGAAATAGCTTCATTGAATGCCAAAGTCCCTTCTTGGAAGGGACTTTAACAAGCATCTTTGAGGAAACATCTATGAATCTCAGTTTTTTTTTAACAGTGATTTTTTTTTTAAAAGCATGGACCCTGAAGTATTTGATTTGCTTCCCTTCCCTTTTTTTTTCTTTTTTTTTTTTTAATCCAATAAGCTTACCTGTAGCAAACAGAAATACAAAAAGCTGACCTGAGGATATCAAAAGTAAAACTTAACTTGTCAAGAGGAAAATCTTGACAACAGTAGTACCAGCTGTCTTACTTACTGTAATTAATTAATTAAAAAATGTTATCATGGGAGTGGACGTAGCTCAAGCAGTTGAGCACTGGCTTCCCACATGGGAAGTCCCGGTTCTGTTCCCGGTGCCTCCTAAAAACAAAGACAAAACAACAAAGCAAAATAAACAAACAAAAAAAAAGCCAACTCAGGGGAGCCAATGTGGCTGAGTGGTTGAGTGCCAGCTTCCCACATATGAGGTTCCAGGTTCAATCCCCAGCCCAGGTACTTCAAAACACATACATGCACACACACAGACACACACATACACACAAACAAAAACAAAACACCTTATCATATTGGCAGCATGTTCTTTGATTTGATTTTGGTCAAACTGATTTCTATTTCGTACCTGCCCTGCCCTCCTTTTGGAGTCTCTGTTTTTACTTGGCTTTTTTGACTACTTAATCACATGGTTTATTTCCTTCCTGAACTCAACTTCTTGTTCTTAGCACACACTCATTTTAGAGAGTGACATTTAAAAAGGCTTCTTGGTTTTCTTTAGTTTGGAAACTTTGGAAGAAACTATTACCTGGCCCCTATATACATTCTCACTCCCTTCTATGGCAATAGAAACCCCAATTTTCACTGAGCACATGATAGCCCAAGGGAAAGACTACATTTCCCAGTCACCCCTGCAATTGAGTGTGGTCTATAATTTGTCACCAATGATTGGCAAATGCAAGCTGGTGTGCTAGCACTGGTTTATATCTGGTTCACCTTTACTCTGAAGGTGTATTCTTTTGAAGTCTCAACGTATTGTGAGAAGGATTGCCTATTGAACTTCCTACTGTGTAGGCCATGGACTTTTTTTTTATTTTTGAGGTACCAGGGCCTGGGGATTGAACCCGGAACATCCTATGTGGGAAGCCCACATTCAACCACTGAGCCATGTTGGCTTCCCTGGGTTCGCTTTTTCATTTGTTTTGCTTGTTGCCTGTCTTCGTTTTTTCAGGAGGCACTGTGAACCAAACTGGGGCCTCCCAAGTGGGAAGCAGGTGCTCAACTGCTTGAGCCACATCCACTCCCGGCCATGGGCTTTGATTACAGTCCCCCCTGACCCCACAAGGATACTAAAATGAAAGTTCAGATTTGTTAGGGATCAGTAAATGCCTTTAGCAAATGGCTTCTGCGTTCATTAAACTATCTGGGTTCCAGATTTTCCAATTCTTTGATGCTTTAAAACTGCTACTTTATATTTTTTCCAGTGTTTTTAGTTAATTTTAGCAAGAGAGTTGGTCCAAATAACCTAGCCCATCATTATTAGTCAAAATACTTACTTTATAATTTTAAAACATTATTTTTTGCTTGTTTTTTTTTCCCCAAAATTTCTACATGTATTACTTTTGGAATAAGAAAAGAAAACAAATTCTTATAAAAGCTGTGATGCTAAAAATAGTGATTTACTTTATATCTTTAAAATACATTCTCCATAATATATGAAAGACTTTCAAGTAAGGAAGATTTGACTTTCTTATGAATTGATTACCTTATAAGCTAGAATTTTATAATATAGTATTTGACATAAAAATGAGACTATCTTACATTTTATTTCTCTGAATATCATGAGCATTTTTATATTTAGTCCTAGAAATTTATGAATATTAACATATATATGTTATCACTAGCCTAAGCCCATTTTTTAAAAAACAAATATTGTTTTGGCCCCTTTGACTGAAAAAAATATATATATTATTCCCTTATCAAGTGTAATACAAGTGTGTACTTATCATTTGAATTATTTATTTGACATCATACAGTGGCTTATTTTATGATATTTTTATGATATTTTAATTTATGAATATACCTTATTTCCTCCAGTAAGTTTTAAACTCCTGGAAGGAATCAAGTCTTTGAACTCTACATAGTATAACACTCAATATTTTTGGTGGGTTAATTGCAATTTTAAAATTTTGTTGAGGTATGTGACAATTATTTCTAGTGTAAATCAGGTTTAATAAAAGTTGTAAAAATTATAACATACTGTGTTAGGATTCTCCAAGAAGAAAGAACTGATAGATGCTATGAGATTGTTTTTAAGAATTGTTTCATGTGACTGTGGGGATGGGCAAGTCTGAATTCCATAGGGCAGGCTGCAAGCTGGGAACCCGATGAAGGTGGCTGGCTGAAGTAGAGATAGAAATTCTTCCTTCTGACTGCTGAAATCATCACGTCTCCTTTTAAGTTCTCACCCCTAATTGGCTGAGACTTCTCTCATTGCGGAAGACAATCTCTTAGTTAACTGCAGATGCAATCAGTCATAGGTATAAACAACTCACTGATGATTTCAATCCACAAAATATCCTCATAATAACAATCAGGCCAGTGCTTGCTTAACCAAGCAACTGGACACCATAACCTTGCCAAGGTGACACATGAAGTTAACCATCACAGTTCCTAATATGTATGGTATAACAGGAAGACATTGCTATAATGTGGTTTTTCTTCTTATACTTACTCCACATTTGAGAGTGCTGGATACTTTACCAATTGCAGTATTGATCTCAGCTTTCATAGAGTTATATTACTCAGTGTCTGATTATCCAGTTTGAAGATTACCCATGTCTTTTCTGCCTCTAGTCTTTTAGACATTATATTTCCTACTAACAGCTCTAGTGAATGCGAGCAGGGAAGATGAGAGGAAACTCAAGTCAGCCCCCATCCGGCTGCCTATTAATAGCTCTGGGAAAAAGCATGGTAGGGAGAAGCTTAAAATTATTTAAGGTGAGGATGAGTAAATAGATTAATTAACTCTTTGTGATACATGTCTATTTAAACACATAGTCTAATGAAAATCAGTGTTTTCATTCGGAGGGACCTCTGATTAAAAGGAGCCTAAATAAGTTAACAAAGTAATTTTTTATATCCAGTGACCACATACCCCAAATTTTCCAGAACAGTTCCCATTTTAAGCATTGTCTCATTGTTACTAACAGTACATTCCAACATGTCTTACCACATATCTTGATTTCTGACATAAATATGTCACAATATTTATAGGCACATTTAAGACACTTCTGAAATCTTTTGGTGAACTTTTCATCTAGGTACTCCTGATAACCAGTAAGTGGACTCCAACAATCGCTCCACAATCCTTCCCAATGAATTTTACAACTGTTGATAATGTGTGGAGTAAAACCTGCTTTCTCCATTTTGGGTTAATGATACCACCATCCATCTAGGGAGAACCTGGGAATTATGACTCCTCCCTCTCTCCCAGCCTCCTCATTCAATAAGTCTCTAAATCTTGTACTGCTTGTCACACTTCCAATGTGGCCTTACCATTCATCCTCCACACTAAGCCAGAATGATCCTCTCTAAAAAAGCAAATGTATTCATGTTATCTCTGCTTAACACATCCTCAGTGATTTCTCCATTGCTGTAGCAGAGGGAGTAAACTCAAATGTCTGTAGGGATAGACAGGAAAACTAAATATGTGATTAATTGGGTCAATATAATATAGAGAAGTCGGATCTGAGGAGAAAAAACTCTGGAGTGCTTATGTCAAATTAAAGGCATTCAAATTCAATTAAAAAAATCTGCCAAAGCACATCTGTGGACAAGATTCCACCTACGGGGTGAGGGTTTTAATTCTTTTAATTTGTTAGCATGGTATAACAAGCCTCTTTGTTCTCTGGTCCCTACAAAAATACAACGTGCTCTTCAATTACTCTCAATCATGTGGAACACTCCAAAATTGTCAAGTTCCTTTGTCCATGTGAATTCCTTTGTCCAGAATGTCTAATGGTCAATTCTGACTCATCATTTAAGGCTTAAATGTTACCTCTAGGAAGCCTTCTCTGATATACCCGAGCAGGGATTAGTATTTCTCTTCTGTATTCCAGAACACCTAGTTCATATTGTTATTTAGATACAGAACTTCTCTCACTGCTGTAATTATTTGTTTTTATGACTGTACCATCCAAACACACACAAAGCTCTCATGGTGAATACTGAGATAATCTTGCTATCTCCAGCACCATACACAGAATCTATAGCACAGGCACCTGGAAAATATTCACTAGATGAATGTATGAAATAAAATGGGTGATTTAGACAGGATTTTAGAACTGCTGTTTTTAAATTTTCAAGTGCACAAAATAGGTCTACCTGACTACAAAATATTGCCATGTGGGAGTGATTACCAGAAGTGTTTTAATGAATAGACAAGTCTTAGCTATGATTAGCAAACTCATTTATGTGAACAAATGAAGCCAAAGGAGAGTATCCTGAGATCTATCCTCTCCCTTTCCCAAGCACATGGAAAGAAACTTCATGACAATGGTCAAAAGCTGAGCTTTGGCATCAGACATATTCCTAGTGGAGCCCCAGGTTTGCCATCTATAAAACGTGAGACTTCAAGCAAGTTACTTAATCTCTCTTAACCCGAACTTCTTATTTGTAAAATGAGTATACTAAAGGTACTTACCTCTAGGTTATTGTAAGGATTAAGTAAGATAAAATATGTAAAACAAGTAGTATAGTGTCTGGCACATAGTAAACACTCAACATATATCAGTAAATGTAGTAGGATAGTATTCTGAGATATTTGCCTATGATTTTTTTCCTCCCTATATTTTCCCCTTTCCTTCTCCACTGCCTGAAATTCAAGGAGTTGGCTATGTGTTCACTGTCTCAGGGGAGGGATATAACACTGTAGAAGGCAGATCAGCTGGAAAGTTTTCTGACTTTTATTTCTAAAAGTCCTGGAAGATTGATACTTTACTTTGCGAAGTATCATGGCCATAAATGTGGCGATGATTTCCCCAAGAAAGAAACAAAATATTACTCACGCAGAGGATGAAGGATGGGAGTGCAAAGAGGTCTCTAGTTTTTGGAAAAGAGGGAAGTTGGGCTCTGCTTCCTGAATAGAGAGATCAGTAAAGTGCTTAGTGAAGGAATAACTTCATGGTGTGTCAGGACAAACAGGGCCATAGGAAACCTCACAATAATTTCCATACTCTAAGTGCTTTATGAAATATCAAGAGTATCCTGTGATCCTGAGGTGTTATGGAAACAACAATGTTTAGACCTTCTTCTTTAGGAAGAAGCCATGCTGTTTTAGTTATGTATTGCTGTACAACAAACTACCCCACAACTTAGTGACTTAAAACAAAAACAAATACTTATTATCTCACATAATTTCTGTGGATAAGAAATTCAGATGTGGTTTATCTGTGTGGTTCTGGCTCGAGGTCTCTCAAGATGCCATGGTCAAAATATAAACTGTGGCTGCAGTCATTTAAGTTTTGACTGGGGCTAGAGGATCCACTTCTAGGATGGCTCACTCACATGGATGGCAAGCTGGTGGTGGCTGTTGGTAGGAGGCCTGAGTTCCTCACCAAAGGACTGCTTAAATATCCACATGGCATGGTTGGCTTCCCCTCAAGTGAGACATTCAAGAGAGCAAGTCAGAAGCCTCAATGCCTTTTTTTGACCTATCCTCATGAGTTACACACTGTCACTTCCCCTGAATTCTACTGGTCACCCAGACCAACCTAGTACGATGCGGGAGGAGGAAACATAAGGATGTGAATATCGGGAGGCGAGGATCATTGGGAACTATGCTAGTGGCTGGCTACCACACATGACACCTGGTATAGTAACTGTCTCAGTAGCAAGCTGGATTGCCTGATAAGCTGTACCTGACAACATGACAATGTATAAGACACCAGAACTAGCACAACTGGGAGTGGAAGATAAGCTTAAAGGATTGCTCTTATTTTTTCTGTCAACTTGATGGAATTGGAGGCACAAAATAGAATTTAAACTGTTACAGAAAGCAAAGAAATGTATTGTTTTTTGCACATTTAAATTTTATCAATTCAGTTACCTAGTCACTAGATTACTATATCCTAAAATAATAATAAGTATTATAACTGTAACACTGTAAAGGTTTTTATTAGAGAGGTTGTGGGTTTACAGAAAATCATGCATAAAAACAGGATTCCCATACACTACCCCACCAACAACTTGCATTGGTGCGGAACATTTGTTTCAATTGATAATAGCACATTTTAATAATTGTACTATTAGTTAAAATCTATGGTTTAACTTAGGGGTCACTGTGTAGTGTAGTTCCATGGATTTCTGACTGCATAACATTCTCTGATATTCTCCTCTTGACTCTCTTTTCATCTCATTCTATATATTTTTTCCATAGACAACACTCACCTACTCTGATTATTTCACCTACCATCTTTTTACCGACAACTCCCAAATCTGTATTTACTCATTCACACTATCCTCTTGTGTTCCAGACCTGCATTTGTAGCTTTCTGTTAATTTAGATACTCAAACAGCATGTCCAGAATATAATCACTAGCCTTCTCCCTACTACCTCCCATCCTGCTTCTCTCTCTGTACTTCCTATCTTATTGAAACAGAACCATACTTCCTAAACATTCAAGCTGGAAAGCCAGGAGTCATCCTAGAACAGAGGGTACAAACTTTCTCCTTATTTGCTGAAGTTGTTTTTTCTTGGCCTACACAGTGCTTTGAAAAACTTTGAGCCAATATTTAAGATTTGGGAGATTTCACATAAAAATACAGATTTCAGCTTCTCTTTGAAAATCAGAAGATGCGAGAATACCAATAGCCTTATGGAACAACTGGCTAGAGCTGAGTAGCAGATGTTGGCTGGCATGAGTTCTTAGTTCATGTAGTCCCCATGATGCCCACATTAGATGCTTGGCCTCCTTTTGCTCATTTATATCACCTGCCTTAGCCCTGAAGGCATCTGAGATTGTGACCCCTGTCCTGAATTCCTTCCTTTCCTCATATCTCCATCTACCATCAATCAGCAAGTCCTATAGATTCTATCATTTCTCCAATCTGTCTCCCTTCTCTTCATCTCCATTGCTGCATTCTTAAGTTCAGTTTCTCAATATTGCTCAGTTGGACCATTGTAACAGTTTTAACTTCCTCTAGCTCCACTCCTGTAATCCATTACCAATTACTAGTGAAGTAAGTTGATGTTATTTCCTACCTAAAGCCCTTTACGGGCTCTCTGCTGCCTAAAGGATAAAGTACAAACTCCTTAGGACGTGGTACAAGGCTTATCCATGCCCTGACTCGTGGCTACCACTCCAGTCTTATCTTGCTTCATTCTCACAGTAGTACTCTGTGCTCCAACCTTGCCAAATAGCTGTGCTAAGCAAGTGGACTATTTCAAACCTCTGGATCCTGCTTTTCTTTCTGCCTACAATAGCCTCATGTCGTCAACCAATCCTCTCAGCCCATATAACCTAATATTTAACCCCAGAGATTCAGTTCAATGTTATTTTCTCTGTGAAGACTTTTCTGTCCCCATCCATAATTCCCTAGGTAGGCCCCTGCACTGTACCTCTGTCCTCTTCTGTTCCCAGTAAAACTATTTTGGAGACTATGATATTTTATTGTACCTATTTTATGTGTTTACTTGTCTTCCCATTTATTAGATTATAAGTTCCTAAAGGCAGGGGCTATGCTTTATTTGTCCTTATATTTCCAGACCCATGCTTGGTGCATATAGCTATTCAATAAATACTGGCTGAATGAATTACCAATTATTGCAGGTAGGTTGTACTCTTAAATAGGTTGATCATCTTCCTGCAATCCTGTTTATAACATTGAACCAATTTTATTCATGGATTATGCAAGAGTAAAATTTTAGCTGAGTTCAAGCAAATTAACTCAACTTCTGAAATAGGAGGGGCTCAAATCAATGAGGGATGTTTGTACTAACACTGCTTCCCCAGTTTTATCCTGACAAAAGTAACCATATATTGCCTCTGACACCTGGGGGCAAAGGATTGATAAGTAATTTATGGCTCAGGCTAATTATACCATATATAGGATACACATCCATGTGACTCATGGATATGGCTTATAAACAACACTAGGTTATAGCTGTCAATCCTCTTAATGAGAATAGGAATAAAAAAGAACCTTTAAAGAACTAATTATGACAACTAATTTTTACTGCACAAGGGAGAGTAAGTGGCACTTTTCTAGGTAATATACTTTGCATCACTCTCTAGAAAACCAAATAATATTTAAAAAATTTAAATTAACCTTCAAGCTTTCAGCTGATATCACACAAATACTTCTCTTGGAATTCTAAAGACATTCATTTTTTCAATAAATAGATATTGAGTACCTATTGTGTGCTAAGCATTGTTCTAAACTCTAGGGATATTGTTGCTTTTATTTTTTTTAAAGATTTTATTTATTTATTCATTTATCCCCCCCCCCCTTGCTGCTTGTGCTCGCTGGGTCAGCCAACCACGCCGTGCGGACGGGCTTGCCTTCACCAGGAGGCCCCGGGAACCGAACCCGGGTCCTCCCATATGGTAAACGGGAGCCCCACTGATTGAGCCACAGCCGCTTCCCCATATTGTTGCTTTTATAAACAGGACTAAGGGATGGGAGAAGTCTGTACCAAATACCAGGCTGGGGAGTAAGGAGGGAGTCCAGAACTATATGGTACACTAAAACAAATGCTACATTGTTGGGGATTGGACTTTTTTTCAAAAACCAGCTCCAATCCATATTTTGCAGGCCTGCTCATGAAGTTTACACTTTTGTGGGGGTGGTTGGGGGGTTGGGCCAGGGGTGAGGGTGGCGATTGGGTCAAAAGGCAACAAAGAAATAAGTAAAATGTAAAGTCTGTCCAGAGAGCAATAAGTTCTATAAGAGAAATGAAGCCGAGAAGCAACATAAGGAGTGCTGGGGGAAGGAGGTACAATTTTAAAGATGGTGGTCAGGGAAATTCTCATAAGAATGTGCTTTTTAAGCAAAAGCTGAAGGAAGGGAGGGAAAGAGGCATGTGGATAGCTGCTGGAAGAGTATTCCAAAAGAGGGAATAAACAGCAAATGCAAAGGTCCTAAAGCTGTCAAGTGCTTTCATGGAACAGCAGGGGAGCAGCATGGCTAGAGCAGAGGGAACCCAGGGAAGGATAGTAAGTGGTAGATTTGATCAGAGATGTAATCTAGGGGAGGAAAGGGGCTGTGTCAGAATATGTAGGACAGTGTTTCTCATCTCTAACAGGCCCAATGCCCTCTTTTTCATGACAAAATATTTTGCATGCTCCCCTTACTATCCTGAAATTAAATGCACAAAAATAACCTTTGTATAACCCTGAATTCAAAATAACCAATATATTGCCCAACCTGTACTACAAATGAGAAATAAATGAAAGTCATATTTCATAAAATATCTACTGTATTTCAATATATAAATGCTCACATGAACACCCTAAAAGACATAATGAAATAGATGCTTTTATCTTTATTATTTCATAGTAAATGTGCCAGCTACAAATCAGTGGTGATGCTGATGTTGTTGTCTCTGATGTGATTTTCCAAAATGGCAAACCTTTGGTAAAATTCTGAACAAACTACCATCTTCCCTCAATTTGCATGACAGCTGCATTTCTGGAAAATCGAGTGCAAAACCATGAAAAAATATTTTGTATTTGTATGTATACGGAGTTTGGTTCTAGGCTCAGATCATTATAAATAGGTTTTCACTGTCATGAATGTCCAAAGGGACATTCAAAAGCCATGCAGAAGGCACACAAGGGAACTTTGTGTGATGACGGGAATGTTCTGCATCTTGCTTACTGTGGTGGTTACATGGGTGCAAACACTTGTCAAAACTCATCAAATTGTACACTTAAAATGGGTGCATTTTATTGTATATAAATTATACCTCAATTCAGTTGATTTTGAAAAGAAGGTCATGGAGGAAGAGAGAAAATTCTTTTTTTTTTTTTTTTTTTTAAAGATTTTATTTATTTATTCATTTATCGCCCCCTTGCTGCTTGTGCTCGTTGGGTCAGCTAACCATGCCGTGCGGGCAGGCTTGCCTTCACCAGGAGGCCCCGGGAACCGAACCCGGGGCCTCCCATATGGTAAATGGGAGCCCTACTGATTGAGCCACAGCCGCTTCCCTGAAGTATCTTTTAAAAAATAAAATGAAAAAAAAAAAAAAGACCCTCATAAGTTTTATAAAAGATGTAGGAAATAGAAAAAGCTCAAAAGATATTTATTAGGTTAAAAGTAAAGAACAGTAATTCTCAACATTTTTAAAAGTCTTCATAAAATACTACTTCATTACTCAATGCAATTTTAAAAAACTTTGGGATTCTAGTTGTATCATTTTTTTATCTAAACATAATGAAACATTATTTTCCAGTTAAATGAGATTCAACAAAATGTCCTTTTAAAAAACCATGCTATTGAAGGGAGTGGATGTGGCTCAAGTGGTTGAGTGCCTGCTTCCCACATGGGAGGTCCTGGGTTCATTTCCCAGTGCTTCCTAAAAAACACACAAAAACAAACAACAAGCAAAACAAATGAAAATACCAACTCAGGGGAGGCCGATGTGGTTCAGTGGTTGAGTGCTGGCTTCCCACATATGAAGTCCCAGGTTCAATGCCCAGCTCCTGGTACCTCAAAACAAAACAAAACAAAACAAAACAAAACAAAACAAAACAAAAAACTATGACATAGAAAAGTATATTTCCTGCCTAAGTGAAATTTTCCACAATAAAAAGTTATTTTAAAAATCCAGGGCTTGAGAATTCATTCAATATTTGTCAAATAACTGCTATGTGTCATCTTTTATTAGAAGCTTGAGAGAGATTTATTAGCCACAAGAGTAGGATATATAAAACAATTACCAAGCAATGTAAGGATATAATATTGTGTTAAATGTGTAAAGTAGTATAGGAGCAAAGAAGGAGAGATTGGTTCTGCCAATCACTTTCTGAAGTCACAGAAACTTCACAGAGGAGGTCATTTTCACATTGGGCCCTGAAGGTGAAGTATGGTTTTTCCGGGACAAAAAAAGGAGTAAAAGCATACCAAAGAGAGGGCAACACAATTACAGAAAATGATCATATTAAGGCATTATGACAAATAAAAAAGATAATAAAAGAAATAAAAAGATGCTACAGAGGAAATAAGAACAATTATATTTACATTGCCAGTACTTAAAACAGTACCTGGCAATACGGTAAGTGTTAGAAATTATCTGTTGAATGAATTTACTATTTCTAAGAGAGGTAGGAGGAAAACTCGCAGAGTATCATGTTTCAAGAGGGAAGGGCATTTACTGAAGAGGGTCAAATGCTGTTGAAAGATCAAGTAAGATGTACACGAGGTCATAAGATCTATCAATAGGAGGTCATTTTAGGAGAAATGTGCCAGTAGTCAGATTGTTGTGTGTTGCAAGAGATGGGCCTGTGCAGTAGCATGTGGGAGTCCTAAGTATTTTGCAGGCTAAGGGGAAAGAGTCAGTGGAGAGGGAAAGATTGAAGATACAGGAGAGGAGATGTTTTTACAGAAAGACTAGGAAGAGGTAGAAGAGCTTAGAAAGTCAACAGGTTGAGTGGTTTGCCTTGGAAAGGATTAATTATCCTAGAATTGGAGGGAAACAGGTAGGCATGGGGGTAAATCTGTGATTTCCAAATTTATTTGGAAAGGGGAGAGACTAAGTTGAAACTTGATAACTCCTATTTTCTCTAGGAATGAGAAAGTAGAGTATAGGCCTTGAGAAACATGGTAAAAGACAAAGAAAAATAAAAACAAAACAAAGAGAAGCATGGTAAAGGCATGGGAGTTGACCAGGAATGAATAAAAGGATGGTTTGGGCATCTTTGAGTGCTTTTACGGAAATCATAAATATCTCCCTCATGCACACAAATACAGAATTAAAGAAAAATTAACCATTAAAAGCATAACTAATATTATGTCCCACAAATTGCTCATTAGAAATAAAATCATTGCATAGTCCCATCTGCATAACATATGATACTAGATTTGTGATGTATTATGAATATACTTAAAAGTCTTTATGTAATCATGCAACAGAATGATCAAACAGGGAGAACTGGAGAAAAAGCAAATTGGATTCTACTGGAGAAACATTAAATATAAAACATTCAACCAGAAAAAGCAGTGAAAGATGTCTAGGAGACAATTTACTATAGAAGAAAGATATGGCAAATATTTAATCAGAATTTTTAAATAGCGTAACTATTTAAAAACTGACAGTAGATAATAATTGCCTTGATAAATTACATAGCTCATTTCTTAGAAAAAGAAGGAAATATATACTTCAGAGTTAAAAGTATACTTTAAAAAAGTAACTGGTAGAGCATATTAAAAGGAAATTTAAAAATAATTATAAAACCATAAAATGCATATTAGTTGAAAGCTAAGAAAAATGAGCAACTAGTTTTCTAACTACTAACAGTTAGTAAATGACTATTCAACAAATTTCCAACTATTGGATGAATGTGAATATGAGTTCAAAATGGGCATCTCATAATTTGGTGTTTCCTGAAGAGACAAGGTAATCATCTAATTATTTCACTGAAGAATATATAATATGCACATAAGGTTTCTGAAAGAATTCTATGGGCATTAAAAGATTCTGCATAATATGCTGCTGAATATCTTGGAAATGAAATTTCCCTCTATAAATTTTATAGACTTGCACAGCTTCCTAAGAACACTAATTATTTCTCTTTGAATAAGGGCTGAATAACTGAGAGGCTAAAAGAAATCTCAGCTTTATGGGGGCTTATCAAATGCAAAGTTCATCACATTGGAACTTTAAATACGATTTATCACTAATCTAAAGTATTAGTGATCACTGAATAAAGGGGACCTCTGTTTTGTTTTGGAGCATTTTGCTGATAAATGGTTTGACCTGAACCAAATGAAAGTAGTAGATGGATTTTAAATGGTATATTTGTATTTCATGGAGTTTGTTAATGATCCATTCTTGAATACAGAAACCACTTGTCATTACAAAATGAAACTAAAGGTTGCCAGGTTAAGGGACATTAATTTAGATGCTCAGGTAGTACTTATAACTTTTAAGTTATTTATAACATTTTAATTTTTCCTTGAATGTTAAATCAAACTGCATAAAAAATGAAATAGAAAAGTTACAGGAGGGGAAGCGGCTGTGGCTCAATCAGTAGGGCTCCTGTTTACCATATGGGAGGCCCCGGGTTCGGTTCCCAGGGCCTCCTGGTGAAAGCAAGCCCGCCTGCACGGCGTGGTTAGCTGACCCAGCGAGCACAAGCAGCAAGGGGGGGATAAATGAATGAATAAATAAATAAAAATCTTAAAAAAAAAAAAAAAGTTACAGGAGGAGGTGAATTTAACTACAGCATTCTCCTATAGTATTTACTATTACTGTATTTAGCCTTTTTGTGTGTGTGCTTTTTTTTAAAGATTTATTTATTCACTTTATCCACTTTAAACCCCCCCTTCCCCATTTGCTGTTTTGTGTCCATTTGCTGGGCAATTCTCTGTATCTGTTTCCTGCCATCTCTTCTCATCCTCCTCCTCCAGTCTTCACCAGGATTCAATCCTGGGGACCTCCGATGTAGGAGAGAGGTGTCCTGCTACCTGTGCCACCTCGGTTCCTGGTTTTCAGAGCATCTCGTCTTGTTTCTCCTCTGTGTCTCTCTCCTGTTACGTCATCATCTTGCACCAGCACACAGAGCCTGGCAGCCCATGCGCCTTTATTTTATTTTATTTTTTAAAATTTTACCGGGAGGTCCTGGGGATTGAACCCAGGTCCCTCAATATGGCAGACAGACGCCCAACCATTTGAGCCACATCCACCCCCTGTATTTAGGCTCTGTTATGTAACATTCTGAAGTTCTCATTAAGTGGACAGTTACCTGGATTTTGGTTTCAGTTCTGCCATCTATATGACCTTAGGCAAATTATTTAATTTTTTTAAGTTTAGGCATTATTATCCCCAGTAGTACTACGACGCAGATATAAAGATAGAGATAATAGCTGGCCAACCTAATTTAGAGAGGAATTATGAGAATAAATGGGGAATCATATGTGAAAAAGTTCTGAAATATTAAGTTTCAGAAATATATACAACGTATTAAAGAAATCTCATCCTTTCCAACCTCTCCATTTTGATGTGCCTTTCATCTGAAAATCTAATGCTTCTATTCCATAGCAGAATAAGAAGTTATGTTCCCCGTTTTCCCAGTTCCCTATTTATTGGATTACCTATGTCAACAAAAAAACACACAGATTAAAAAATGGTGAACAGCTTTTTTTGCTGTGACTAGTGCTAGGAATGAAGGAGTATGAGAATACCAAGAATAAACTAGAGAAGAATTTCCCTCTCTTATTCACTCCCCCATAACTTTCCAGCTATGAATCAATCAGTTTGAGAGTATAGAAAAGACTGAGGGACTCGAAATGAAATGGAAGGCTTATATTAGAAGTGTTACTTTGAGAGAATCTTAGGAATGCTTTGAATCTTCATCTGTGGTTTCACTTAAATTACTCCAGGTATAAAAGTGTTGTGACTCAGTGGTTTATGCAACAAGCTGGAAACTCAGTACCTATGGGTTCTTGCCATGCATCCGACATTTGTTTTCTACAGATGGGCTGGTCGTGTTCACTTCCTGTGTTTTATTTAGTTTCTTCATCTATTAATGAAGACAATGACACCAAATTACTTCCCAGGGTTGTAAAAAATATGTACAATACAGGGATACTTCAGAGATATTGCAGGTTTGGTTCCAGACCACAGCAATAAAACTAGTCACATGTATTTTTCGGTTTCCCAGTACATATAAAAATCATGTTTATACTATACTGCAGTCTATTCAGTGTACAATAGCATTACTTCTTTTAAAATGTACATATCTTAATTGAAAAATACTTTATTGCTAAAAAATGCTAACAATCATCTGAGCCTTCTGCGAATCATAATTTTTTTGCTGGTGGAGGGTTTTACCTCGATGTTGATGGTATCAATATGGGGTGGTGGTTGCTGAAGGTTGGGGTGGCTGTGGCAATTTCTTAATATAAGACAACAATGAAGTCTGCTGCATCTACTGACTCTTACTTTCATGAACTATTTCTCTGTAGCATGTAACACTGTTTTGATAACATTTTACCCACAGTAGTAGTTCTTTCAAAATTGGAATCAATCCTCTCAAACCCTGCCACTGTTTTATCAACTAGGTTTAAGTAATACTCTAAATTCTTTGTTATCATTTCAACAATGCTCACAGTATCTTCACCAGGAAGAGATTCCATCTCAGGAAACCAATTTCTTTGCTCATCCACAAGAAGCAACTCCTCATCCATTCAAACGCTAACACGAGATTGCAGCAATTCAGTTACATGTTCAGGTTCCACTTCTAATTCCATTTCTCTTGCTATTTCTACCACATTTTCCTCCACTGAAGTCTCCTGAATCACTCAAAGTTATCCACGAGAGTTGGAGTCAACTTCTGCCAAACTCCTGTTAATGTTCATATTTTTACCTCCTCCCATGAATTATAAATGTCCTTAATGGCATCTAGAATGGTGGATCTTTCCAGAAGGTTTTCAACTGACTTTGCCCAGATCCATCGGAGGAATCACTATCTATGGCAGCTATAGATTTACGAAATGTATTTCTTCAATAATAAGATTTGAAAGTTGAAATTACTCCTTTATCCATGGGCTTCAGAATGGATGTTAGCAGGGATGAAAACAACATTCATCTCAATGTACATCTCCATCAGAGCTCTCGGGTGACCAGGTACATTGTTAGCGAGCGATAATATTTTGAAAGGAATCTTTTTCTCTGAGCAGTAGATCTCAAGAGTGGGCTTAAAATATTCAGTAAAACCATGTTGTAAAAAGATGTGCTGTCATCCAGGCTTTGTTGTTCTGTTTACAGAGGATAGGCAGAGTAGATGTAGCATAATTCTTAAGGGCCCCAGGATTTTTGGAGTAGTAAATGAGCATTGGCTTCAACTTCAGTTCACCAGCTGAATTAGCCCCTAAAAAGAGAGTCAGCTTGTCCTCTGAAGCTCTGAAGCCAGGCATTGACTTCTCCTCTCTAGATATGAAAGTTCTAAATGGCATCATCTTCCAATAGAAGGTTGTTTTGCACACACTGAAAATCTGTTGTTTAGTGTAGCCACCTTCATCAATTTATGTTAGCTAGATCTTCTGGATATTTTACTGCAGCTTCTACATCAGCTCTTGCTGCTTCACCTTGTACTTTTATGTTATAGAGATGGCTTCTTTCCTTAAACCTCATGAACTAAACTCTGCTAGCTACAAACTTTTCTTCTGCAGCTTCCTTACCTCTCACAGCCTGCATAGAATTGAAGAGAGTTATGGCCTTGCCCTGGAATAGGCTTGGTTTAAGAGAATTTTGTGGCTAGTTTCATCTTCTATTCAGACCACTAAAACTTTCTCCATATGAATAATAGGGCTGTTTTGCTTTCTTGTCATTCATGTGTTCACTGGAATAGCAAATTTTCCTTCAAAAATGTTTCCTTTACATTCACAACTTCACTAGCGGGCGCAAGACACCTAGCTTTCTGCCTACCTTGGCTTTTGACATGCCTTCCTCACTAAGCTAAATCAGTTCTACTTTTTGATTGAAAGTGAGAGACGTGTGAATCTTCCTTTCACTGAAACATTTAGAAGACCTTGTAGGGTTATTAACTAGCCTAATTTCAATATTATTGTGTCTCAGGGAATAAGGAGATTTGAGGAGAGGGAAAAGAGTATTAACATTAGGTGGAACAGTCAGAACACATACAATATTTATCAATTAAGTTTGCCATCTTATATGGCACGGTTTGTAGCACCCCAAAACAATTATAATAGTAACATCAAAGATTACTGATCACAGATCACTGTTACAGATAGAATACAAATGAAAAAGTTTGAAATATTGAGAGAATTACCAAAATGTGACACAGAGACACAAAGTGAACAGATGTTGTGGGAAAAATGGTGCTGAAAGCCCTGCTGGACACAGGGGTGCCACAAACCTTTAATTAGTAAAAAACATAGTATCTGTGAGGCACAATAAACCAATTTCCAGTAAAACAAGGTATGCCTGTAGAACTCACAGAAGGCTATATGCTGTGAAAGCCTTAAAAAAGGTAGCTTTTATATAAAAGAACATATGTAAAAATACTTTGAAAGGTAAAATTTTTATATGCTTTACTTTTACCCGACCTAATTGGGGAAAGGGATATTGTGAATATGAAGGAGCAAATAGGAGAAAGGGATACTGTGAAATGAAACAAGTAAATTATCCTGAAACATCTTATGGATGATTAATTTAAAACTCCTTCCCACTTAAAGCTTCATAAAATAGCTAGGAAGAAGAGAGAGTTATAAAAACCTTGATATTTAGCCTTCTTCTCATTCCTGTGTATTTACCGAGAAGAAAGGTGGCTATTGAGTAGTGAACAGCCTAAGGAGAAGAGACAGAAGGTAGAAAAAGAAAAGGTGTGATAATCATTTATTCATTTAACAAGTTCTTTTTTGTGTGCTTTCTATCAGCAAGTGTAATGTGAGGCACACCAAATCTAAAATGCACCTCCTAAGATGGCATTAGGCAGCTTTCCTAGAGGAGGAAACAGAGGCTAAGAGAGATTGACTTGCCCTGAGTAGGAAATGGAGCAGGTTTTTGAAACTTTATCTCTCTGACTCGAGAGGCCATTCTCTTTAGGATTACCCTATTCGGCTCCAGGATTTATTTATTATTCATTCTTAAAAGCAGGGTGGGGGGACAGATGTGGCTCAAATGGTTGGGAGTCCGTCTCCCATATGGAGGGACCCGGGTTCGATCCCTGGGACCTCCCAGTAAAAATAAATAAATAAATAAATAAAATAAAAAGCAGGGTGTATTATGGAATAAATATCAACTGAACCTGTCCTAAGCAATTATCAAGAAATCTGGTTGCTCTAGGGATTCTTCACATCTCTCCCATGGCCAGACGGGTTATAGCACAGCATCTCCATTGATCTCTGCATGCCCCCCCGCCTTTTTTTTTTTTTTTTAAGATTTTTATTTATTTATTCATTTATCCCCCCCTTGCTGCTTGTGCTCGCTGGGTCAGCCAACCACGCCGTGCGGGCGGGCCTTGCCTTCACCAGGAGGCCCTGGGAACCGAACCCGGGGCCTCCCATATGGCAAACGGGAGCCCTACTGATTGAGCCACAGCCGCTTCCCTCTGCATGCCCCCTTAATGCTTCTCTCTTATCACTAACCAGATTCTTTTTTTTTTTTTTTTTAAAGATTTATTTATTTATTTTTATTTTTTTAAAGATTTTATTTATTTATTCATTTATCCCCCCCTTGCTGCTTGTGCTCGCCGGGTCAGCCAACCACGCCGTGCGGGCGGGCCCGCCCTCACCAGGAGGCCCCGGGAACCGAACCCGGGGCCTCCCATATGGTAAACGGGAGCCCTACTGATTGAGCCACAGCCGCTTCCCATAACCAGATTCTTTTTATTCCTTCATAGTTTTAGCTCTCATGAGGCTTCAGCCTATGAAATCCCTAACTCTAACTCACCGCTTACATTTAGTTTCTGCTGTTGCTGCTTAATGACTTATTCTCTTTAGGTTTCTAAGTTCAGATTCTCAACAGTGAAAATTGGTTGGTCCAGATCATCTTCCTATTCCAGGCCAGAGGTTGATGGCAAGTCTATGAGATTGGTTAATTTGGGTCAAATGCCCAAACTCTCAGTTGTGGCTAAGGATATCCAGGATGGTCAATTTCCCTGAGAAGAATGTTATGGCATAGGTAGACTAGCATTCTGAAACTTAGCCTGTCATATGCCATTTAAAAAAACTCCCTTATTTGCCTATTTCTATTAAAGATACTGGCATTCTTCCTATCACTTGGATTAAAATTGTTTTTTATATATATATATATATATACACTTTTTTTTTTTTTTTTTTAAAGGAGGTACTGGGGATTGAACCCAGGATCTCGTACATGGGAAGCAGGCTACATCCGCTCCCCAATGAGGGTTGGATTTGTTTGTTTGTTTTTTAGGAGGTTTGGGGGATTGAACCTGGGACTTCGTACATCTGCTCCCAAAAAATATTCTTTTTTTTTTTTATTTTATTTTATTTTTCCAAAAAATATTCTTAAATAGATTTAATTTTGATGGAAAAGTAAAGCATGCACATGGTAAAAATATTCATACTATAAAAGGATATACATGCTGTAATTGTCTCCTTTCTATCAAAGATTCCCAAGGCTATCTGGGGGCAACCATGGTCAAGAGACTTTTTAAGTATCCTTCAGAAAAATTCTATGCATGTTCAAGCATTCTTTTTTTTTTTTTTTTTTTTTTCTTTTACCGGGAGGTCCCGGGTATCGAACCCGGGTCCCTCCATATGGGAGACGGACGCCCAACCAGTTGAGCCACATCCGACCCCGTGTTCAAGCATTCTAATCCACATTTTAATTTTACATAAATGGAAGAATTCCATAAACACTATCTCTGCATTGCCTTTCCCATTTAACAAGATCTTGGGCCCTAGTCTATATCAACATATATAGATTTACTACATTTATTTTAATGGCTTCATAAAACTTCATTGTATATATGTGATTTTGTTTTTCAATTAGTGCTCATCTGATAGGCATGTTATTTCCAGTTTTGCCATTACAAATAAGGTTACAATAAGTATATACATTTGTTTGCACACAGCTGTAAATATACCTATAGGGTAAATTCTGATAAGTAGAATTTTTGGATCAAAGCATGCATGACTTTATAATTTTGATACACATAGTTCCAAGAGGCCCTACACAGGTGTTGTACCAATTATTTTCACCAGCTGCGTATAAGGGTGCCTATTTGCTCATACTATCAAGAGGCTTGTGTTCTGTCAAACTTTCTGATCTCTGTCAATCTGACTTGTAATTTCAGTAACTTTTAATTCTATTTTCATTCTTGTCCTCTGAGTCAGTTAGTTGCCTGGTTTTGTGAATTCTTTCAAAGTGTCTCTCTTCTCTGTCTTTGTATTTGCACTACTACAACTTTAGTTTCAGCTTTTGCTGCTTCATATATTGACTCCTCATATATCATCCCAACTTATCAAAAAAGATTAATATTTTACTAAATTGCATAATTTTACTTTTATCCTCAGAAACTTTTGGTGGCTCCCACTGCCTACAGAGTCAAGTCCCAATCCTTAACGAAGCATTCAATGTTTTCCAGAGTCTAGTCCCAGACTACTTTTGAGCAAAAGTCCTGCTTCAAAATTTTGTTTTCCTGTCTTCATGCTTTTTGTCCCATCACCTCGCTTACCTGGGCTTTCTGCTTCCTATTCAAGCCTAATTTCATTTATCGTTCATGGTCAACCTCTGTTATCACCTCATGCTCTGACAACCTAGACCACAACTGTCTCTTTTCAGAAGTGGTTGCTGTGTTCACTGGCTGTATCACTCATCTGGCATTTATTAAAGTAACCAAGAGTTTATTGTTTTTCCTATCTCCTGAACTAAGATATAAACTCCTTAGGAGAAAGAGCCACCCTTAAAACATTTTGTGTCTCCCACATACACAGGGTAACTTCTTAAATTTTTAGGTGCTCAAAAAAATACCTGTCGATTAAAACAAGACCTACATATATTAAAATGAAGGAAAAAAACTGGTTAGATACCAAAGAACTACTCTGCTAATCCTTTCCAAAAAAGCCAAAATCCAAGGAGATACTTTACATTTGTTTTCCCTAACCTATCTGATGCCAAAGCTGGCTGCTGAGAACTCAAGAAACACTGAAGTGTTGCTAGAAAGAAAGAGACACTTGCCAACAAGAGGAAAATAAAAACAAAAGGAAAAAAAAAATACGCTAAAATACTAGCCAATGGACATGAAGAGCTTCTCCTGGGAGCTCTGATTGTTGTACTGGCAAAACAACGATCATTGGTGTTGTTTCCAACGCATCCAATAATGAGCTTGGTCCACATCAGATCCTGGTGAAGAACTACATTGTGCTCGCTGACAGCACACTGTTATGGCAGTGGTATGAGTCCCACTATGTACTGCCCTTGGGCCTCAAGAAGTTGGCCAAGCTGACTTCTGAGGAGGAAGAGATTTTAAACAAAATGTGATCAAAGAAAATTCAGAAGAAATACGATGAAAGGGAAAAGAAAGCCAAGATCAGCAGTCTTCTGAAGGAGCAGTCCCAGCTGAGCAAGCTTCTTGCATGCATTGCTTCCAGGCCAGGCCAGTGTAGCAAAGCAGACGCCTATGTGCAAGAAGCTGGAGTTCTATCTAAGAAAAACCAGGGCCCATAAAGGCAAATAGATCCTCCTCCCTCCCACCCTAGCTCATGTAATAAAGGTGTTTAATGTTCTTAAAAAAACAAACAAACAAACAAACAAACAGCCAAAAGAGAACTCAATACCTCTTATGAACAATACTTCCCACCAGGTTGTCACTAGACTGTTATACAACTTCTCCAGCATAACTTGTCCTTTATCAATCACCATCTGATTTGTACATTCTTTTGACATATCAAAAGTGAAGGCACACCTGATATTCTGTCCATTTTTTTTGCCTACAGTCTCATTTCTTTCTCACTTCTAGGGAAAAGTGTTTCTACATTGAGTTATACTGGGAGCTGATCAAGCCAGATCCTGGCTTTTTCTCACACCTGTGAAACTGACTCTCAGTAAATTGGTTAAAATAAAATACTCCAGATCCTTGATTTAAATAAAGTTACCTTAGAAATTAAGCTACTTCTTCAAGTAAATTCTTAAAACACAAAAACAAAACTATACCTTTTCACATGCATATACATGCATATGCACAAGAAAAGATTAAAAGATTTGGAAGGGCACATCTTGCTAGTGCATACATCTGGGGAGGGGAATGGATTGGTATATATTAGTTGTATTATTTTAAAGAAAAATATTTTTCTCTTAAAAAAGGAAATAAATTCTATCTTGTTCAAGGAGTTTCTCATTAAGTTTCATGGTTTCTCTACACATTTATTTGAGAAAAAGGACCTACCACTGTTATTTTCTATTTTAACCAAATTCCCTGAGTAATCTGATCTGTAAAGAATGTTGTTTGAGGGTTTAATGACCAAAATACGTCCACGGATCAAATCCTTCACTTTTGTCACAATATCACAAGTTCACATTTCTTTGTGAGAGGCAATATGGTATCGTAGTGAAAGTAAAAGAACTTGAGTTCTAGTTCTGGCACTGTTAAGAACATGCTGGGAGCCCTTGGGCAAATCACTTTATTTGTAAAACGGTGAATTAGATCAGAATGGATAACCTCTGATTACTAGATTTATAAAGATATATAAAGATTTATAAAGTCCCTTTTATGGAGAAAAGTTATTCAGATCTGAAGCGCTACGAATTTAAAGACAAGATGACAAGTTCCCTACTATTCAGCAAATACTGAGCCCCTACCATATGCATGGTATGTATTAGGATGCAGTAGGGTTCTCAGGCGCTCACTCGCCAGTTTACCTGGATTTTTAAAGAGCAAAATCCTAGGTCCTAGGTTGCTAAGGCCTAATTACAGTCAACAAAAGACATTAGAAAGCTGAGGACATACCTGCTGTGAACGTGGAGATAGCATTACTACAGTTCCCAGCATGCCTCTCTTTCCACCACCGCCCTCCCCGCCCCCTGGACGCCCGCAGGCCGGGATTTATGGTCTCAGCCCACGGTGGCGACCGCAGCGTAAAAACACCCTCGTAGAAATCTGCTTTCCCACCTCCACCACCACCACCACCCCGACCCCCGCCCCGAGTAGGCGGTGAGATCGCAAGCTTTAATCAACGTCTTACTCGGACCGACTAGAGTCAGCCCAGCAAAGAGTCGAATTCCCTCCTGTAGGGGACTAACTCTCCTTTTAGCGCTTCTCAAACTTACGAGCTACCCCGCCGGGACCACACCCCGGAAGTGGAGTCGAGTCGCTCACCCGACCGCCGAAGCGCCTCCCAGCCACTCGGAGCTGAACCGGGGTCGGCTGGGCGGGCTTGGAGGCGTGGCTTGGGAGGCGTGGCTGGCGTGGGTGGACCGGCGTGGCGTAGCGCTTGGGGCGGAGACGCGGTGCGGGGCCGCGCGTCTGGGTGGCGGACGGAGCGCGCCGCGGGCAGAGGCGGCAGCGGCGGCTGCTAGTGGTAGGGGGTGGAAGGAGAAACCGGGAACGGGGGGAACAGGGCGAGCAGAGAGCGGTGTTCCTGAGACGGTAGCGGCGTTTCAGAAGGAGGAGAAGGGCCGGGAAGGAGGATGGAGCAAGCTGGGGGTTGGGGCTTTCGCTAGCCTCAGCGGCTTGGCTGGTACAGTGCGAGAGCGGCGGCTGCTCCTGGAAGTTGTGTTGTCGGGAGACGGGCCCGGTGCAGCCGCTGCCGCCGCCTTGGGCGGTGGGGAGGAGGAGGGAGCGGCGGGGGTTGACGGGGGTCGGGAGGGAGGAGACGTGCAGGGGGAGCGAGCTGGGGAAGACCGAGCGGGCTCTGCGCCGGGCGGGCGGGCGGGCGGCGGCGGGGGGGCCAGCGACAGCAGCCGGGGGGACGCGGGAGGATGGAGCAAGTGGAGATCCTGAGGAAATTCATCCAGAGGGTCCAGGCCATGAAGAGTCCGGACCACAATGGGGAGGACAACTTCGCCCGGGACTTCATGGTGAGTCTTTCACCTTGCTGTCGCCTCCTCTCGCCGGCACCAGAACCCACCGCCGCCTCGCCGGGCCGGCCCGGGCCGCCAGCGCTTTGTGTGCGGCTGTGAGGAGAGGGGCGGAGGGGGCGCGCATCTACTCCGAGGGCCGGGTGGGTCTGGAGGCCGGCGGGAGGTGAGACCGCCTTCGCTCCTAGGTCTCCTTTCCTCTGCTCCCGGGTTCGCGGCCCCTTCCTCGGGCGTTTGGGTCGCGAAGGTAGCGGCTGCAGGGCCGAGCCCTAACCCGGCACCGCCTTCCGCGACCACCTATTGTTTCTCGGGCCTGGAGCCGGAGGCGAGTGAGGTGCTGGCCCGGAGGACTTGCCTTTCCATACCTCCCCACCTGGCCTGCCTCTCCCAGGAGGGTCGAGGCAAAGTGTCTGGCTGTGGCCAGGGTGAGGAGCGGATCGCGGCAGAACGGGGTTGTTGAGGTTGGCATTAACTCGTGGGGTCCTTTTGCCAGCCTAGTCTCAGGTGGGCAAGGTCGGACTTCTGCCGTGTCTGGGTTCGCAGTTATGTCCAACGCTTGCGAAAAGGTTTTCCGTAAGAAATCTCGTGGTTTGTCTAATTTGCGTTTACCCCTGTCCCATTTTTTTTCTCTTTTGAGACCCAGGTTTGAGGTGGTCCTGGGGTCAGTGAGACTTATGTTTGAGGGGGAAGTGTGTGTGTGTGGTTATCCAGGAGGAAGCCCATTTCGGACTCCCTAGCGTTATTGCCAAAGGCGGAGGGGATGTGACTATCACTTCCTATCCGGGGTGGGGGTGGGGAACTTGGGAACAATAGTCCTGGTGGGGCGGAGGCGAAGATCGGGGCCCAAGCCCTGAACTGGAAGATAACCTTCTTAGCCCCCCGCCCCTTTCCGCCTACTGCTTGTGCGGTAGGGCTTGGGAGGAGGTGAGGGTTAAAAATCTTGTTCGTGAACTTGCTCTAGATACATCACTGTGAGGGGAGTCAGATCTAAAGGCGTGGGACCAGAAGTCGACTTCCTATACACCCCCCCACCCCCCTTATTTTTCTGCTGGACAATGTTCCCTCTAGGGTTGTTTCCCGGCTTTGGAGGCTTTGGAGGCGGTGGTTGCGCTGCTGTTTCTACGGATATTGCGCAAGACTGGGGCGTTGGAAACCCTGGAGGTCTGGGGATGGAAAAGGAAGTGGGACTTTGGGAAGTGGTTGCTCCTTAGCCTTAGCCTTGGCGGGTTTGGGGATGGGAAATAAGCTGGGGAAAATTTAGCTCCTGGACAAGGTACACATTTAAGAATAATTCCTTAACTCCGAAATTCGATTATAAAAAAGATGCAGAGCTAATAATAATGTCTATGAAAATGAATGGGCATCTAACATTGGCTAGTTTTTGTTTCAAAGTACAGTCGTTTTCAAGGTGCAGAAGTGACTTCTAATACTTTTTTCACATTTTAAATATACTTAGGTCTAGTCAAGCTTTAGAGTTAAAATTATTCAGTTTCTAAAATAGTTCCTTGACCTTACACAATATTATAATACTGTTGAGCTTTGTGATTCCTGCCTCCAGACCAGTAGTAGAGGATTGGAGTAAGGTTTTATTTTAGTGTCTTTTGAAGATTGTGGAAAATATAGATTAAATAATCTGATTATGTGTTATTTTAAACATTTTCTTTTGATATTTAGCCCAAAACTTTCAAAATACTACTTTTTGATATGAAAAGGGTAAAGAAAGGGGAGGACTTTTTCTCCTCTTAACTCCTGAGAATTTTAATTATATTGGTATATTTCATATGGTGTCATTTTCAATAATTGGATGGATCCCTTTTTACTACTCTAGCAAAAATAGAAAAAATTATTTACTTTGAATATTTAGAATGTCTAAAACTAAAGCCTTGTTCTGGTTATGGAAGAAGAGGTAGTATAGTCCCTGGTACTTCTTGTGTGTGTGCTAGCCATATTGTTTTCCCTGAACATATCCTCTCAGGAAAGAGCATTGGTCATACAGGCCATCAGGACAGGTGCATAGTCTGTGAACTACAGTATAGGGGAAGTAGCCTTAGGTGCTTTGGGAATGATTCAGGGATTCCTACTGGGGATTTCATTTCTCAAGGGCTGAATGAGTTTCCTTTTTATTCCAAAATACTTAGAAATAGCTAGTTGATTCTACATTTGAGATTTGATGACTAAGGCTGTTCTTACATAGTGCTTGGTTTTTTTTTTGTTGTTGTTGTTTGTTTGTTTGTTTGTTTAAATTCCCTGACTTGATAAGCAATAAGCTTATTGCTATAAGGCTGCTCATAGTGCCATTTTTCCTTTTGGCTAAAAGGCTGGAGAAAGAAATCTCCATAACTCTAACTTTCTATCATGGAAAGAGAAGAGGATAGGGCTCAATTCTAACTGTTGTGTTATTATTAAATTCTGATGCAAATTAAAATTGCATTTTAAAATCTTAGCATTTTAGATCTGGAAGAGGCCTTAGAGATAATCTAGGTATTAAAACCCTGTTCAGGGGATGGATGTGGCTCAAATGGTTGGGCGTCCGTCTCCCATATGGAGGGACCCGGGTTCGATCCCTGCGACCTCCCGGTAAAAAAAAAAAACAAAAACCCTCTTCTACTATAATATTGCTTATTATTTCAAATTTGTAAATTACAGAATAATAATTAGTCATGTCTTATATTTAGAAAAGTAGAATGAAATAAAAATGCTGGTCTGAGTCCAGGCACAGTGCTCTGTCAATTATTTTACCCAGCCTTTCTATAGTTTACCTGAAAATTACCTCTGATAATGTTTTTAATGCTTCTCATTATAGATAGACATATATTTATTTATTTATTTTTTTTTACCAGGAGGTACCGGGGATCGAACCCCGGTCTCTCCATATGGTAGACGGATGCCGAACCTCTTGAGCCACATCCGTTTCCCATATATTTATTTCTTACCTAACATTTTGATAAGTGTTTTTTAATATTACAGCTGCTTTGTAAAAAATAATTTTAAGTGGCATGTAATATTTCATCTGGTGACTGTTTTATACCTTAATCATTTCCTTATAGTTGAATGTTTAGGAATTCCTGCTATTATATGTGATAATTTTGTGATGAATATTTATGCACAGAAGTCTGTATTTTGGATTATTGCATAAGATACTTTTCCAGTATTAGAAGTACTAGGTAAAAGGATATAAAATTAATACGTATTGCAAATAACTTTTTGAAAAAGTTTTCCAGTTTTTACAACTGTCAGTAATGTACAAAAGTGTTCATTTTATAATCTTTTTTTTTTTGGCTCTTAAGGATTTAATGAAGTTTTCTAATATCTTCACAAAAATTTTAAAAGAACTCCTTTATTATCATGTTGCAACTCAAACATAATAAATGTGGAATATCCTATCTCATCTTCTGGGGGGGGATTTATACACACACACAGACATACCAAACACATATACACTTTTGATTCTTTGTTATAAGAATTTAAAATATAATGTAAAACTTCTTTTTCTTAGTCTCTTTTGTTCAAGATAAGATCCCAATCAGATATTCCTACCTCACATAGCAATGGTTTGCTGTGGACTATGGAGGCTGAGGGTTCCACACAATTCCTTCCTGGTTTGTTGTGCTTCCATCCCTTTCATTTCCACAAAGAAAGCATATCAGAATTTAGAAAGGTAATCAGCCTATAACTTTAAAACTTTTAATTGTTACTCATATTCAGTCCTTACAATACACTTTATAACAATGAAAATAATCACTGGGATATGGGGAGAAAATATAATTTGTCTTTATATTTTTATCTATTTTTCTAATGTCTACTTTTTGTTTTCTAATATACATATTAGCACAGGAGTACATATGATTTATAAAGCTCTATATGGGGCTGTGGTAGGATGCAAAATCAAATATTTTGGAGGCTAGTAGTTGAAGAGGGTTGGACTCAGGTTCCTAATCTTGACAACTGGGGAGTGAATCCTTCCTCTTTCTTTTTATTCTACTGAAGACTTCTGAAATATGAAAGCCAGTCTGCTGGACTACTCTTGTTTACTTCAGGTAAAATCAGTTACTGGCACTTGATTCTTGCTCCATTTCATACCGGCAAGTTAGACCCTTATGGGGCTGGCTTCTAAGCGTCTTGCTAACCTACAAAGGCAATATAAAGGTGACTATTCTATGTGCTATAACATTATATCCTTTAGTAAATTAAGGTTATCCATCTCTTGAGGAGACCTGATTAGTAGTCTCTCAAAGGTTTAGAATTAAAAAACTGCAGTGATTAAAATTGTTTAAAGTAATATATTTGTAGCCCAGACAGTCCTTAAATTTTACACTTTAGATTTTACCAACTTCATTAAAATACTTCTGAGGACAGCTGCATTCACAGTTTCAATTACATGTTTTATACTTTGTCCATTCTCTCTTTTCTTTCCTGAATAACTTCTTTCAGATATGGTTCAAGGTAGAATTTATTCTCCTCATATTTTTTGTCCACTGCTCTTTAGGCAAAATCTGCAGCCTCGTGGTCAGGTACAGTGCTCTCAATGCAAAACATCCTGTCAGTATAAAGGTTCTCAGGAGGCCTTCTTGGGCCCTCTTTTACATCTTCGCTCTCAGCTCTTGTATCATCTTGCATTAACCTTAGTTTATTGAACCCTGCAGCATTGTAATACCATTTTCGAATCCCATCCAGCCACCAGCCTGGCTGGCTTGCCATTTTGATCCTAGGCCCTATATTATAATATTCTTGCTCTTTGATTATTTGATGATTGAAAAATGGTATCTTGTTTTAGTTTGAATTTCTTGGTTACCAGTGAGCATAGAAATCTTTCCACCTGCCAGTAACTATTTTCTTTTTTTTTTTTAAAGATTTTATTTATTTATTCATTTATCCTCCCCTTGCTGCTTGTGCTCGCTGGGTCAGCTAACCACGCCGCGCGGCCGGGCCTGCCCCCACCAGGAGGCCCTGGGAACCGAACCCGGGGCCTCCCACATGGCAAACGGGAGCCCCACTGACTGAGCCACAGCCGCTTCCCAGTAACTATTCTTTGAGTTGTCTATTCCTGGCCTTGACCTGTTGTGCTCCCATCCTCTTAAGGAGGAGAAAGCTAAGGCACTGAGATTGTGTAAACTATGGCATTGAGATTGTTACCTGTTGAAGGTTAAACATCTAGTTTGTGATAGATCCAGAACCTGATCTCAACTATCAACTTTTAGTCTTTACAAGATGACACAGTGATCATGACAACTAAATGACATGTTCCACAGACCTGGATTTTACCCCTATCAGCCTTTGGCTAGCTGTCTGACCTCCTGCAAACCATTTAAAAGAAAATGAGACTGAGTTCTCTCATCTTTAGAAGATGAAAAATACTACCTACTTCACAGGGTAAAAAAAAAAAAAGTACAGGATCGATATTCAGGGTCATTAACAAATTATTGTCCTAAGGTCTGTATATTCTCATGCCTAATTTATCTAATCAATTATGGATAACTAGAAATTGAAAGAAATAGATGTCTGGATTTTCATTTTCTTTTGCCTTTTAAAATGTATCATGTTTAATTAAAGTATTGAAACAAAAAGTAGATGTATTCTTCTCAGGCTGAAGGCTACGTAGTGTGCATTAAACACTTCTATATGAAAATTCATAAAAGATAACACTTAAGCTACAAGCAAGTATGGCAGTTTCAGCTTAGTAACTGGTTCTCCATTTATCTGTCTGTCCGTCCATCCATCCATCCATCCATCCATCCATCCATCCATCCATCCATCCATCCATCCATCCATCCATCCCCACTCCCTTGGCTCCCTTGTCTGTTTGGCTCGTTTTTTTTTTTTTTTGCTCATTGTTTCCACTTCTCTGCTTGAAGTCTGCTCGCTGTTTTTGCTTGATGCCTGGTTGTTGTCTGCTTGTTGTTTGTTTGTCTTCTTTAGGAGGCACTGGGAACTGAACCCGGGATCTCCCATGTGGGAGGCGAGCGCTCAACTGCTTGAGCCACATCGGTACCCTATTTATTTGTTTTTGACTTTTATAAAAGTTTATTTGACAAAAAATTTTTAATATGAAGACTATACATGGCCCAATTATTACATCACAGTAAGACAGGCTGGTTGGGGAGGGGACATGTGGAAGCAATTGATTTCTCTGCTGAACACAACCATTATTTATACTCATTCCAAGGCTTCTAACATGATGATACTATTTCCTCGTATTACTACCATTCCAGTATTGTTCTGTTGCTCACTAGTTGCCATCTGCACACACTCATCTATCACAAGATTCATAAAGGAATCAAATCCCCGCAATGTTCCTTGGACATGTCTGCCACCATTTAATTTCAGTGATAACTTCTTGTCCATAAATACTTTCAACTCAGGTGGGTGAGCTTTGCTCATGATGTCTACTTGGCAGGCTCAGCGCTGCCTTAAAACAGAATTTCTCTCTCCATTTATGAAGGTGAGAATAAAAATTTAATGAGTTGACTGGGAGGACAATTTAAGAAACAGGAGGCAGCAGAGGTGTGAGTTATAGTACTCTGACTCTTTGTGAAATCTTGTAAAGGGAGGATTTATGGATATCTGTCTACAGCCAACCTGGGGTAGCCTTAGTTAAGACTTTAACAAACCATCCCATGTTAAAATGCCATCTAAAATAACTTTAATATTTAAATTAATCTAAATTTATCAGTCAATGGTAACCACAGAATTGCCAAAGAAATTATGCATTTCAGAATATTATTATATAAAGTACCATGTATTTTACAAATAGTAATCCTCATATAACTATATAACTGCTTTGTTGTGATTAATTATTATTGCTTTTATTTTACTACATTAATGTTAGTGACTTTATAAATTATTTTAAGTAATAAGAAAATTATCATATTGCGTCCCTGCAATATGATAAATACTGTGCCAGGTATTTTACACTCCCATTTACCATCTCAGCAATTTATGAAGTAAATATAACCTGTATTTTGTAGATGAAGGAACACACTCTGAGGAGTTAAGTGTCTTGCCTGACTTTAAAGGTCTTTGTTTTTTTTTTCACTATTTTCCTCCTTCCCCACGATGCAGCTCAGCTCCATTACTTTTTATAAGTGTGGGACTAGGCTGGCAGTGGAGGTGCATCACCCTGCAAAAGAGGAGAGGTTTGTTTTTTGTGTGTGTAGTTCTATGTAGTTCTATGAGTCATCGCACTCCTCCCCCCTTGCTGTTTGTGTCCATTCGCTGAGTGATCTTCTGTGTCTGTTTCTTGCCCTCTCTTCTCATTTTTCTCCTCCAGGCTTCACCAGGATTTGATCTTAGGGACCTCCGATGTGGGAGAGAGGCACCCTGTCACTTGCGCCACCTCAGTTCCTGGTTTCTGGTGTGTCTTGCCTTGACTCTCCCCTGCATCTCTCTTTTTATTGCTGCGTAGCTCACCGTGCATCTGCGCGGGCCCGGCTTGCCTGCTCACCTTTTTTTTTTTTTTTTTTTTTTTTTTTACACCAGGAGGTCCCAGGGATCGAACCCGGGTCTTCCCATATTGTAGATGGATGCCCAACCACTTGAGCCACATCTGCTTCTCAAGAGTAGAGGTTTTAAAGTTGAGCATGTTTAGGGAACAGTAGGTAATTTGCTATAACTAATGTATTAGTTCTGAAACTTTTTGGTTGCAGGATCCCTTTACACTTTTAAAACATATTGAGGACTCCAAAGAGCTTTTGTTTTGTTTATTTACCATATTAGAAATAAAAATCAAGAAATTAAAAGTATTTAAGTTGGGGAGCAGATGTGGCTCGAGTGGTTGAGTGCCTGCTTCCCACATGGGAAGGTCCCAGGTTCAGGTCCTAAAAACAACAAAACCAACAACAAGCAAACAAACGAAAAAACCAACTTGGGGAGTTGGTGTGGCTCCGTGGTTGTGTGCTGGCTTCCTACATACAAGGTCCTGGGTTGAATCTCGGGTCCTGGTACCTAAAAAAAACAAAACAAAAATCAATTAAAAATAATGGGGGACAGATGTGCCTCAAATGGTTGGGCATCCGTCTTCCATATGGTTCAATCCCCAGGACCTCCAGGTAAAAAAAAAAAAAAAAAAAAAGATAAATTCATTACACATTACATATATTTTCTAAGTAACTTATTCAAAACCCAAAAATTTGAAGAGTGCCATTGGTTTTATGTTTGGCTTAATAGACAGTTGGATTCTAATATCTTTAGCATTCAGTCTGCTGCAGTGTCATGTGTCAATGCAGTATAAAGTGTCATATAGCCCCACTTGAAAACTCCATTTTACGCTCCTAAAAGAATAAAAGTGATAAAGGCCAAAAAAATTATTGGACATAAGTCTGTCCATTCTCATATGTACAGATGAAGAAACATACTTGATATTATTATGAAAAGAGTTTTGACTCCATGGGCCCCCTGAAAGGGTCTAGAGATTCCTGAACCATACTTTGAGAACTGATGAGCTAATGCGTGGTAAAGGCTAAAGGTGCTAGGAAAGATAGGTAGCGGTCAGATTATGAAGGATCTTGTGTTTATGCTATTCTAAGATTTTATTCTATAGACCAGCAATAGTAATTCTGGATAATTCTGCATTGCAACTCTTAGAGTCACAGGGAAGGTAGGGGACTTGTTAAGAAAATAAATATGCTAGCCTGCTAGTCTAGTACCACTACTCCTGGACCCCTCCCTCCCCACCCCGCCAGCTCTTTGAAATATACTGTGAGCTTCTGTTATAGCATTCTGGTAGAATGATATAAATTCTGATAGAAAAGCTGAGAATTACTATGGTGGGTCTCTGGGGGGGCCACTGAATGCTTTAAGAAAGTGAGTCATTTAACAAATTTGTGGTTTAAAAAGTTGATTCTGGTGACAGTATGAAGGAATGGATTAAGGGATGGAGAAGAGCACTTTGGAAGTTGTTGAAATATAAAAAGTGAGCTATGAGGGCCTGGAAATGAACTAAGACAGTGGGACTAGAGATATGAAGGCGTATACAATGGATCTAATAAGGATTAAGAAAGAAGTCTCAGTGATTTATGAGGTTTTTTTTGTTTTGTTTTGTTTTAAAGATATATTTTATTTATTTATTCCCTTCCCTCCCCCCCCCCCCCCATCATTCTTTGTGGTCACTGTCAGCTGTCTGTGTCCATTTGCTTTGTGCGCTCTGTGGCAACTCCTCTTTTTAGGAGGCACCGGGTACTGAACCTGGGACCTCACATGCGGAAGAGAGGTGCTTAATCACATCAGCCACCTCGGCTCCCTGGTTTGTTGTGTCTCTCATTGTCTTTCCTCTTTGAGTCTCTTTTGTTGCATCAGCTTGCCGCACCTGCCCGCCATGCCAGCTCTAGTAGGCACTGGGAATTGAACCCAGGATCTCCCATGTGGTAGGCAGAAGCCCAATTGCTTGAGCCACATCTGCTTCACTACTAGATGTTTTATTTAGTAAAGTCGAAAGGAGTATTGTTGTATGACTCTGAAGTTTCTAGCTTGGTACACTATCATCCAAGCCAGAAGTTATCATTTGGTATGGTGAGTAAGGGAAGAGAAACAAGTAGAGGGGACCAAGCAGAGGATGGTGGTAGTGGTGGGGTAGTTTCAAGGTGGAAAAAATGAGTTTAATTTTGGACAGGTTAATACTGAGATGCCTACGAAACATCTAATAGAAATGTGGAGCTCAAGAGAGTTGACAGAATGGAATTAGAGATTTGGGAGTAGTCAGAGAAGCATGTAGGAGTAATTAGAAGCATGTGAATGAAGAAGCTTATTCAGACAAGCATATAGAATGACCAGGTTAGGTTGAAGAGTATCAACATTTAAAGAGCCAGAGAAGAAAGGGGTGGTCAGAGAGGAGGAAGGAGAACCCAGAGAAAGGTGTCAGAGAAGGCTGGGAGAGTTTCAAGAAAGGAGTAAGTAGTTTTCCCAGAGTCAAACAATGCTGAGAGGACCAGTAAGGTGGGGTTGAGAAAGTACCCATTGCATTTGGCAAGGTAGAATGATTTGCTGCCTGGAAAAAGCAGTTTGGGGTTAGAGTATGTTAAGAAGCCAGATTATAGTGGGTTGATGAGAAAATACTTGAAGTGGGTATTGAATTCTTCCATTCATTTTAACATTATGAAAGTAGATGGAAGAATCTGGAGGAAGACACAGGTTAAGGAGAGATCCTCTCCCATCCCCTGCTTTTTAAAAAAAGAAATGAGAAAGAGAAATAGAGATAACATTTTTCATATATTTCTTATCTATATGTGTATTAGTCAGCCAAAGGGGTGCTAATGTGAAATACCAAAAATGGGTTGGTCTTTATAAAGGGTATTTATTTGGGGTAGTAGTCCACAGTTACAAGGCCAGAAAGTGTAAGTTTCTTCTCTCACCAAAGTCCATTGCCACGTGTTGGAGCAAGACAGCTGCCGACGTTTGCCGGGGTTCAGGCTTCTTAGGTTCCTCTCTTCCCAGGGCTGTGTTTCTCTCCAGGCTTAGCTCCTGTTTCCTCCACAAGGTCAGCTGTAGACGATCAGGCCAATGGCTCGCCTCTCTCCTCCTGGGGCCTTCTCTCCAACATCAAAACTGCTTCTCAAAAACTGCTTCAACTCTGTTCTTGCCATGCCTTTTATATTCGATTCCCCCACCCACCAAGGGGTGGGGCTCAGTGCCCTACTGGCTAGTCCCAGTCAATGCCATAATCATAACTTAATCATGCCCAGATTAATAGATCAGTTTACAAGCATGATCCAATTGTATTTTTGGAATTCACAATTACATTAAATTGGCCAATAGCTACACTATGTTTATCCTCTTTTGTGGAATGCTTATTGTTTTTGGTTCAAAGTTTTGGATTTGAAATACTAAGAAACAGGAGGAGAGGGAGGACTGAAAGTTCTTAGGCTGCAGAGACTAGATATGTATAAAAATTTTCATTGTTTGTTAAACTATTGAAATTTGTAACTTGTTGGTTTTTTTCTAAAATCATTAACAGTTTTATTGAAATATAATTCACCTACCATTCAATTACCCATTTAAAGTCTACAGTTCACTATAATTTTTAATATATTCTCATAATTGTGAAAGAATCACCACAATCAATTTTAGAACATTTTTAATCACCCCATAAAAAAACCCCATATCCATTAGCATTCATTCCCCATTCCCTCCTCTCTCTAGTCCTAGACAACCACGAATCTACCTTCAGTCTAGAAATTTGCCTATTTCTGGACATTTCATATAAAAGGAACCATACAATATGTGTTCTTTTGTGACTGGCTTCTTTCACTTAGCATGTTTTAAAGGTTCATGTTGTAGCATGTATTAACACTTCATTCCTTTTTATGGCTGAATAATACATATATGGATGCACCACATTTTGTTTATCCATTCATCAGTTGCTGGACTTTTTTTTTTTTTTTTTTTTTTTTTACTTTTTGGCCATATGAATAATGGTGCTATGAGCATTTATGTACAAGGTTTTGAGGTTTTGTTTGGACATATATTTTCAGTTCTCTTGGGTATGTTTTGAGGAACTGCCAGGCTGTCATACATTTTACCTTTCCACTAGGAGTGTGTGTGGGTTCCAGTTTCTCTACATTCTTGCTAGCATTTGTTATTGTCTTTGTGACTATAGTCATCCTAATAGGTATGAAGTGATAATCTTGTTGTGGTTGGCTTGCAGGTTTTTAAAAATTATCTCAGTAAGTTTATATATATGGTACTGTATATCTAATTTGTTTCTCAAAGCTAGAGTGATAGGAAATATTTTTCAGTCCTTGCATTTAAGATAATCTTAGTGCTTTCCCAGTGTCACTGGTTTAGTTAAGATTTTCTTATCCATCCTGTGATGGGTGTGCAATCAACATATTTATATTGTAACTAACTTTGAAAGTGGAAGTGAACTTCGTAAGTAGTTCCCCAGACAAGACTTACTGAGACAGCATACTAAAAATTTATCTTGTGTTAATTCTCAGTAATATTTTACTGTATTTACTTAGAATATCGTTAGCTTTTTTCTCCTTCAGTATTTGACATTTAGTTGGAAAAAGGTTTTTGAGAGGCTAAAATGGAAAATAAGACATTAATATTTAATATATTCACATATACTAGATGTAATATTTACACTTTACATTTCCATCTTCTCCAGACTGAAAGCCTCCAGGACTAGAGGCTGAGACTTCTCTTTATCCCCATTGCTTAATACCATGCCTGCATTTACTAGGCACTGATGTTGATTGCATGAGAAGGAATTTTAAGTAAGCTTAATACTGTAAGACACAGACTTATTCTTCAGGTGACTTTTTCAGATAGTCCTAGGGGTTGTCTCTTAGATCAGCATGAGAATTGCTTCTCCCCTTCCTATACCTTACACAGCTGTAGTTGTACATTCAGTATCAGTGAAAACGAAAATACAAAATAAAGAGTTAGACTGAATTCAATAATATTAAAAAATATTATCTTATTAAATGCAATATCCTCTGCATAAATTTGAAAAACAGCACCATATATATATGTCTCTGGGCACTGCTTGGTGTACATATGTATTAAGGGATTGCTTCTCTACTTGCGTACCCTCTATCCCATGGATCATACTTTGGGGACACTAAGAATATTAATTATAATAAATGTCCATTTTTAAACTTTTGGTTTTGGATTTAATTATCCAGGTATGTCCCTGGCATGTCTTCAAACATAGTGGTATTTTGTAACTTTGTGGGTGTTAAGTGAGTATAAGCAGCAGCTGTTGTTGTGCTTCTCTCCTTACCTCTAGTTTCTTGCCTCATCTCCAGTCCATTCCACATATCATACTCACTTGATTGAAATACTGCTTTCAAGTGTTAGCATCTGGGATAATGGATAGTGTACTGACTGTAAAGTCAGGAGATGTAGGTTTGAGTAGTAGTCTTGTTGCTTCGTTCTATGTTTTACACACACACATGTATATAGGACCATATTGGAAACATGGTTTTATTTCCATTATCAAAAAATGTAAATGCCTAAGTCAACTCAAAGTATCAAGTACAAGCTCTGCTTTTTAAAAAAACAATTATACATCTATCTTCCCACTTTTGGTGCCCTGCTTTCCCCTTCCCCGCATCCCTCAATTTTGTTACTTCTGCTCTTAGTTGAGAATCACAGCCCTATAGGATAAAAATCTATACTTCTTGACCTGTGATTTAGTTTCCCAGTTGATAAAACAAATGACCATACAGTGGGTTGGCTTACTTAAGCAATGGAAATTTGTCTGCTCACGATTTCGAGGCTAGGAGAAGTCCAGACTTGAGGTGCCATCAAGGCAGAGCTTTCTCTCCCAAAATTGTGGCTTTCCTGAGGGCTGGCTACCAGCAATCCTTGGTTCTTGGCTTTTCTGTCACATGACAGTATGCATGATGGCATCTTCTTTCTCTTCCGGGTTTTATTGACTTCCAGCTTTTGGCTTCTCTCCCCCTTTCCTTCCTCCTCCCCTTTTAAGTTTTGGCATATCTTATCTAATAACATAAGATAATCACACCCACAGGACCAGGGGTTTGGGACCTGAGCATGCCTTTTGTGGGGGGCTCAAAATTGGATTTGATTCAATCCCCAGCAGCCTGGCATTCCTATTTAACCAAGTCTCACATTACCTTTCCAGTGTTAAACTTCTATACTCTGCAGTATGTTTCCTCTCTTCCCCCTGGAATAAACTATTCATTGTCCTTGAGAGTGGCCACTGAATTAATGAAATCTTGCTTATATATGTGGTTATATTATTGATCATACTTTTCCCCCTTTCTTAGAAAACTTTCCTTCTGTTTTATATATCAGTACTTTGAGGATCAGAAAGAATGGTTTAACCACATTAACCCAGAAAGTTAGAAGCAAAAATACAATTCTTATTTTCTGGGGGAAGTATTTTAACCTAGTTTATCTTATAGCACTTGTTCTCCATTGTAGAATTTGATTTTTAATACCCTGGAGGGGAAAAAGCCTTCTCTTAGTTTTAAGTTGAAGATTTGCTAAGGTGAGTCTATTGATTTGCAGTTGCTCTTCTAAATAGGAGTTATACTCCTCTCTCAGAATTTCACATTTCCTGTAGTATTTACATTTTTTAGACCCATGCAATCAAGACTTGACAATTATGTCCTTTCCTCTGTTTGGCAGATATAAGAAACAAACAGTAGTTGCTCCCTAAAAAGCTTTTCCTAATGTTCAGTGTTATCACTGTAAAGGCGTTACTTCATTTTATCCTTTGGTTTTCCCTTGTCATATCTTACTATTGCCTGCCTTTTTTACCGTTTAAGTTACCCTTACTAATAATTTTCATTTCTACACTCTTCTCCAAGTCTCTCACCCTTGATTTTTCTTTTCAGGCTGCAGCACTTCCTTTGGTATCTCTCATAAATCTGGTCTTTTGGTAACATATTCTCTTGGGTGTTTTTGTTTGTTTGTTTGTTTTTGTGAAGACTTTAAACTCACCCTCATTTTTGAAGGATAGTGTGCTGGGTATAGAATTCTTGGCCGACAGTTTTTCTCCTTTAGTACCTTAAATACATCATACCATTTTTTCTTGCCACCATGGTTTCTGATGAGAAACCATTACTTAGTCTTAATGAGGTTCCCTTGTATGTGATGCTTTGATTTTCTCTTGCTGCTTTCAGAATCCTCTCTTTATCTCTGGTATTTGTCATTCTGAATAATTGTAGGTGTCTTGGAGTAGGTCTACTCGGATTTATTCTATTTGAGGTGTGTTGTCATTTTTGAATATTGATACTTATGTCTTTCATAAGGGTTGGGAAATTTTCCATCATTATTTCCTCAGATATTCTTTCTGCCCCATTTCTGTTCTTTTCTCCTTCTGGGACACCTATTACATATATGTTAGTGCGTTTCGCACTTATCATTCAATTCCCTGAGACCCTGTTCAATTTTTTCCATTCTTTTTTCTGTCCAAGTTCAGATGTTCTGCCCTTGATTTCATTTATTTGTTCTTTTGCCATTTCAAATCTGCTGTTATATGCCTCTAAATTATTTATATATATATTTTAGGAGGTACTGGGGATTTAATCTAGGACCTTGTATATGGGAAGCAGGAGCTTAACTGCTTGAGCTACATTTGCTCCCCTCTAATGTTTTTTTTAAAGATTTATTTTATTTATTTATTCCCCCCACCCCTTGCCGTTTGTGCTCGCTGTGTCTATTCACTGTGCGCCAGCTTTCTGCGCCGGGCGGGCCATCAGCTCTCCGTGCCACGCAGGCCAGCTTGCCTTCACCAGGAGGCCCTGGGAATCGAACCCGGGGTTTCCCATATGGTAGACAGGAGCTCAATCACTTGAGCCACATCCATTTCCCACCTCTAATGTATTTTTTTTTTTTTTTTTTTTACCAGGAGGTACCGGGGATCGAACCCCGGTCTCTCCATATGGTAGACGGACGCCGAACCTCTTGAGCCACATCCGTTTCCCTCTAATGTATTTTTAATCTCATCCATTGTGTCTTTCATTTCCATAAGTTTTGTTAATTTTCTTTGCAGGTTTTCAAACTTTTCTTTGCAGCTTTCAAATTGTTCTTTACACTCACCCAGTGTCTTCTTAATATCCTTTATCTCTTTAGCCATATTTTCCTTCAACTCCTTGAATTGATTTAGGAGATTTGTGTGATTATCGTTGATTAGTTGTCTTAAATCCTGTGTCTACCTAGGATTTTTGTTTTGTTCCTTTGGCTGGGCCATCTCTTCCTGTTTCTTAGTGTGGCTTCTAATTTTTTCCTGGTATCTAGGCATCTGATTATGTTGGTGAATTTACTCTGATGGTCATTTTCTCTCTCTTGCTGTTTTATTTCTCGGCTCTTTGATTTTTGCTTCATCTTATTCTAAGTCTTTAAAATTGGCCAGCTAAAGTTGTCACAATAGGGCCAGAGGCCTGCTAATGGGACACAGAGCAGATGCAAGGGATCTGGGACAGGAGAGATTCCAAAAACCACTTTTACTTCCTGTAGTTTCCAGGCCTGCCAGCAGATGGTGCTCTTTAGCAAATCTTTCCATGGTGGTGTGTCTTTGAGCGTTCACTTGCCTTTGATTCTTGCCTGGCCAGAGCCGAGATTCAAGTGGGCTCTGCTGGCCAAACTCACTGAAGAGAAACCATTCTCCGCTGTCTGCCACACCCTCCTTCTTCCCAGGGAGGAAGAGGGCTGTTTCCCTCTCAGTTGGCTGCAGTGAGCCTTGGGTTTTACCCAGGTTGTTCACCTTGAAGGTGTGGGATGGGTACTATTCGCAGTTGCTCAGGGGGTTAGTAACGCACATTTTTTGTTTCAACTTCTTTTCTCTGTCCCTTGCCCTCCTGATGATGTTTAGCACTCTCCTGGTCTGCAGATCCCCAAAGCAGCTCCCTGGGACAGATTTTTCCTCTTCCTCTGTTGTTTTTGTACGAGAGTTGAGCCCTATCTACCTACTTGGGATGCCATCTTCTTGGATATCCTTAAGCTAACTTTTTTTTTTTTTTTAAGATTTATCTATTTACTTACTTTTTTTTTTTTTTTTTTTTTTTTTAAGATTTTATTTATTTATTCATTTATCCCCCCCTTGCTGCTTGTGCTCGCTGGGTCAGCTAACCACGCCGTGCGGGCGGGCTTGCCTTCACCAAGAGGCCCCGGGAACCGAACCCGGGGTCTCCCATATGGTAAACGGGAGCCCTACTGATTGAGCCACAGCCGCTTCCCTATTTACTTACTTTTTATCCATTTTAAACTCTGCCCACCCACAATGTTTTTGCCGTTTTTGTGTCCATTCGTTGGGCAGTTCTCTGTGTCTTCCTGCCCTCTCCTCTCATTCTCCTCCTGTCTTCACCGTGATTCGAACCTGGGAACCTTCGATGTGGGAGAGAGGCGTTCTGCCACCTGCGCCACCTCAGTTCCTGTTTTTTTGGCGCATCTTGTCTCGGCTCTTCCCTGCGCCTCTCTCCTGTTATGTCATCATCTTGCTGCGTGGTTCAGCGGGACCTGGGGGCTCACCTGCACACCTGCACACCTTCTGTATTTTTCTTTATTTTACTGGGAGGTCCCAGGAATCGAACCTAGGTCTCTCCATATGGGAAGTGGATGCCCAACCATTTGAGCCACATCCACCCCCTAAGCTGCCTTTTGAAGGAAGAGTTTGTCAGGTGGGCTAGGTAGATAAAAGGCATTTCAGATATAGGAAACTGCACTTGCAAACATGTGGAGCTATAGTAGTGGGTTTTAGATGAGAGGAACATGGTGATAGTGTATAAAATAAACAGTCTATGAACCCAAATAATAGGGGATTCCCTAAGGGAGATCAAATTAAATGCTCAGTTTGAGATGAATATGAATTGGGCTTCTGGGTTCCTGGATGTCTTGGTGAGTAGTGTTTTTAAGTCCCATTTAAATTGCTTAGTTATAAAATGAGTGGTCTGGTTGGTATGAAAGCCCTTATTAAAATGCATTTCCAATAACAAAAGAATAATAAAAACAAAACAGAGCAAAAATGCATTTCCAGCCATGTGGTTACTGTTCTTAAATCTGTTAATTTCACTTTATCCCACATATATAAAGAAGTACTTCATTTGTACAATTCTTAGATGGCTAGATCAGTGTTTTACATTGGCTTTTGTCAGTGCCCAGTGAAAAAAAAGAATTACATCTTTGGGATGTAGACAAATTATTTATAATGGTAGGCCTTTTGCTTAGTTTGGATTCCTCAGACAATTCAAGTTTTCCATAAGATGATTTGACACTATGTATTTGGGACCAGACCCAAAGTGAGAAAGTAAAGGAATTCTAGATCCTATGCTCCAAAAACGTGGAAGATAGCTTTTCTGGTTACCTTCTCCCCTACATTGTGTATAATAGGTTTACTATTGAAGTTTCAGAGCCTTTGCTGTTTAAAAAAAAAAAAGGAAAATTAAAACTGTTTAGAAATTGAGGAACTTTTTCCAGGTTTTGTGGTTGGAAGGTGGCAGATCTGGGTTTAATCTAAGGCATCAAAGCAGACACTTTTTCTATGACCTGATTCTGCCCAGGCCAACATTTTCATTATTAATTAGGGAAAAAGTCAATTAAAAAAAAATAGGGCATAAATATCCTGAAAATAATAGAAACATTTTCTTTGGGTATTTGGATGCAGTCTACTTCCAAACTAGCTTAAATGAAAAAGGAATTTGTTGCAACAGAATACTTGTTTGAAGATCAGGGGAAGTGGAGAGCCATCTGTAGGTGACTCTGCCCTCCATGTCAGCCTCTGTATCTTTTCATTGTTCTTCATATTTATCAGTTTCTCTCTCTGCAGCTGTTTGGGTATTTCTCTTTGCTTCTCTGCACACCTAGTATTTTGACTTTCACTGTTTTGGGCTGTACATGCTGAATAAAAACATAGCATGTGGTAATCTAACCCATTTACTTTATTTCAGTTTAGGTGAACAGCTCAGAATGATTAGAATTGCTGTAATCTCAATTTTAGATTCCTGAATCAACCACCTTGCCAGTGAGATATAGTTGTTATGTAGTATGAATATGTGGGGTATACCAAAGTAGGGACCATATTCGTGTGTGTGGAAATAACTTTTCTTAGAGAAAGAGAGGAATGGTTTGCAAGAGTAGGCAGTAAGCCCCAAAATTGTCTACTACCAAATCCTTGAAGGAAAATTGGAACAAAACAAAACAAAAAAGCCCCACACTACTATTTTAAGGTTTCAGCACCAAATAAACTCCACCCACTTTCTTTCAGAGAAGCACAAAGAGTTCTTGTGACTTGTGAGAACATTCTGTTGTCCCTGCTAGAGAGTTCTTTCACATTTTCAGTATACATTAAATGCCAGGCAAAATTTGAAGTTTCTGTGTGGAATCTATAAAATTAAGATAATCTTTGAGCTACATATTTGCAGGACCTAAGGTTTAAACTATAATTTTTCAATGTTGAAATATGGAACCAGAAAATTACCTTCTTATAAGGAAATATTGTTCTAAAAACCAATTTTATCAAAGTATTGTACCTAGTCATTGTGTTTTCAGCTCCTGAGTATATATCAGGAATACATCACTATCTGGAAAACTAATGTATTATCTTCACGATAGACTATGCTTTAATAAAATTAAATTTTAGTTCCTTTTATTCATCAGTCATCTCAAATTTAAGTACTGTAATATGCTTACCTGGGTGTCAGTGTGCCAGTTTCTGTGCCTGTGTATCTACCTGTCTCTCTACCTCCCTGTGCCTACTCTCCTTTCTCCATCTACTCTGTCTCCTCTACCTGAGATTCATTAATATGTGTCGGAATTGAATGTTAAAGATATACCAGGAGGGTATTGTGTAATTTAGAAATTTCCTATAATTTATGCCTAGTTGTTTGTAATTCTTTATTTCTGTTACTGTAAATAGATTATATAAATGCCCAGGAAAGAAGATACAAATAGGTTAATATCAGTAATAGGATTTTGCAATATAAGTAATTGAATATGTTCAAATATTTATCTCTAACCCATTCATTAGCATTATTTAGATTATTTTAGCTTTTTGAATTACTTTATAATTTAGATAGTAGAAGATTAATTAAAAAGAAAGAGAAAATACTTTTAATGTTTAACTAGATGCTCTGGTGTTTTCATTTCATGGAATGGTAAACAGAATGGGTATGTTAATAGCTCAAAAGCTAGAAACAGAACATTTTTCTTTGTGAATGTTAACATTCAAAGGAATTATTAATGGTAAAATAAGGGCTTAAAATAAGTTTTCTGGCATAAGTTTTTCTTAAAGCCCTTTTTCAAGCATCACTGATACCTGATTTTTTTTTTTTAACCTACCTCTTTAGTCTCTCTACTGTACTATTGGCTCCTCTTCTACTAGCTACTGAATTATTCTTCTTCCTCACTGTTCTGCCCTTGACTCTCTTCTCTTCTTCAGTATACATATCCTCCCTAGATACTTATATTCACCCATGTGACTTCACTGTGAACTTGAATGACTTCTGAATAATAAGTCTATCCCAAATCTGTCTCTTAGTGCCTGATCTGTTGAAGATGGTGGCTGTGACACAGTTATTGAATCTCCTTGAATCAGATAGAGGAAATGGACAGGAAAATTAAAAACTATGGACAACATTTACAACAAAAATAGGCAGTAAGGTATCCCCTATGCATCTCAAAATACAAACATCTGGGGACAAACCCTTAATACCCATAAAACCTTTTTGGTATCAGCATCTATGTGGGAGGAAGCAGAAGAAAACAATGGGGCATTTGAGAGACCTGAGAACAGGAAAACCCCCAAACATCCAATAGGTATTCACTGGGAAGTCCAATGGGTCAGTCTGAAAAGTGTGTGGGGCTTAGCCCCATCCAATAGATGAGTACAAAGGGCCATGATAGGGGCTGAAGGGGCTTCAGAGGTCCAAGTCTATAGGAACTCTTAAAGCCAACTAGCCAAAGGCCTTCCTTTTTAGGACAAGACCCCACAATGAGGAGAAATGTCTGGAAATAAAAATTGAGCAGAACAGGAAAAATAGAGAAGAGAGAGTCCAGATACTAGGGAGATAGGTAACAGAACCAGAAAAATTTTAAGAAAATAAGCCTCCTTTTTTTCCTTTTTACGACATACCAACCTTTATTCTCAAGATTCCTCAGAAACCGTAAAACATAATAGGGAAATTACTCTTTCTTGGCATTTTAAGGGAGCCAGTTCCCCTAGCCCTAGGCTTACACTCTACACAAATAATTTGAAAGAAAATAAATTATTTTCTCTAAATCATGCATATCTGTTGTTTCTCTGTTCCCTCATTTTATTCCGAATTTAGAAATCATTATTCATTTATTACATTACTTTGTATTTTAGGTAAAGAATAGCTTTCCCTTCTCCCTCCATTCATTTCTATTTTTCCTATCAATATATACTCATGAATATATTTTTTTTAAGTTGTAACATATATACAACATAAAATTTCCCATTTTAACCACTTTTAAGCATACAGTTCAGTGGCATTAATTACATTCACAGTATCATGCTGTCTTCACCACCATCATTTCCAAAACTTGTTCATTACCTCAACATTTTAGTTTGCTAAAAGCTGCTGGGAGTAATATACCAGAAATGGATTGGCTTTTATGATAGGAATTTATTAGGTTAGAAGCTTATAGTTTTGAAGCCATGGAAGTGTTCACCAAATCAAGGCATCATCAGAGATACTGTCTCACCAAGTTGCAGCTGTAAGTGAGCTATCAGGTACATGGCGGCATCATCTTAAGATGCTTTTTCCCTCAGCTTAGCAGTGGGTGATTAGGCAAATCGCAGGGCATGATGGTGGCTATGATGGTCTCTCCTTCTCCTACAGGCTTACTTTCTCCCCAAGTTCACCTGTGGACTATCAGGCATAAGGCTTTTCTCTCCCCTCTCCTCCCATGCCCTCTCTCTGGGCATCCTCTTTTTCAGCCTCTTAGGGACCTCTCTGTAACTCTGTGCTCCGCTGATTCCAGCCCTGGGTCCTTTCTCTCAGCCTCTCAGGGTTTCTTTGTGTCTGAGACTTTTTCCTTCTTTATAACTCCAGTAAAAGGATTAAGACCCACCTTGGGTCATGCCCTACTGAAGTGATAGAATCAAAATCTACATCTACAATAGGTTTATATGCACAGGAATGGATTAGCTCTAAGAACATGATCTTATGGGGGTCCACCCAGCTTCAAACTGCCACACCCACAAAGTCTGCACCCATTAAGCATTAACTTCCCATTCTCCCTCCTCCATACCCCTTATATTCGTATGTGCTTTAAAAAAATGTATTGTGTTATAATCTGTAATTGATACTTTTTAATTTTGATGCTCATATTGTCTCTGATTTGGCCATAGGAGCTTTTAAATTGGATTCCTGGCATTTTGATAATGTCTCCATCTGTTTTTCTTTTATAGATTTTATTGCAGTAACATATATACAACTCCAAGTCTCCCATTTTAACCACTTTCAAGTATGCCATTCAGTGGTATTAATTGACAATATTGTGCTACCATCACCACCAATTTTACCCCAAATTTTCATCACCTTAAACAGAAACTATGTACACATTAAGAAATAGCATCCTGGGAAGTGGATGTGGCTCAATCGATAGGGCTCCTGTTTACCATATGGGAGGCCCCAAGTTCGATTCCCGGGGCCTCCTAGTGAAGGCAAGCCGGCCCCCCGCGGCGTGGTGAGCTGACGCAGCATGACGACCCAACAAAAGAGAGACAGGCAGACACAGAAAAACGCACAGCAAATGGACACAGCGAGCACAAGCAGCAACGGGGCATAAATAAATAGATAAAAATTAAAAAAAAAAAAAAAAGAAAGAAATAGCATCCTTCCCGTTTCCCTGGTCCCCTAATTACCTGTAATCTACTATCCGTCTCTGAATTTGTGTATTCTATGTATCTGATATAAGCGAGATCATACAACTCTTTTTCGTATCTGGCTTATTTCACTCATTATGATATCTTTAGGGTTCATCCATGTTTTAGCATATATCAGAACTTTACTTTTGCTGAATAATATTCTATTGTATGTATATATAATATTTTGTTTATCCATTCATCTGTTGATAGGCACTTGGGTTGTTTCTACCTTTTGACTATTGTGAACAATGCTGTTATGCACATTGATGTACAAATATCTGTTCAGGTCCTCCTTGCAATTCTTTGGGGTATATATTAAGAAGTGTTATTAATTGTGTTGTATGGTAATTCTAAGTTCAACTCTCTGAGGAACCGCCAACCTAATTTCCACAGTGGCTCCACCATTTTCTAGCTTCTAGCCGCTGTCTCAGCCTCTTGGGGTTTCTCAGTCTTTCTACAGCTGTAGGCAATCCTGGAATCCTCTCTCATATTGCAGGGTAAAAGCTTACAGTTCTCTTTCTCTGTGTGCTTCTGCTTTCAGTTCTTCACTTAACAAAAAACTCCAGCAAGAGGGCTAAGATCCAACCAAGTTTTACCTCACTGATGTAGTCCAGTCAAAGGCCCTGAAGTCAGCTAAGCAAAGGTCCTTTAACTGAATCTAATGCCATCAAAGGGTTACCCACAGGCATGGATTCGTTCCAAGAATATGGTCTTTTCTGGGATTCACAAAAGTTTCAAACTGTCACAGTTAAGGAAATTGAACTTAACCAAGGTCACACAGGTAGTAAGTGGCAGAACTATTCTGACTGCAAAACCCGTGTTCTTAACCATTATGTTTTGGTGCCTCTTTCAATGCAATCATTGCGGGCACCAGCAACGTGATCATCCATTTTTACCTCAAAAGAGAGACTGATTGGCAGAGGCTTTGAATTAACTGGTTGCCTGATCTGAGAGAAGTTAATATATCTGTTGCCTCCCAATCTTTGCTTTAAATATACTTGTGTATGCATGGAACATGTTAGTGTCCCATGTCTGTTGTCAGGGACTTAATCTTTTCAAAATGCTGCATGTGAAGCATTTGTGCCCCGTCTCTGCAAACTTATCCATAAAAACATTTCTGTTCACATGTCTTTAGTGCTGTACTTGTTAGTATGTGCTTTGATAAATTATGTTGTCTGACTTAAAATCAGTTTATCAATGGAACGACATCATTGAAATGAGAAATTATGCAGTCTCAAGAGTAGCGTTTAGCACTACTTCAGTATATAAAGTTATTAAGATATGTTCTCTTACCCTATTAAAATTGTAAAAATAGCTGTTAATTTGTCATCTTTTTATTTCTTATCCCATCATGGTTAGAGTGAGTCATATATAGAATTATCCTAAGTTTGCTTTATTTCAAAGAAAGTGAGTTATTCTGAGTTTTCAGGTGAATTCAGTCCCTTTGAATGGCAGCAAAACTTACATGATGCTTGTACTGAAGGAATTTACAATGTGGATAAGGAAATAAAGATGTATATAAGTAACTAATACAAAGCTGAACACAGTGCTATGGAACAAAGTGCAATGAGGATTCATAAAAGGGGAAAATTACATACTTTCAGGAGGATCACGGAAGGCTTCATGGGAAATAATTTTTTAAGATAAGGCCCAAAAGAATGGGTGAATTTTGATGGAGAGGACTTAACAAGTGGAAAGAACCATTTGAGCAAACAAATAGAGGTGGGAATGATGAAGAGGTTCTGAGGACAGCAATTAGTAACAGTTACTAAGAGAACTCTAGTAGAGCTGTTGTTGAATTTATAAGCATTACGGCAACAATAAACAGAATTGGTTAAAATAGTATGAATTTTTGGAATAAACGCTAAGTAAACTACCCATAGTTAAAAATAGATTTGGTCCATGTCAGTCATGTTCAAAGCAACAGAGGATTTATACTTTAAACAATAAATGTGATTCGATTACGGGGCATATGCTCTAAAATAATCCCAGAGGGGACGCGGCTGTGGCTCAATCAGTGGGGCTCCTGTTTACCATATGGGAGGCCCCGGGTTCAGTTCCCGGGGCCTCCTGGTGAGGGCAAGCACGCCCGCACGGCGGGGTTGGCTGACCCGGCGAGCACAAGCAGCAAGGGGGGGATAAATGAATAAATAAATAAAATCTTAAAAAAATAAAATAAAATAAAATAATCCCAGAGATTGTCAGTGTACCCATACTACATATTAAGATTTGTTTAGACAGTGTTAAAGGTTCAAAGAAGTCAAGTTGACAGTGAAGTATTAAGTCATATTAATGGCCTTATCCCATTAGGAATTATCTAAGAATGATCACTTTGCAAAATGATGCAGATTGATAACACTTTGCCTAAGTCTTCCCTTTGTAATATAAAATAGTTCAGTCACAAGATTTCTTCATTTTATTTTTTGTTTTGCTATTCCCTTTTATTGTATTTTTTTATTTTGTTCATTGTATTTTAAAATAGCAAGTTCAAAAACAATACCCCCCTATTTCCTTATATTTTTCTTATGTAATAGATACTTGTCTAGAGGGGTCAATATGCGAATCTAAAGAGACCATTGAAACATTATTTAGGGTTGAAGCCAATCTGAATTGTAGTATTTTTTCTCCTGATTTATATTTGAGGCAGATATATTACAATAATAAACATCAGATTATTTTTTCCTTTAAATAGACAATTTTATTAAATACCAAATACAATACTCTGGGTTAAAGATGATTCTTTTGAACTAAGGGCAGGTTATAGGGCATATCCAGACCTCCAGATGATTTTTTAAAATTTCCTCCATCACAACTACAAATTGTTATTTTTTAAAATGTTTATTTATTTATTTATTTTTTATTTTTATTTTTAAAGATTTTATTTATTTATTCATTTATCCCCCCCTTGCTGCTTGTGCTCTCTGGGTCAGCTAACCACGCCACGCCGGCGGGCTTTGCCTTCACCAGGAGGCCCTGGGAACCGAACCCGGGGCCTCCCATATGGTAAACGGGAGCCCTACTGATTGAGCCACAGCCGCTTCCCTTTTTTTTATTTTTAAAGAAGCTTTAGATTACATAAATGTTACATAAAAAATATAGGGGGTTCCCTTATACCACACACCCCCACACACACTTTCTCACATTAACATCTTTCGTTAGTGTGTTATATTTGTTACAATTGATGAACACATATTGAAACATTGCTACTAACCATGGACTATGGTTTACATTATAGGTTACGCATAATTTTATAGGTTATGAAAAAAATGTATAATGGCCTGTATCCATCATTGCAGTGTCATGCAGGACAATTCCAATGTCCAAAAATATGCTCCCATGTAACACCTATTCTTCTCTCTCCCTCCCCTCAGAATCTCTGGTGGCCACTGCCTTTATATCAATGATACAAGTTCTTCCATTGCTAGAATAATAATAAGTCTACTTTAGTCCATTGTTCATTCCCCAACCTTGAGGATTTTGGGATGGTGATACCCACTCTGTTTCTGATTGAGAATGGACTTGAATCCCATGGGCAGATGGATGGAACTGTTTTGCTTGTAGTTATAGATACTCTTTTTTGGGATGAGCATTGTCCATCATCATCATCATCATCATCATATTGTTAGTTGTCCTGGCTGAGTCCAATGAACTGGAGGGTAGGTGTTGCAAATCTGCTGAGATTCAGGGCTCCACTGGCATATGAACAGACTGAAGATTTAAGCCTCTGAGACATATATTTAGTAAGTATAGTGCTAATTATGGGTTCAAATAAAAGAGGCAGAAGAACCATATGTAGGGAAATTATAAATACGTCTAACTCTGTTACATTTGTAGCATAAATTCCAAAATAAGGCCCACTGACAGGGTGCCAAATTCCTGAGATTGTCTGCCCTGCTTGTAGTGTCTAGATGTCTCTAGAGCCATCGGGAGTCTTGCTGTTTGAGAAACTGTTTACTGTGGCAGTCAATGAGATCCTGCTGAGACATGCATAAGCAAAGTCCTAACTCACATTGAAATCTGTTAGCCATAAAAACTCATTTGTATTTAATGTTTCCTCCTTTTCGTCAAGGTCTTTTTCCAGATGCATCACTAGTTGGTGCTTGATAATAATCCCTTGGTGCCAGGGAGGCTTATCCCTGGGAGTCATGTCCTATGGGGGTGATGGTGGTAGTGAACCTACATGCTGAGTTTGGCTTAGAGAGAGACCACATTTGAACAACAAAGGAGGCTTTCAGGAGGTAGCTCTTAGGCAATATATAATATAGGCTAAGTTTCAATATCACAAGAAAAGGTTCTTAAGTACAATCATCAGTATCAAGGGACTGGCGTAATGGTCTGTCTGCCTTCACTAGGCACTGCCCACATACTGGAGGGATTCTTGCTGCTCTATTAGAGAATGTAGCAGGACTCCTCAGGATGGGAATTCAGTATTCTTTAGGTTATTGTGTGGGTCTCCACCCACTGAGACAATGCCCCACAAACAGCTGAAACATATTCATATGCCTTACAGAAGGGGTTCTTAGCTTTTTTTGTTCCACAGATGCCTTTGCCAGTCAGGTGGAAGCCAAGGACCCCTTACTAAGTCCACACTATACTGTGTAATTAATAAATATATCACACCCACACCAATATGTCCCCACAAGAATAACGTTTTTTTTGAATTTCAATTTAAGCTCACAGACCTCTTGTTAAAAACCCCTGCCTTAGAAGCATACCCCAGCTGCACCGCTTTCCACACATTCCCCCCCCCACCAACACCGCGCACCAGTGATCCTCCCCGCCACAGTTTTGACCCTTCTGCTATCCAAAACCTCCCCAAAAATGAAGCAAAAAAAAAAAAAAACCCAACTAAAATTAATAATAAAAAAATAACAAATGAAATACAAAATTAATAAAAGACAATTTTTATTCATTGTATCTTTATTCACTGTAAGATCTGTTATCTTTTATGTACAATGGCAGTTTCTTCCATATGTTCTCCAGTGTCTTATTTTTTTTTTGCTTTAAAAAAGCTTTAGGTTACAGAAAAGTCACATAGAAAATATCAGGGATTCCCATATACCCGACACCCTTCCACTCTCCCACTCTCCCTTATTAAGAACATTTTACATGTGGATGGTACATTTGTTAAAATTGATGTACAAATATTGAAGGATTTCTACTAACCATGGCCAGTGGTTTACACTGTACACTTTCATAGGATATCTGTTACCTATATCCATATTGCAAGATCATGCAGAACAATTCCAATGCCCTAAAAATGCTGTGTTCCATCTATTCCATTCTTCCCTCCCCTCCCCTCTCCTCAGAACCAATGGTAACCACTAAGTTTCCAAGTTTTGAAGAATAACGTTCATAATTACATGCAATAATATTGTGGGCTTGACATACTGGTCTGTTTTCTTTTATTAGGCACTGCCTATATTCTTAAGAGATTCTTTCCTCTCTAATTGAGAACATAGCAGGACTCCCCAGGATGGGAGTTCAATTTATTTTCTTGTTTATCAGGTGGGTCTCCACCCACTGAGATGCATGCTATGACAAGATGAACACTTTCATATTGCATAGAGGCATGCCACACCAGGTGCACCCTATCCTGCATATCCTCCACCCCCAACACCCTACACCAGTAAGCCTCTCCTGCAATATTTGCAAAAAGAACATTCCCTCCATTGTAGTTTTAACCACAGACCTGCAAATGCCCAGAGTTCATCTGCTCCTTCCACCAACCTCTCCCCTCCAGTCCCATGGATAGTCAACCCACCCCCCTCTCACATTCCACCACCATAGAACTCAATCACGTGACTGCATCACTATCACCCCCCCATTTACTGTCTAATCACCTTCTTCCGCCTTATCATAGATTTTGCCCATATTGAGCATTGGCTCACCACCCTCTGCTCCCTTTCTGGCTCCTGTTAACCTATCTTCCAGACTAGCTTTGTGAGTCTGCTCAGTTTGCTTAAGTCATATCAGTGAGATCATAAACATCAGATTTGACCTTATAAAAACTGAAAACATTTTTAGTACACAAGGTAATGCAAAGGTAAGCAACAAACTAAGATAAATATTTCCAAAATATTTAGCAAATGGATGAATATATGACTAGCTTTTATATGTCAGTAAAAAAGAACACTCCAATAGAAAAATGGGCAAAAGCCATGATCATTAAAAAGAAAATGCAAATAATTACTGAGCATAGTGAAAAAATTGTTAACCTCTCCAGTAATAAGGGAAATACAAATTAATCATTAATTTTGGGGGAGTTGTCCTCAAGATTTGCCAAAATTTGGAAATTGATACTAGCAAATGTTGGCAAGGGTATAGGGAAACTGGCATTCTAAATCTGTTGATGGAAGGGTAAACTTTTTTGGAAGGTAATTTGGCTACTTCTAATAGAATCGATAATGTGCATACTGTTTGACTCAGCATATCAACTTAGAGAAGATTTTCGTTAAGTATATTTTCCTGTGTTCATAAAGTAGTACCTCTAAGTATGTTAGTTGCAGCAATTTTTGTTAAACAACCTAAAATATCTCTTAGGAAGCTTGACTTGAAACACAGTCTCAAAGAAGAGGGATGTGGAGGAGGGAAAGACGTGTTTTGCTTTTTCATTTTATGCTTGTGTGCAGAAAAGACTTACTATAATAGGCCTGAGTGCTGACCGCGGAAAGACTTACTTGCAAGTTGGCCCTTGGCTGGTGACCCGGAACTTGCATTTCTGGAGGGTTTCCATTATTCCGAGAACTGATGATAACGGCTCACTTTGCCTATCCAAATTGTTTGTGCAAACAATATAGTTTATGCTGAACACTTGCTTTCCTTCTGGGAGTCTGGATTTCAGTACGTGCTAGGCTAAATTATAAATTAAAACAATTTTAAATTTAATGTATACATTTAAATTATATGTGTGTATAAAGTAAACATATATATTTCATCCACAAGGATATATTGATGGGGTTTTTAATATGTGTATTATCTGACCCATTTATTCTGCATATTTTATACTCCTGGTGGTAAAAGATTGAAAGCTTACTTTGGTGACATTGTAGGTAATGCAATAAAGAAGTTAATAAAAAAACAACTATCTTTGGGTATGTTATGGTGTTTGGGTATGGCATGTTATTTAGGACAACAGTTAGGTAAATTATTTTGTCAAGTTGCACTTCACTTTTTGAACAGCCTCATATCAATGTGATGGTAAAGCACAAAGATCAAATTTCAAAGAGTGTTTTAACGTTTACCCTCCAGTTATACAAACTATATTATCTCAAGTTAGTAATACTGAAGTAAATGTGTTATAAGTGCATGATAGTAGTAGGCCAATTTATTTATTGACTCTGTGATGTTCTGGATGTGGTTATCAGTGTCCATTATGTGTAAAAGACTTGTCTTTATTGAATATATGATATATGGAAAACAGTAGGCACTATGGGAGAATAAAAAGAAATATAAGAGATAGGGGTGCAGGTGTAGCTCAGTGGTTGAATGCCTGCTTCCTGTGTACAAAGAGATTATCTCTGGCAGGGATGGAATTACAGTTTTGTGCAGAGGCAAATGTAGTAGTGATGGGATGAACATGTAAACAAATAATGTATATAACAGGCATTGTATGATAAATACTATATGAATAGTACTTATTTTCAGAATGTAGGCATGTCTTGTTCGTTATTGTATCTCTAGTACCTAAAACAGCACCTGACACATAGAATAGGTTAAGAGAGAGAAAAATGTGTAAGACCAGTCATCTTCAAGGAGGTGATCATTGAATCTGATTCTTACTTTTTTTTTTTTTTATTATAAATGTCTTAATTTAGTATGTTAGCAAACCAGAAAAGCATATTTAAAAGTTATAATGGTTAACTCATGAATAGAGCAGAACTACCTAATGTTATAAAGGATTTGTGTGGCCAGGTAATCTGAGGTATTTTAATGGCACTTACCCACAGCTAGCTTGGTCTCCCTTCCTGTACTGTATGGGACATTTAATTTCTATGCAGACAGCTACAAAGTGTTCCTTATATCCATCTTTAGCACAAAGATAAACACCAGTTTATAAAAGCTCATTCTCAAAGTAAGATGCCTTCATCATATAGGATAACTAGATATGTCTTCATAATTCAGGTTAATCAGTTTTTATAATAATATGAATATAATAAAATTAAGTTTATCATTTTTATCATTTTTCCTCCAAGATTACTAAACAGATTGGTATACCTTCTGCTGATCTTGTACAGCTTCTGCTGGAGGAAATATTAATAAATTCCCTTTAATGGACTTTGACCATGGTTTTGAAAGTTGTGAAAGTGTTGTATCTTTAAAAATTTGGCTTGGGAGCGGGTGTAGCTTAGTGGTTGTATGCCTGCTTCCGATGTAGGCGGTCCTGGGTTCAATCCGTGGTACCTTGTTTAAAAAAATTTGGGGGGGTGTTCAATCCCTGGTACCTTGTTTTAAAAAAATTTTTTTGGCTTATTTTGATTGAGGGACTCTAAAGTATCTTTTTTTTTTTAATTAAGAAACTGATTCTAGACTATGTAAGTTATTTTGTATTTCTATGAAAAGTTGGTGTTTTTATTTAAAATATTGGATAATTCTTGGTAATCATATATAAGTTATTGGATAATTCTTGGTAATCATATATAAGTACATCTTAGTTTTTATCATGACTGAGGTTTGGATTTTATTTTTGTTTTACATTTTGTAAGAAGGGGGGCCACTGTGTATCGTTAGTATGAAGAGGTAGTTCTTTGTAATCATGCCCTAGGTAATTTGGGGTACACATATCTTCATAGTAATGTAGCCTGACCTTTCAATAGGAGGGATAGTGTCCTATTTCATTCTACTAGGCCAACATCACCCTTATACCAAAGCTGTACAAAGATACCACAAGAAAAGAAAACTTCAGACCACTATCTCTTATGAATATACATGCAAAAATCCTCAACAAAATATGAGCAAACCAAACCCAACAGCACATTAAAAGAAGTATATACGGGGACTGGGTGTAGCTCAGTGGTTGAATGCCTGCTTCCCATGTACAAGGTCCCAGGTTCAATTCCCGGTACCTCCTAAAAAAGTACATACCATGATCAAGTGGGATTTATTCCTTGTATGCAAGGTTGGTTCAACAAAGAAAATCAATTAATGTAACATACCACATAAACAGAATGAAAGGGGGGGGGAAAAACAAAACACATGATCATCTCAATCGATACAGATACATACTGCTTGATGGTGAAAGACTGAAAGCTTTGTCTCTAAGATTGGAAACAAGACAAGGGTGCCCACTATTACTACTACTATTCAACATTGTACTGGAAGTCCTTGCCAGAGCAATTAGGCAAGAAAAAGAAATAAAAGGCATCCAGATTGGAAAGGAAGAAGTAAAACTTTCACTCTTTGCAGATGATATGATCCTATATGCAGAAAATCCTGAAAAATCTACAACAAACTCCTAGAGCTAAAAAACTAATTCAGCAAAGTGGCAGGGTACCAGAACAACACCCCCAAATCAGTAGAGTTTCTATACACAAGCAGTGAACAATTGGAAGAAGAAATCAAGAAAAAAATTCCATTCCAATAGCATTTAAAAGAATCAAATATCTAGGAATAAATCTAACCAAGGATGTAAAAGACTTGTACAACAGAAAACTATAAAACATTGTTAAAAGAAATTAAAGAAGACCTATGGAAGATTATTCTGTGTTCATGGATTGGAAGATTAAATATCATTAAGATGTCAATACTACCCAAAACTTTTTATAGATTCAGTGCTATCCCAATCAAAATTCCAAAAACCTTTGCAGAAATGGAAAAGCCAATTATCAAATTTATATGAAAACTAAAAAGATAACAAACAAAAGTAAATTTTAAAAGATAAAGAAAAAAATTTATATGGAAGGGTAAAGGTCCCTGAATAGCTAAAGCCATCTTGAAAAAGAAGAATGAAGTTGAAGAACTCATACTAACCAACCTTAAAACTTATTACAAACCCACAATAATCAAAACAGCATGGGGGAAGTGGATGTGGCTCAGGTGGTTGGGCTCCCATTTACCATATGGGAGGCCCCGGCTTTGATTCCCAGGCCTCCTGGTGAAGGCAAGCTGGCCCGTGCGTGAGCTGGTGCAGCAAGATGATGCAACAAAGGGAGACAAGCAGACACAGAAAAATGTGTAGTGAATGGACACAGTGAGCACAAGCAGCAAGGGGGTATAAATGAATAAAATAAATCTTAAAAAAAAAATAATCTGGGAAGTGGCTGTGGCTCAATCAGTAGGGCTCCCGTTTACCATATGGGAGGCCCCGGGTTCGGTTCCCGGGGCCTCCTGGTGGGGGCAGGCCTGCCCGCATGGCATGGTTGGCTGACCCGGCGAGCATAAGCAGCAAGGGGGGGATAGATGAATAAATAAATAAAATCTTTAAAAAAAAAAAAAAATCTAGTTAGCACACTATTAAACAAACAAACAAACAAAAACCAGCATGGTAGTGGCATAAGGACAGATATATTAGTCAGCCAAAAGAGTTTTATTCTAATGCAAAGTAACAGAAATTGGTTGGCTTTTATAAAGGGTCTTTATTTGGGGTAAAAGCTTACAGTTTCAAGACCCTAAAGAGTCTAACTCAAGGTACTATAAGAGGTACTTTCTAACCAGAGTCTGTTGCCACGAGTTGAAGCAAAATGGCGGGCGATCTCTGCCTGGTCTCTCCTTCCTTCTTACTTTTAAGGCTCCATGGTGCCAGCTTCTTCCAATCTCAGCTGTAGGCTGGCATAGGGCTTGTCTCTGTTCCTGGGGCTTTAGCTGTTTGAGCCTTCTCCTTTCTTTCACATGGCAGGACCCCGTGCCTTTGGAGCTCTCTTCCTATGTATCTTCCTTTGTGTCTTCTTGATTGAGTGCTGGTTTATATCAGCCCAACAAGGGCGCTGGGACTTAACCTGAGTTATACCCTACTGATGTGGTTGAACCAAAGCCCTAATCTCAACATAATTGAACCAAATACATCTCAGCTGAATCTAATCCAACAAAGGGTATCACACTCAGAGGAACAAACCAGTTTACAAACATATATATCTCAAACTGCCACAACAGACATAGACGGATGAAATAGAATTGAGATCTCAGAAATCAACCCACACATTTACGGCTAACTGATCTTTGACAAGGTGACAAAGACCAAGACCACTCAATTGGAAAAGAATAGTCTTTTCCAACTCATGGTGCTGGGAAAGCTAGATTTCTGTTTGTTAAAACAACAAACAAAACAGAACAACCAAGTAAAAAAATACTATCTCACACCAAGTACAAAAATAATCAACTCAAAATGAATCAAAGACCTAAACATAAGAGCTTGAACTATCAGGCTCCTAGAAGAAAACCCTAGGGAACCATCTTCAGGACCTTGTGTTAGGCAGTGGTTTCTTAGACTTTAACCCAGTTAATAATTGGGCAAAAGACTTGAACAGACATCTCTCCAAAGAAGATACACAAATGGCCAGAAAGCATGTGAACAGATGCTCATCAGGGAAATGCAAATCAAAACCACAGTGAGATACCATTCCATACTCATTAGAATGGCTGCTATGAAGAAAACAGAATAACAAGTGTTGGAGAGGATGTGGAGAAATGGGGACACTCATTCATTGCTGGTAGTAATGTAAACTGGTGCAGCTTCAGTGGAGGACAGTTTGGCAGTTCCTCAGAAGGCTAAGTGTAGAACTATCATATGACCCAGCAATCCCACTACTAGGTATACAACCTCAAGAATTCAAAGCAGGAACTTGAACAGCTATTTGTACACTGGCATTCATAGCAAGTTTATTCATAATTGCCCAAAGATGGAAGCAACTGGAGTGTCCATCAACCAATGAATGGATAAGCAAAAATGTGGTATATACATACAATGGAACATTATCCAGCCATAAAAAGGAATGAAATCCTGATAAATGTGACAACATGGACAAAGCTTGAAGACATGTTGAGTGAAACAAGCCAGTCATAAAAATATTGTATGATCTCATTGATTTGAAACAATCAGAATAAGTAAACTCATAAAATCAGAAGAATCTAGAATATAGGTTATTGGGGGACAGGCTGGTGATAGGGAATGCGAAGTTAGGGCTTAAAGTGTACAGAGTTCCTATTTGGAATGATGGAAATGTTTTCATAAAGGATGGTGATGATGGTAGCACAACATTGTGAATTCAGTTAATGGCACTGAAATATATATATCAGAACATGATTAAAAGGGGAAATGTTAGATTGTACATATGGTAACAGAATAAAAAACAAACAAACAAACAAAAAAACCCATGGAACTACACGACACAAAACCCTAAGTTAAACCATGGACTTTTAATAGTACATTTATAGCAATGTGCTATCATCAATTGTGACAAAGTTCCACACCAATGCAAGGTGTTAGTGGTGGGGAGGTGTATGGGAATCTTGTATTTTATGCATGATTGTTCTGTAAACCCACAATTTCTCTAATAATGAAAACACATTCAAAAAATAAAAACTGTAAACATTTTGGTATCGCCCCTTTTGAATAACAATTTATCTGATCTGAGGCAGCTAATTAAAATTTTTCTTTTAAGTTCCTCATCTGTTAGTAAATCTTGTGTACCTTTATATATTTAAATGCATGCTGGGGGTCGGATGTGGCTCAACTGGTTGGGCGTCCGTCTCCCATATGGAGGGACCCGGGTTCGATCCCTGGGACCTCCCGGTAAAAAAAAAAATATATATATATATATATTAAATGCATGCTGTATGCCTAATTTTGTGCTGGGTGGTTTTTTGAGTACTTATTTTGCTATGCTCACCAGATTTCCATTTTTTTCCTCAGTCATCCAAAGTATTTCTCTTAATACCATTTTTAATTGAAAATACTATGTAATCAAAGGAAAGAAAATTGTTACCCATAATCTTACACTAATATAACTATGTTTCTTCATTGGCAATTGGACCAGAAAGTAAAGGCCAGACTTGGGAGATATTTACTGAGGTGAATACACCAGAACTTGAAACTAATTGGATATGAAAGGAGGCAGAAGGTCAGATAAGGGGGTAAGTCCAAAAACTACTAGAAGGTTTTAAGCTTGAGTAGCTAAGGAAGGCAGAGGTGCTGTGAAATAAAAGGGGGCATAGAAGCATTCAAAAAGTCAGATGGTTTTCTTTTTTTTTTTTTTTTTAAAGATTTTATTTATTTACTCATTTATCCCCCCCTTGCTGCTTGTGCTCGCTGGGTCAGCTAACCACGCCGTGCGGGCAGGCTTGCCTTCAACCAGGAGGCCCTGGGAACCGAACCCAGGGCCTCCTATATGGTAAATGGGAGCCCTACTGATTGAGCCACAGCCGCTTCCCTTTTCTTTTTTTATTTATTTGAATTGCAGGAGGAGATTCAGGATGTTCAGTAAGCAGTTTGAATATGGAACTGGAACTGAAGAAAAAGGTCAGGACTAGAGATAGAGATTTTAGAATCTTTATAGATATAATAGTTAAAGGCATGATAGGGAAAGAATAAATTTACTGAAAGACGAAGTCTAAGGAGGGGAGAATAGTTCTGTAGAGAACACAAATTTAGGGGCTGGGAAACAGAGGAGGAGCCAAAAAAGGACTGATGGAGAGGTAAAAGGAGAACCAAGAGACATTTGTCCTGTGGAATCTAAGTAATAAAAGAATTTTTAAGAGGCTGATCATCAGTATTAAATGCTTTATAGGAATTGGTGATATGGAGATATTGATGCCTTTTGGTGGGATTGTTGGTGACTTTATAAAAGTAGTTTGAGTAGAAGTGGCAAAGGGAAGAATGCAATTTTCAGGGGGTCAGGAGTTAATGGTTCAACAGGAAATACAGGTTTCTATTTAAAACATTTGAACTATTGACCACAGCTTTGTGGTAGTTTGACCCAGCAAAAAAAAATTATTTCCATATAGTGGTAAATATATATTGAGCTCTCTTAAGTAAAAAAGTGACTCTTTTCCTGTGTTATATTTGATTTTGCAAAAATAAATATGAATTCTCCATCTGTGTTCTTAATGACAGATATTTGGGATCTTTTATTTTTCAGCTGGAGTTAAAGACAATTGATGTTTTTGTCACTTCATGTGTTAAGGATGAAACTTGATATTCTCAATTTTCTTGTATGTTTATATTATATATTATAGAATAATGAGATTAGAGATGCATTGCTTTGGAATACTATGGGAGACTGGGTTTGGCAGAGTATTCCCTATGGAAAATAAAAGGGACTATAGTAATCATATTTTCTTAAATCAAGATCAAGACACAAAACCTAATAGGAGGACATAGTCAGTAGTCGCAGTTTTCATATCCAGATTTTAGAATTTTCACAGCAATTTACTCTGAGTACAGTGGGACATAAGTTTTGAAATTGGGATTGACCTAGAAAATGTGGAACCAGTAATGTGGAGAGAGGGGCATTAGATAAACGATGATGAATAAACTGTAAAAGAGGTAAGGGCCTTATCAGTAGCAACAAAGAGTGAAATAACCAAACCTTGGAACACTTTTTCCATTTACTATGTTAGATATCTTCATTTCATTAAAATTAAGACATATGACAAAACACTTTTATTATTTTGTTAATCCAAGTGGGATTCTACTTATATTTCTATAAGAACACAGCTTGGGGCTGGGGAGAGAATAAACTTGTATTATACCTTCCTAACCTATTTTAATCTTGAGAAAGGACTTTCTTGTTTGTTTGTTTGTTTTGTTTGTTGTTTTTGTGTGTGTGTGTGTGTGTTTTTTTTTTTTGAGAAGACGGGAGCATTCCATTTAAGGAAAGGAGAGAACTTTCTTGTCTAGACTGCAGAAAACAATTACAGGCTTGCTTTGGTATTTTTTTATTACTTTTTTTTTTTTTCATTTAGGTTTTTTGCCTCCCCATATTTCTTTTTAATTTTTATTGTGATAATATATACAACACAAAATTTCCCATTTTAACCACTTACATGTATAGAATTCAGTGATACTAAATACCTTCTCAATATAGTGCTACCATTACCACTATCTTACTAAAACTTTTTCATCACTACAAACAGAAACTCTGTACCCACTAAGCAATGATTTCTCATTCGCCTCCCCCTCCCCAACCTGTCAAAGAAATCTTAGGATGTATATATTAATAGAATAAAAATTAAAAGGTAAAAGAGATATGTACAATGCAATAAACCCTATTATAGACAATGGACTAAATACAAGTATAAGAATGTTCTTTCATGAAATATAACGAATGTGTGATACTAATACAAGGTGGAAATAATAGGATGGTATATGGGAAAAAATAAACCTAACGTTAATGGGTGGAAAATAGAATTGTTTTAATAATATTTCATCAATTGTAGCAAAGGGTAACTACTGTTTAAAAAAAAGTGTACAATTATAAAAAAGTGCCATCATCAACTGTAACAAATGTTCTACACCAGTGCAAGGTATTGGTGGTGGGGTGGTATATGGGAGTCCTGTATTTTATGCATGATTGTTTTGTAAATTCACAACTTCTCTAATAAAAAAAATTAAAAGAATCAGCTAATAAAATAAATACATTCTCAGATTTATAGTCTCAATTAAAGATTATTGCTACACCCATTCAGGGAGGATTACAAAGCCTGCTATTTTGGGGAGACCATCTCTGATAGTTGCTGAAACTAGGAATTGAACCTGTTCCTCTGAGGCAAAGATGTCCCATTATAAAGTAGAAATGATGTGTAAGAAGGAGAGAAAATTATATGGTATACTGGTCAATTCTGATTTGTATCCATTTTATCAGGGCATTACACCTGAGAAGACCTTTACAGTATATTGACTCACTGCTATATGTCACAGTGATGCTGACAGTAGCTGGTATTAATGGAATAAGAATATATGGCCTGCATCCTCAAAATTTATGTTCTAGCAGGGATGGTATAAGGTACATTTATAAATAATTATTGTACATTGGTACATTAGAAGTATATGGAAAGAGCTTGGGTAGAGATGAAGAAGCACTTTGAGAGAAAGTGGAACATGGGATGCATGCCTAGTACTAGTCTCAGGAAATGTTTCAACATGATGGTTTCTATACTGAGCTAGAAGAGTTTGTAACGGAGTTTGCTTGGCAGACAAGTAAGATTGGCCTCTATTTAGTCAAGGTTATCACCTTTTAGTATCAATACTGACGTAACCTCAATTAGGAGGCATAGCTATGCATTTCTGAAAAAGAATGGCATACAAATTAGTCTATTATGAAGCAACAGGCAAAGTGGGCACAAAGACAGGAAGATGGATTTTAAGAGAGAGATATTTTGCAAGTAAAAGTAGATTTTTATTGAATAGTTGAAAGACCATTTTGTTGTTTTGTTTTAGCTGTTTGTAACAATTATTTTTTTTTTTTATTTTTTATTTTTTAAAGATTTTATTTATTTATTCATTTATCCCCCCCCCTTGCTGCTTGTGCTCGCTGGGCCAGCCAACCACGCCGTGCGGGCGGGCCTGCCCCCACCAGGAGGCCCCGGGAACTGAACCCGGGGCCTCCCATATGGTAAACGGGAGCCCTACTGATTGAGCCACAGCCGCTTCCCTGTAACAATTATTAATAGTGGTATGCATGTTTTTTATATAAGCATATTTGCAAAGATTTAAGAACAGCCAGTTAATGTACTTTCAGTGAAAATTATACTCTGATTTTACTACTTGCTCTCTGGTAACTTTCTATTTGGGGTTTTAAAAAAATTATTTTGATTTTATGATCATACAACTTGCGTGGTGGGATTAAATTTTTAGTATTACTGCTTTAGTTTGTCAAAGGACTGCTGATCTAAAGTACCAGAAATGGGTTGGCTTTTATAAAGGGGACTTATTTGGGATAAAAGCTTACAGTTCCAAGGCCATAAAATGTCTAGATCAAGGCACCATCAGAGGAGCTTTCTCACCAAAGTCATCTACTGTTGGTCCTGTTGTCCGGCTAAGTGGCAAAGCAATATGGCTGCAGATCTCTGCTGAGGTCTCTGCCTTCCGCTCCAGAATCTGCCTCCCAGAGCTCAGCTGAGGGCAACTAGGCTTGTCTCTTTCTGGGCCTCCTCTATCAGTCTTTACTGCTCTGCTTTCTTCCTGTATTAAGCTGCAAGCTCTCAGGCATATGGCTCATCTCTCCCTGGGCCTCAGCTATTTCAGCCCCTTGGAGGCTTTTCTCCTTGCTGCTCAGCCGTAGGCGAAAACTGGAGTCCTTTCTCTCACATGGCAGTATCAAATACGGTGGGTTCCTCTTACCCGTGTATGTGTCTTCCATTTTTATGAGACCCAGCAACTCCTGGAGGTTGGACCCAAGCACTTACTTGGTACTGAACCATGGTCTTCCTCTTTTTTTGGGGAGTGAAAACTACACGATAACTACATTTTTCCTTCTTTATCCCTTCATATTTCCCCTCCCCTGGGAAAGCTCTCTTTTCTCAAAATTATTTGATGGCTGCAAACCTGTATATAAATTATAGAGGAATCTAAGAATTGTTGAAAATCAACCTCTATTCCTCCATGCCCAGGAGTCAAAATACGCCTTACTTCTGAGCCCAGAGAATTCTTATACCAATGGTCTCAAAGTATGACTTTCAAACAGCAGCAGCAGCAGTCTCTGTAAACTTTTTAAAAACGTAAATTCTCAGGCTCCATCCCAGGGCTACTGAATCAGAAAATTTGACATTGGGCCCAGCAATCTGTATTTTAACAAGCCCTTCAGGTAATTAACATTTACTGAGCCCTTTTTTTGCACTGGTAATAGGTTTATCTCCATATTATAGAAGGTGAGCACAGAGAGTGTAAATATATTGTGTCATACAGCTAGTAAGTGGCAGATCCAGAATTTTAATTTAGTTAGTTAACTAAAAAGCTGGCTTCTTTTTGTTACAAAATAAATCTTAAGTCCTTAGTTGAGGATATATTTTTAATATACTTGGGTGTAGTTCTCTTGATGCCAAAATATTTTTTAAACAATATTTTTAATGGATTGTCTTTGTTTTATTTATACTATATTAGAGATTAGTATCTAACAATCGATATTTTGAGTATGACAATTTCTAAGTACACTTCTTATGTAGGCTTTTATATATATATAAAGATTTATTTATTTACTTTATCCATTTTAAACCCCCTTCCCCATTTGCTGTTTTGTGTGCATTTGCTGGGCAATTCTCTGTGTCTGTTTCCTGCCATCTCTTCTCATTCTCCTCCAGTCTTCACCAGGATTCGATCCTGGAGACCTCCGATGTAGGAGAGAGATGTTCTGCCACCTGTGCCACCTCGGTTCCTGGTTTTCAGAGCTTTTGGAGCATCTCGTCTTGTCTCTCCCCTGCATCTCTCTCCTGTTACGTCATCATCTTGCTGCATGGCTCCCGGAGAGCTTGGCGGCTCCACAGCACACAGAGCCTGGCAGCCCATGCGCCTTCTATATATTTTTATTTATTTTACCGGGAGGTCCCGGGGATCGAACCCAGGTCCCTCCATATGGCAGACAGACGCCCAACCATTTGAGCCACATCCACCCCCAGGCTTTTATAGTAATAGAACTTTATTCATTTTAAGCTTGAAAATATAGAATGCATCCCATGGCATGTCACACTGCAAGAAAACTGGATATATAAAAACCCAAACTTAAATTACAGAGATTTATTTGTGATACAAAAGTGTTCTTAAGATTCATTATATGAGAAAATGAATATCTTTGGGTAGAGAAGATAAAACTTCCTGAGTAAATATGTAAAATGTGTATATGTAAGTAACTGTGAGGTTCTTTGTTAAATATGCAGTATTGAAATCATGAGGAATCTTTTCTTCTTTCCCTTTACGTTTTTTTTTTTTTTACAATTGAATTTTTGAATAGGCAATAGTCACATAATCCAAAAGGTATTGTGAAAGGATATGCAGTAAGAAGTTTCCTTCCCATCCATTTTCCATAGTTATCCATTACCTATCACCATCCATTTCCCTTCACCACAGACAACCATTGTTATTTCTCTTCCGCAGATATTTTATGTATACATATAAGCAAATATACATATACTTTTAATTCTTTCCAACACCAATAACAGTGCATTATATACATTATTGTGTTCCCTGCCTTTTGCACTTGCATTTTCGAGATGTTGCCATATTACTACATAGCTTCTTCATTTGCTTTTCTGCTATATCATATTTGATTGTATGAATGAAACAATCTATTTAGCCAGTCCTTTATTACTGACTTTTTTGATTGTTTGCAGTCTTTTGCTGTTACAAACCATACTGTAATAAATAACTTTGCACATACATCATTTCACATATGTGTCATTTTTATCTGGAGGATAAATTTGTAGACTATACCTCTAGGGTTAAAGGGTTATATGCATTTGTAATAGCCAAATTACCCTTCTTAGGGGTTGTGCTAATGTTCTTTTCCACCTATATTATATTTAAGTTCTTGTTTTCCCACAACTTCACCAACTTCCCATTTACCCTTTATTTTTGAGGAGGTATCCGGAATTGAACATGGACCCCACATATGGGAAGCAGGCGCTCAACCACTGAGCTTCACCCACTCCCCATTCTCATTTCCTTTTGAGTGCCATTTTACACCCTAACACACTTGTAACTGTATTTTGAGAACTTTAGTAACACAGGAAATAGCAACATAAATTTAGGGAGTTTTATTTTAGCATTGTACCAAGGCAGAGCAAGGTTTTAGTAAGTCTTCTTAAAGAAAAAAATGTATATTCCTGTTTTAGGTCTCTAAGATAGTGATGGTAAAATTTAGTAGGTTTTTCAAAGAAAATCAAAACGTTTACAATTCTCTATATAAGTGCCTATTTGTAAGATTATTTCAGGGGCTGTACGTTAGAGTATAGTCTAACAAAAATAAGGCAATAATCTTACATTAAAGTTTATCTGTATTTTAAAAATATTGACTTAAACATTCTTAGTTGGTTAAAATAGCAAAAATAAATTGATGAAAAAGTTAAATATTACCAGACTTTTTTTTTATCATTTCTTTTATTTAAAACTTTGTTAAATAGTAAAACCAGAATGCTTTCAATACGTCTTTAAGACTAAAAGAAAGTAGGTGCCTTTGAAATTAAATTTCAGCAGTGTAGTTGAGTAGAATTTAAACAATTCACAATGCTGACTTTCAGTGTTTCTGAAAGCAGGAAGTGTATTACTGACACGCAGAAATATTCCAGCCCAAGGAACATCCCTACTGCCATATGTGGTAAGAGTTTGTCACTAACCCACAAACCACTTCTGTAATGCAGTGAATAAGCAGAATTGGTCTTTGTTGAACATTTCCAATTCAATATGAAAGAACTTTATTTTACAGTGTCTTGTAAACAATTATTAGCTTATGCCTTGCAAAGAGCCTGGCACATCATGGGTGTTTAAGGTATTGAGAGAACAATTAAAGAAACTTAGACGTAATCTTTTAGGCATAATTTTAAAACCTGTTTGTTGAGACTCTTAGTTAAAACACAAACATTACATGAGTAAGTTAAGAACTGAATTAAATGTCTGACAGCTTATTAGTGATTTCTATAAATAAAATTACTTACTTTTACTCTAGTTGTTCCCTTCTTTGCTGCTCTTATTTGGAATAAATATTAACCTATGTTTGCACTTATGCTGAAAAATAAATTTATCCTTTAATTTAAAGAGGTGAAAAAATATTGTGAGTTTAGAGAAATGGGAATATGAGTTGTGCATAGCTGGGGTCAGCAAATGCAGTGAAGAGCTATTTGAAAACCATTAAATTTTGAAAATATCAGTGTTTTGCTAAACTTTTTTTTTGTTTTTTTTTTTGTATTTTAAGAGATTAAGAAGATTGTCTACCAAATATAGAACAGAAAAGATTTATCCTACAGCTACTGGAGAAAAAGAAGAAAATGTTAAAAAGAACAGATATAAGGACATACTGCCATGTAAGTTCAAAATGCCTTGGATTTAAAAAAAAAAAAAAGAAAAGCTAATTAGCTTTTTGTAGCCTAACCAGCTTTGTTCTTCCTGAGTTTGATTATTAAGGAGGTAGTAATTAACCTCCTTCAAGATACACAAGGTAATAATTCATACTTGTGCTTTTTATTTTTCCTTCTGTTAGTAGTATTTTTGTTAAGGATTTTTTGTGTGTGTGTCCTTAAACACCAAATTATTCTAATATTAAATTATTTTAAATTATAAGAATCTAAGGGAGAATATCTTTTGAGGACTCCCTGTTCAAAGAGGTTAATCCTTTATACAGTAATATAAAGATATAATTGAATCAGTATAATTGAATACATTTTGTAAAGTGCTGAAAACATTAATCTATTATTTATTCACAAGAACTTTTAATGGATTAATTATGAGTGAAAAAATGAACCATAAGATGACTCAAATGCCTGTATGTCTGCTGTACTCAACAGGCTGAATATATATTTCTGAGGGTATGTTTTAGAGTGGTAGCATTATATTATATTACTAATATTATAATTATATTATTATATTATTTTCGTAAATAGCATAATTTTCTGGCAAAATACCTTTAACTCTCAAAGCATAGTTAAGTGTATCCCCATTTTATAAAATAAAATTTGCTTCATACTTACTGCCTTAAAGCTGCCAGTAGTAATTGTTTTCCTTCTCTTCAAGTATCTTGAAATATTTACATTCCATGTCTCCATTCCCTCAACTCTTATTATTTATAAAGCCTGTTCTCTTGAAAATATCCTCCATAATCTTCCCTGTGACTTAAAAAAATTTTTTTAATTATTTATTTATATTAGAGGAGTTGTGAGCTTACAAAACAATCATGCATAATGTGCAAGATTTCTATACAGCACTCCTCCACCAACACCTTATATTGTTGTAGAACATTTGTTACAGATTATGAAAGAACACAGACTGTTACCACTAACTGCAGTCCATAACACATACTTGGTATATTTTTTCCATACACTCCGTATTAGTAACACTAAGTATTGTACATTTGTTATAGTTCATGAGAGAACACTCTCATATTTGTACTGTTTTTTTTTTTTTTTTTTAAGGATTTTATTTTATTTATTCATCTATCCCCCCCCTGCTGCCCGCGCTCGCCGGGCCAGCCAACTACGCCGTGCGGGCGGGCCCGCCCCCACCAGGAGGCCCCGGGAACCGAACCCGGGGCCCCCCACATGGCAAACGGGAGCCCCACCGACCGAGCCACAGCCGCTTCCCATATTTGTACTGTTAACCACAGTCCATCTTCCACCACATGGTTCACTGTGTTATACATTCCCATGCTTTGTACATTCTATCCAAAGTGTGCACTCAGTGACTCTCATTTTCATCAGAGTTGTGCAGTCATCGCCCCAGTAAACCTTTGAATGTTTTCCTTAGTCCGAAATTCCTATGACTTTTTTTTTTTTTTTTTTTTACCGGGAAGTCCCAGGGATCGAACCCGGGTCCCTCCATATGGGAGACGGACGCCCAACCAGTTGAGCCACATCCGACCCCCCCTATGACTTTTTAAGTTGCCAGATTCAGTGGTCCTTTTTCAGTGTTCTCTTCTGTTAACTATTTTGAAGCAATTGACCACTTCCTTTTTGTGAAATTTTCTTCTTTCATGATAATTCTTTGTTGGATCACTCACCCCCCCCTTGATTCCTTCCCTCTCTTCCTTACTTCTTTGCCTAAATTTTATTCTTCATCTTTTTGTTGGTGGTGGTCTTCATTATTCTCAGACTTGGGGTATGTGGGTGTCCTATAATTAGCAGAATTGCTAAGTGGCAGCATAGCATAATGGGAAAGATTCCAACTCTGGAAATTCAAAATCTGGTTCTACTACTTGATAGCTGTATGACCTTGGACTCATCCTCTGTGTACCTTGGTTTCATCATCTGTAAAATGGGATTATAATAATACCCATTTTTAATTAAAAAAATAATAATAATAATAAATAATAAATAAATAAATAAATAAATAAATAAAAATAATAATACCCATTTTTATAGGATTGTTTTGGACATTAGATAATATGTGTAAAATGCTTAGAAGTATACCTGGCATACAGTAACCACTCATTAAATCTTTACAAAATGCAGTCCACTTTCCTTACCAGACTGCTACAGAATGGTAGATGGAATGGGTTTCTGGACAGTTTTTATTAAGTAAAATAACCTTGAGGTACTGTACAGTACTTTGGAATTAATGCAAACATACTCTGAAAGAGACAGTTATTCTACCTTCTTTTTCTATCATCTGGGGAATTGAATTTTAAACAGCCCCAGGTTTTCTGTCTCCATATGTTGTGTTTCATTCATTCATTTTCACAAAAGGCTTTGAGCATTTACTATCTACTGTGGATTCAGCAGAAAACAAACATAGAACTTATATTGTAGAGAATCATAAAAATAAATAACATACGGTTTTCAGATGGTGATAAGTGCTATTAGGAATACAATAGTAAGAATGAAAGGTATAGAGAAGGCTAGGAATAAAAGTGGGGAGATTTATAGTTTTAATAGGGTAGAGGGGTAGGGTCAGTGGTGTGCTGGTAAATCGGTACTCTGAAAAATAAAAGCCCCAAGTTCTGTGGTTGAATGGATTATTTACCATAATCATCATAACAAAAACACAACAAAGTAAATTATGAGGTAGGTGCTATTCTTTGCTATTTTGCAGATGGGAAACAGAGAGAGTTTAACTAGCTTGTCATTTAAACCCAGGAAGTTTGTGTAAGAGCAGTGAATCTAAAGTAAATAATGATTTTTAGATTTATAGAATTGTGAAGCCATCACCACAGTCCAGTTTTTTAGAGCATTTCCATCATCCTGAAAAGATCCTTTATTCCTTTAATCCCCATTCTCACTTTCTAATCCCTAAGGCAGCCACTAATCTGATTTCTTTTCTTTTTACCGGGAGGTCCCGGGGATCGAACCCGGGTCCCTCCATATGGGAGACGGACGTTCAACCAGTTGAGCTACATCCGACCCCCCACTAATCTGCTTTCTGTCTTTACTATAGATTTGCCTTTTCTGTAAATTTCGTATAAGTGGAATCATACAATATGTAAGTCTTTTTGTGCCTGACCTCTTTCACTTAGCATAATATTTTTAAGATTCATTCATGTAGCATGTATTGTTGAATAATATTCCATTGTATGGATAAATTACGTTTTGTTTACCCATTCACCATTTGATGGACATTGTGGATAATGATGCTATGAATATTTCCACACAAGTCTTTGTGTGGACTTATGCTTTAATTTCTCTTGGATAGATACCTAGGAATGGAATTGCTGGACTCATGGAAGTTTATGTTTATCTTTTTATGAAATTGCTGAACTGTTTTCCAAAGTAGTTACACTGTATTACATTCCCACCAGCAGTGCATGAAATCTTTCCACATCCCCACCAACACTTATTATTGTCTGTCCTCTTGGTTATAACCGTTATAGTGGGTATGTAGAGGTATCTCATTTTGGTTTTGAATGTGCAGTTCCCTAATGACTAAGGATGTTGAGTATCTTTTCATGTGCTATTATCCATTTGTATATCTTTTTTGGTAATTATTCTAATCATTTATACATTTAATTTTTTTTTTAATCTTCTTATTCAGTTGTGAGCGTTGTTTATATATTCTGGTTTCAAGTTTTTTACGGTATATGATTTCCAAACGTTTTTCTCCCAGTTTAGTCGTCTTCTTACTTTCTTAATGGAGTCTTTTAAAGCATGCAAGTTTTTAATTTGGTGAAGTCCAATTTATCACTGTTTTCTTGTATGGATTATGATTTTGGTCTTATTTAAGAATTCTTTGCCTAATCCAAGGTCACAAAGATTTTCTCCTATTTTTTTTTTTACTTCATTTTTCTTCTGGAAGTATTATATTTTTAGCTTTTATATTTAAGTCTGTGATCCATTTTGAATTTTTTTGGTATATGATGTGAGGTGTGAGGTAAGGGTCAGAAATAATCTTTTTTTCTAAGAGCATATCCAATTATTCCAGTAACATTTGTTGAAAAGACTATCTTTTTCCCCCACTGACTGGCTTTTGTTCCTTTGTTGAAAATTATTTGACCATAAATCTGTGGTTTATTTCTGGATACTCAGTTCTGTTTTGTTGATCTACATATCTATTCTTATAACAGCATCACACTGTCTTGATGACTTTTGCCTTATATATAGTAAGTTTAAGTCCTCCAACTTTGTTCTTATTTTTCAAAATTGGTTTCACTCTTTTGGGTCCTTTGTGTTTCCATGTAAAATTTATGATCAGTTGATTAGTTTGTGCAAAAAAAGCCTACTAGGATTTTGATCAGGATTGTGTTGAATCTATAGGCTAAATTGGCAAGAATTTCCATCTTAAATAATATTGACTCTTCCACCCTATGAACATGGAATGTCCTTGTCTATTTATTATATATTCTTTAATTTCTCACAGCAACATTTTATAGTTTTTGGTATACAAGGTTCACACGTTTAAATTTTTTGGTTTGTGTACTTATTTTAAATAGAATTATTTTAATTTCAAATTCTTCATTGCTAGTACATAGAAATATATAGTTTTGTATATGCTGATTTTTTTCATTTTTAAAAAAATTTTTGAAGTATATCACTCATATATAAACATACATAAACAATAAGTGTGTAGTAATAACTGCACTTACAAGATAAACATGTATAACATCATACAGGGCTCTCATACCTCACCCTACCACCAATACTTTGCATTGTTGTGAAATATTTTTAAATAATGCTTAAAGAGCATCCTCAAAATATTACTACTAACCAAAGTATTTTCCCCCAACCCACTCTATTATTATAATAATTACTATTTTTATATTACTTATACATGAACATACAGAAACAATAAGTGTATAGTAAAAGTTGTGAACTTACAAAACAAACATGTATAACAGCATACAGCGGTCCCATATATCAACCCACCACCAACACCTTGCATTGTTGACATTTGAAACCAATTATGTAAGAATATGATCAAAATCTTACTAACTATAGTCCATATCTTATAGTTCGTGTATTTTTCCCTCAACCCACGCAATTATTATTTTTAAATATATTTTTATTACAGAAGTTGTGAACTTAAAACAACAGTCACGCTAAAGTGTAGAATTCCCATAAACACCCCTTCATCAACACACTACACTGTGTGGTGGAGCATTTGTTACAGATTATGAGAAATATCATCAGACTATTTCCACCAGCCGTTGTCTATAACGTACATCTGGCACACTTTTTCCATACTCCCCCATTATCAACACAGTATATCTTTGGCATAGATTCATGAATTTTACAGTATTGCTGTTAACCGAGTCCATAGGTCACACAAGTTGTATTTTCTCCATGCTTCTCCACATTCCCACCACCCTAAAATAGTGATGTACTTCTGCTCTAGCTCACCAATGACACTTTAGACGGCACCAGGAACTGATCCTGGGATCTTCCGGAGTGAAGAGAGGCTGCTTAATCTCTTTGCGCCATCTCAGCTGCCTGGTCTGCTCTATCTTTTTTTTTTTTTTTAAAGGTTTATTTATTTACTTTATCCATTTTAAACCCCCCCTTCCCCATTTGCTGTTTTGTGTCCATTCGTTGGGTAATTCTCTGTGTCTGTTCCTGCCATCTCTTCTCATCCTTCTCCTCCAGTCTTCACCAGGATTTGATCCTGGAGACCTCCAATATAGGAGAGAGGTGTTCTGCCACCTGCGCCACCTCGGTTCCTGGTTTTCAGAGCATCTCGTCTTGACTCTCCCCTGCGTCTCTCTCCTGTTATGTCATCATCCTGCTGCATGGCTCCCGGGGCCTGGTGGCTCACCGGCACACAGAGCCTGGCAGCTCATGCACCTTCTGAATGTTTTTTTTGTTTTTTTTTTTTTTTTTTTTACTGGGAGGTCCTGGGTCCCTCCATATGGCAGATGGATGCTCAACCATTTGAGCCACATCCGCCTCCTGCTGCATCTCTTATTGTCTCTCTTCTGGTCTCTCTTTGTTGCATCATCTTGCTGTGCCAGCTCTCTGTGTGGGCCAGCACTACACGTAGGCTGGCTCTCCGCTTGGGCCACCTTGCTTTTCATCAGCAGGCCCCGGGAATTGAACCCTGGACCTCTTGTATGGTAGGAGCCCAATTGCTTGAGCCACATCCGCTTCCTGTCACCTTTATATTTGAAGGACAATTTTGCTTGATAAAGAATTCATGGCTGACAGTGTTTCTTTTTTCAGTATCCTAATTGTATCATACCACTGTCCTCTTGCCTCCATGGTTTCTGATGGAAATTCGCACTCAGTCTTACTGTCCATCCCTTGTATGTGATGGTTTGCTTTTTCCTTGCTGCTCTCAGAATTTTCTCTTTATTTTTGATTTTAACATTTTGAGTAGTATGTGTCTTGGAGTAGTCTATTTGCATTAATTCTGACTGGGGTAAGTTGCGCTTCTTGGATGTGTAAGTTCATTTCTTTTGTGAGAGCTGGGAAATTTTCAACTATTATTTCCTCAAATACTCTTTCTGCCCCTTTTCCTTTCTCTTCTCCTCTGGAGCTCCCATGATATGTATGTTGTTGTGTTTCATGTTATCATTCAACTCCCTGAGCCCCTGTTCTATTTTTTCTATTCTATTCTTTCTCTTCAATTCTGTCTGTTGTATCACGTATTCTTTTTTCTGTCATTTTGAGTCTGCTATTGTATGCCCTTAATGTGTTTTTCAAAATTTTTAAAACTTTTTAAACTATTTCATTTTATTTTTTTAATAAATCAATTTTATGATACATGTTAATAAAGCATACAACTCATCCAGTGTGTACAATCAATGGTATTTGGTATAACTCTAACATGTTTGATCTCACCTGTTGTGTTATTCATTCCCATGAGTTCTGTTACTTTTTTATTCAGGTTTTCAAATTCTTCTTTGTGCTCTCTCAGTGTCTTCTTGATGTCCCTTATCTTTTTAGCTATATTGTCTTTTTTTTTTTTTTCTTTATTTTTATTTATTTTCTTTCTTTTTTAAGGATTTATTTATTTATTTACTTTTATCCATTTTTACACCCCTTCCCCCTCCCCCCCCCGTTTTTGCTGTTTCTGTGTCCATTCGCTGGGCAACTCTGTGTCCATTTTCTGCCCTCTCTTCTCATCCTTCTCCTCCAGTCTTCACTGGGATTCAATCCTTGGAATCTCTGATGTAGGAGAGAGGCATCCTGCCTGCGCAACCTTATTTGCTGGTTTTTCGGTGCGTCTCATCTTGCCTCTCCCTTGTGTCACTCTCCTATTATGTCATCATCTTGCTGTGTGGCTCGCAGGAACTGGTGGTGCGCCCGCACACAGGGCCTGGCGGCCCACGCACCTTCTATATATTTTTTAAATTTTTACCAGGAGGTCCCGGGGATCGAACCCAGGTCCCTCCATATGGGAGATGGATGCCAACCAGATATAGCCCCCTGCTATATCTCTTAAGGTTGACCAGAGTTACCTAGAGTTACAGTCTTTTCCCATACAGGATGGACATATAATAAATCAGGCTTAGTTTATCACCAGCATTCTAAAAACCAGACCTAGGGAGGAAAACGAGGTCTGGGGACACATGCATGGTTTCTAATATAGCGAATGTTTAGCCCACCCTGATTATCACAGACTATATTGTCTTTTAACTCATTTATTTGATTTTAGAAATTTGTGTGCATCTCGTTAAATAGTTCTCTCAAATCCTGTGTCTCTTCTGGGGCTTTGATATATTCCTTTTCTTGGGCTATGTCTTCCATTTTCTTAGTATGGCTTGTAATTTTTTGCTGATATCTAAGCACCTAAGTAGGATGACAGTTTACTCAGATGCTAAATTTCTTTCTCTTTCATAGGGATTTATTGTCAAGAGGCTGTGTGTTACTGCTGATCTTCGATTCTTGGTTCAACCTGTTCTGGGTCTTTAGGTTGTCCCTGTGAGTTGCTGAAATCTGGATCCTGGACCCAGTATTGGATTGCAGACCTGCTTCCTAGGGCTTTGTGTAGGGAGGCTGTAAAGGCTGGAAAAAGCCTCTCTTAGGTATTTACTTTTAATTTCCTCGTGCACTTTTTTGGTTTGCCAGCAGATGGCGCTCTTTGGTACCCTCTCAGTTCAGTGCCTGGTTGGAGTGTGTTTGCAGCAACAGGAACTGGATAAATGTGACAGAGGTTCCTGTCTGGAGGTTTTCTCATAGGCAGTTCTCCAACCTTTGCTGGCAGCCCCCTCCCTTTGCCAGGGGTGGAAGTAGTTCCACTCCCCTCTGCATCCCAACAATCAGTCTGGGTCAGTAGAGAGGGAGATTGAGAGGGTCACATATCTTTTGTTTCTTGCTGACTCCCAAGGCAAACAATGGAATGGCCCCACTTGGCCTGGAAGGGCTTGTGGGACACAGCAGACCAAATTTGTGAGTCAAAAGCTGAGTCAGCCTTTGGCTGTGTCCCTCTCATTTGTAGCAGCCTGCTGGAGGCCTGAGAATTCAAAAGTATGTATAGTATGGGGGAGGGTGCTGGCATTTGCAGCCAAAGCTGTGAGAGAAGAGAGTCCCCTGTCTTTTTATTTATTTTTTATTAAAAAAAAAAAAAGGATTTATTTTGTGGTTTCAGATGGAACAGGAGGCGGCCTTCAGGGACTGGGAGCACAGCGTGGGGGGCTGAGGGCTGGGGCTGGCTTCTGGCAAGAGGGGGACCCCCAGGCAGGTTCTTGGGCTTGCTAGTGCACGTGCACACGAGTGTGATGCTAAAGTGTGTGCACGTGCATGGTGTGTTGTGCTCATGTGCCCGCGGGCGAGTGCACGTGGGTATGGTGTGCACACAAGTGGGAAGTGCACATGAGCGTGCCCAGGCCGCTTGGGGCATGTGTCCATCTTCTCCCCAGGTTAGAAGACAAGCCCGGAATGGTGCCCTCGAGGCACGTGGATCTGGAAGGGCCTTGCTCCTGCTGGGCTGAGGCAGGCTCCGCTTTTATCCTCTCTGCCCCTCCCTGATTCTTTCCCTCTCCCAGGTAGAAGGCTAGTCTGCAGATCCCCCCACCAGGTTCTTCTGCGAGCCCTGGGCTCCTGTCCCCGACGCAGTACCCGAAGCGGGCGCCCGCGGTACCCCGGCTCGGGCGCCCCAGCCAGCCCCGAGCTCCCGCACCTGGCGCCCACCCCCGGGCCAGCGCGGCCGCGGAAGGAGCGGGCCGGGGGCGCCGCGTGCTTCCCCTTTCTCTCCGCATTCCCCTGTCTTTTTATTATTTATTTATTTATTTATTTATTTTTTAAGATTTTATTTATTTATTTTATTTATCCCCCCTTGCTGCTTGTGCTAGCTGTGTCCATTTGCTGTGAGTTTTTCTGTGTCTACTTGTCTCCCTTTGTTGGGTCATCTTGCTGCGTCAGCTCACCACGCCGCACAGGCTGGCTTGCCTTCACCGGGGCGGGCCTCCCATATGGTAAACGGGAGCCCTATCCATTGAGCCACATCTGCTTCCCGTCCCTGTCTTTTTAGAGGATAGTCCCATGTGTTTCTAGGTCACCACTTCCATAAAGTCCAGGACTTCCTTTTTTTTAAAAAAACATTTCTTGTAATGCTGGTTTATCGATGATGAATTCTTCCAGTTTTTGAATGTAAGAAATGTCTTTATTTCCCCTTTGTTTTTTAAAGATGTTTTTCCTGGAATAGAATTCTAGATTGTCTTTTCTCACTATGCTTTAGTTGCTCTGCTGTCTTTCTGCTTGTATAGTTACTAAAGAACAATGTACTGTCATACTTATTTTTGCTTACTTTTTCTTTATAAATATAACAGCAATTTGTAATATATATTATTGCTAATATTTGTATGGCATCCATCAAATTTGCTGACATTAAGTACTAGGGCTTTAAACATCTTGTAATATTTCTTCTCATACGTCCGTTGGGCTCGTGTATTTAAGTACATGTATGTGCTTAAAATATGTAATAAAATGTTTCAAAGCAATTTCCTTGTTTTGTCCGACGGCATTTTGTTAATCTAATTATAGTTCAGTTAAATTTTAAGTAATGTTCTACAACATAACTTTACTATGAACGTGTTTTTCTTGATATTCTGCTTTCCTCATAGCTTTTCTCCTTACTTGAAAGCATAATTGTATTTCTACTTCATTAGCTATCCTATCTCTAAAATGGTGTAATCTGTTAAGCACAATTTGCACCATCTAGATACTGATCATTTTTAAGTAGACTTTAGAGAATCTTGTAAGAAACATTCCATTACAAGTAGTTTCTTTAGTGTTCAGAGAGAAATTACGTTTTCACAAGCTATCTTGGAGATATAGCTTATTTTATATTAGAACACTTGAGGCCAGTTCCAGAATTGAGAAATTTCTAGATATCCCTGTGTCAGGAAAGACCTATGTTGTATCTGTTGAGAAGACTAAAACTGAGGTAGCCTTTAGAAGTTAAGGATTGGGGTACCCTGCCTATTCTAATGTTATTATGAAGATTCTATTATTTTTAGGTTTAGGATTTAGTCAGAGGGAATTTTCTGTTTCCTTGAAAGTAACATGTATTTTCTTGTTGCCATAGGTTGCTATTTATTTTTAAAAAATTGCTTCTCTAAAGACCACTTTGCATAGCCAACATTGGGTTTGTTTATTTAGAGTTGGGGCTATTGGGAAACTATAGAGGCAGTCAACAAAACGATGGAGAGGAATGATTGTTTTCAATGCTTTGATATTCTTTAGTTCCTTTTTACTTATGTTTATGCTTAATAAGAGTACCAATGCAGAATGGTAAAATACATATGAACGATGTATTAAATTTGCAGTATAATATTGATTTTTAAATGATCAATAACATACCATGATTGTATAGGCTAATGTGGTGACCCTGCAACTTTTATATGCTTTAGAATTTAATTGTGAAGTTTTTAAAAAAGGAATTTCTGTGATCCATCTTTTTTTTTTTAAAGATTTTTTTTTTTTTTTCCACCCCCCCCCCCCCCCCCCCCCGCTGCTCGTGCTCGCTGGGTCAGCCAACCACGCCATGCGGGCGGCCCGCCCTCATCAGGAAGCCCCGGAAACCGAACCCGGGGCCTCCCACATGGTAAACGGGAGCCCCACTGATTGAGCCACAGCCGCTTCCCATCTGTGATCCATCTTGAACTTACTGAATTAAACTTACTGCAGGATATGGAACCAGAAGTCTTGTTTTATAATATATTCCCTGAATTGTGTTAAAAAACAATTGATTTGCTTTTCCTAGCTCCCCAGCTATTGTATGATTGGGTATAGATGAAATAAGATGGGCAAAGTTTTGATAATTGTTGAAGCTGTGTAATGCCTTTATGGGTTTATGAAAATTCATTATACTATTCTTCGTTTTTATATATGCTTAAAATTTTATAGAATATTAAAAATGAAAAATTTTCCAACCTGAATGTAGCCAGCCTGCCTTAATCCAGTAAATTACTAACCAGAGATTCTGCCTTGGAGATACCTTGAAAAGAGGCTAATACCCCATAAGAACAAGGGTAATAAATTGGGACACTGACAAATATGGTAAGAAGAAGTTTTTGTGTAGTTACCTAACCATTATTGACTTAACTACTGAAGATCTCATTCTCATGTATCAGAAGCAGAGCATTTTTTGTATGTGTATTTTCTATTCCAAATGGCTTAAAAAAACAACAACAACATGTAGAATGGTATAGAATAAAAAACAGAGCATTGGTAAACATGTAAGCACTTTCTTTCCTGTAAACATAGTAAAGAGATTAATCATTTTAATCAGAGGCTAGTATTTCTTTCTTTTTTTTTTTTTTTTTTGGTCTTTATAAATAGTATTTCTTTCTTATATGACCCTTATACAAATTTCCAAAAAGTAATTTCATCATTAAAAAAAATAAACTGGAGGGCTTGGCTTTAGTGCTATTTTTTTTTTTTTTTTTTTACCGGGAGGTACCGGGAATCGAACCCCGGTCTCTCCATATGGTAGACGGACGCCGAACCTTTTGAGCCACATCCGTTTCCCATTTAGTGCTATATATAAAATTTAGGCCAATGGCAAATATATCAAACTATTTTTTCATTAGTTATTCTTTTAAGAGTTTTGCTAGGAAATTAATTCATATTTGTTACTACTTCTGTATTTTTAAATATTTCTTTTTGTGTTTTACTTGCTTTTAATAGTCATTGTCCCTGGATTAGAAAGTACCACATGATGTCATTTTACATTTTTCTTTAAATAGATTTAATATAGTATAAAAAGTTACTTCTAAATGAGTTCTAAGGGGCATGGATGTGGCTCAAATGGTTGGGTGTCCGTCTCCCATGTGGAAGGACCTGGGTTCAATCCCCGGGACCTCCCGGTAAAAATAAAAATTAAAAAAATAAAAGAATAAATGAGTTCTAAGTCTCCATTTTACAGCAGTCTCGGAAGCCTTTCCTGACCTTGTCTATCTTGCTCTGTTTGCTCCTCCCAGTCGTATGAGAAGATGAGAATTACAGGGCACAACATATCTTGAAATGCGTATAGTCTTATATTAGAAATATTTGAGTCGTATCTAACAAATCAGTTCAGATTAGTGTATATGAGAAGTCATTTGTGGTCGATGGATCTATTGATGTTTATTTTTCCATTTCTTAACTTTGCCTCTGCTTGGCTTCATTTTCACAAAGGTAGTTCCCACGTGATTTTTCTCCCTTTACATAGATTTCACTTAAATCAGGAAAACAAAGAGACAAGTGGAAAAATGGGCTAAGAATATAAACAGGTTGTTCAAGGAAAAGAAATATAAATAACCAATAAATATATGAAAGCCTGTTCAACCATTTGCTCAATTCAAGAAATGCAAAGCCAAACAATATTTTTACTTTTTTATGTTAATAATTTAAAAATTTGATAATACCCTGGCACTCTTTTTTTTTTTTTTTCTGGCTGACAGAACTTTATTGTTAAATCACAGTTTTTTTTTGTTGTTGTTGTGTTGTTGTTTTTTTTCCCCTGGCACTCTTAGTAATAAATAATACTTGTATAAATTGTTACACACCTTTTAGAAGGCAATTAACAATTCCTCTGTTAGGAATTTCCCCTGTATCTCTGCTGGTAACAGTTATATATATAAAGCCATAGCAGTGTTTCTAATAGGCCTATTAGAAACTGATTAAATAAATAATGAAACATCCTTACAATGGGATTCCATGTAGCATTAAAAAGAATAAGATAAAAGAATAATAATAATAAAAAAAGAATAAGATACACTCTGGGACAAATTTAGGATGTGTAATTAGCGAAAAAGTAACAAGGTACAGAATAGCACATATAGTATGATTTTATTTGTGTAGATTTTTCTATGCATTGTATAGATTTTCTACATATATATTTGTATATGAATAAAAGTTATTTTTTGAAGGATCAGAAGAACCTTAATAATGTCCTTTGTTGAGAAAGAGAGAGAGAGCCCTGGAATTCAATGGCAGAGGAGAATTTACCTTCCATTTTGTACCTTTCGTTAAGGTTTAATTTTTTAAAATCATGTACATATTTTATTTTTAAATATATATGTACACCCTACTTTATAAAATATGACGAATGAGCTTGTGTATCAGTAGCTAGTGTTGATTAATCACGTGGTGTGCTTCTTAAAGTAGCAGAGGTTTATGGAAAGATAGCTGGAAGGAGGGACGGAGGGAAGGAAGACAGATATAGCAAATATGGCAAAAGGTTAAAAGTTAGTGGAGCTGGGTATCTGGGTTGGGGGTAGGATGGGGTTCTTGGTATGCACTTGATATTAAGAAAAACACTTGTCTGCCAACAGGGATCATGTATGAAATCCTTATTTTTCTTTTAGTTGATCACAGCCGAGTTAAATTGACTTTAAAGACTCCTTCTCAAGATTCAGACTATATCAATGCCAATTTTATTAAGGTATGTATTAACTCCAACTGGTCTCTATCATATTAATCTCTTTCTACATTACAGTTTTATTAAAACTATTGACCAGTATACCCACGGTGAAAGAAATAAAAATAAAATTATAGCCCCAATACATCATTTTTCTGTGCTTTCCTTCTGGCCTTCTTATTGATATACAGTTTTTACTTCATTTCATGATCATGAAGATAAAATTTTCTAGTTTGTTTCTTCTTTCTTATTGCTAAATCATTTTATCAGTTATCCCTTTGAGTTTATGTACCCATATGTATATGGTCATTCCATGTTGTTAAACCATATAAGTTCCAATTTTTCTCCATGGTAGTATTACAATGAACATCTTTGTTCTTTTCAATAATTTATTAGGATAAGTTACCAGCTTGGAATTACTATGTAATATTAAAATTATAAAACATTAACATAGATAAAAATACTTTTGGCAGTCATTGTCAAGTTTCAAGTTCTCAACCCAGATCCTAGATTAAACATAGTCTTTGTTTGGGTAACTTTAGTTTAGATACCCTTTGGTCAAAAGCAGTCAAATTCTTAGCGTTTCATGGAACAGAGACAGATGCAAAATGCCAATTGATTGAGGTTAAGTAGAATGCTTTACTTTATCCATTTTTCTGTTTTTTTTTTAATCTTTCAGGTTATATGATAGTATAGTTTTCAGTTAATTTATGTTTATAAATTATTCATACCTGATTTTGTTGATAAATATTATGTCGTTAGAGTTACGTGATAGAATTAATCTAATCTATACCAATATTTAACAGCCATGGTTTCAAATATTTTTTCTTAACAAAGTCAATTTTATTATAATTGGAGCAAAAACCAAAACTAATAGGTTAAACAAAAACTAATTAGATGACTTGATGTATCAGTTGTTGTCATTGTTCATCTTTTATAAAAACAGTTGTCAAAAGCTCTAGTTTTTAATTGCTCTAATGACACTGATTCATTGTATGATTCACTTAAATGCTGGTTTTATATTTTAGCCAGCTATCCTGTTTGTGGTAAATTCTTAGATTTATTGTTAGAAATCTATATAGTAGGTGCTTATTAAACTTTAAGTTGGATAGATATTTGAAAGTAGCTATGGAAGAATCTGTCTAAGAAAGAACTGTTAGGTAGTTTTAGTACTCTTTTTAGAATCAAAACATGCTTTGATGTTTCTGCTACAGTTAACTCTGTTGGGGTAATGGGGCTTTCATTTTTAATTCCTAGTTAATAATAACTTTAATTTGCATTAAACTGGTCCTTAATTACCAATTTGATGTTCCATGTTTAATAAATACACAGAAGTAACAACATCTCACCAAAAACTGAACTGAATATCATATTTTACTCTGCTTTTATGTGCTATGAAATAAAAGTTATTTTTACATGCCTTTGGTGAAAACAGCAGTATTACTAGTAAAATCTGAAACATTAAAATTTAGGTAACGAATGTTTTTATAATCATAATAAATGTGAAATTTGCTTTTAACCATTTTAGGGTGTCTATGGGCCAAAAGCATATGTGGCAACACAAGGACCTTTAGCAAATACAGTAATAGATTTTTGGAGGATGATATGGGAGTATAATGTTGTAGTAAGTAATTTATTTTTCATGATGTAGTGAAATGTAATGATATTTTACTGTTTTACTGAATGAAGGAATGAGAGGACATTATAGCTATAGTGATATGTTTAATAATAGTTAATGTTTACTAGAAAGACAGACCAATTTCCAGGGTATCTCATTAAATTCTTACAAACTTATCAAAATATTTTAAGAAGAGAGTATGATAATAGTTAAAATCTTATCCTGAGTTGCATATAAGATAGCTCGTGGGAAGTGGATGTGGCTCAAGCCGCTGGGCTCCTGCCTTCCACATGGGAGGTCCCAGGTTCAGTTCCCAGTGCCTCCTAAAGAAGAAGAGCAAGACAGCGAGCTGATGTGATGGGCTGGTGTGGCAAGCTGACACAACAAGATGACACAAACATGAGACACACAGACAGGGAATGGAAGTGGTTCAAGCAATTAGGCGTCTCCCTCCTCACATGGGAGACCCTAGGTTTGGTTCTGGAGCTTCCTAAAAAGAAGATGAGCAGACAGTGAGTGCAAACAACAAGGAGGGGAGAAATAGATAAATAAATAAATCTTACACACAAAAAAAGCTTTCAGATAACTTATAAAATGCAGAAGATAACGAGTGCTTTAATAGGCTGATAAAATGTTATGATAGTGCAGTTTTTTAAGAGAATTTGCAGACCAACTCCCCCCTGCTCCTGAAGCCCATTTAGTTAGAAGCATATCAAGCCATTGACATTTTTATTCCCTCCTGCTCTGTTGAGAAAAGTGAAATACTGTACCCTTGGGTTTAGAAGCAGAAGAATGAGTGGGTTAGGATGCTGCAGAGAGATACAGTGTACTATTATCACCCTTGTTGGAGCCCAAGCATTTGCTATGGTGATGGTTTTAGTTTTTTAAATGTGGAAAATCAGTAATGTGTAGTTCTCATTCCACTCTCATGAGCATTGTAATAAGTATTTTCTATTGAATCAGAATGATTCTGAAAAGAAAATGTCATCCTTTATTAAGTCAATAAAAGATTTGTAAAGCAGGAAAAAAATTCCAAGTCCTTAGTGTTCGTTATATTTCACTTAAAAATCAGATGTAAAAAAAAAAGAAAAAATTAGATGCAGTTTGAGTTTTAATGGAAAAGGGGCACAAAGGGACTTTTCTGGATAATAGTAACTTCCCCAATTTTTTTTTTTTTTTTTTTTTTTCTTTGAGGTGCCAGGGATTGAACCTTGGACCCTGTATGTAGGAAGCCAGTGCTTAACCACTGCACCACATTGGCTCCCCTGAGTTAGTTTTGTTGTTGTTGTTTGCTTGCTTGTTTTTGTTTGTTTGTTTTTAGGAGGCACTGGGAACCGAACCCAGGACTTCCCATTTGGGAAGCAGGTGCTCAACTGAGCCACATCCACCACCCCCTAAATCTTAATAGGAGTTTGAGTTGCACAGTAGTATGCATTTTGTAAAGCTTGAAGAATGTATGCTTAAGATTTGTGTATTTCATTGTTTGTAAACTCAAGGGGGGAAATTGTAAGCAATGTAAAAATATTGAATTATTGATAATGATATGCATGCTGAAGTATTTTGTGTGTATGGATCTCTGAAGTTTACTTTGAAATGCAATAAAAATAATGTTGAATTTGGATGGATAGAGGGAATAACTGTGATAAAACAAACAGCAAAATATTATGGGAGAATATAGGCTATGGTTATACACTGTTTTCAAATGCTGTATGTTGGAAAGTTTACATTATAAAATGACGGGGGAAAAGCAGATGTAATAACCTTTATTTTTAAAGGCAGTGTTAGATTAAATGTATCCAGTCTTTTATTAAGTTTGTTTAAAATATGTAATACTAAAAACTTGTATTTTCATAGAATTTCAAAAGTTGGATATAAATTTCTAAGATTCATAATTTCTTTAACTCAAACTTTTAATATTAAAACTACTTTTTTTTGGTCAGGCCAAGTATACTTTTTTTGCCTATGGTGTAAAAAGTAATTCTTAAAATTTTTATATTAAAAATGTGAAATTGTGTGTAACTGCTGATATATATTCTTCATCCCATTCCTTCCCTCCTTTGTTTTAGATCATTGTAATGGCCTGTCGAGAATTTGAGATGGGAAGGGTATGTATACCTATTCACACTTAAAGTAATTGTAGTATCCTTTTTATCACTTCCATTCTACGGATGTATATTCTGGTCTTTTATTATATTTAGAGCCTGTATAGTTAAAGTAGATGTTTCTTTCTTTTTTGTGTTCTGCTATTACTTTTATTGGATTATAGGACCAAAATAATCTTCAATGCATATAAACTTAATTTTATTACATTGCACAAGTACATTTTAAAAACCTTTTTATTTGGAATCATTTCAAACTTACAAGACAAATGCAAAAATAATAGAAAACCCATCCAGAGAACTCCCAACATTCTTCCCACCTAGATGCCCAGCTCCTCCTTCCTTCCTTCCTTCCTTCCTTCCTTCCTTCCTTCCTTCCTTCCTTCC